>JAJOZX010002843.1:65000-260000 GCA_023014485.1 Bathynomus jamesi
TATATATATATATAAAGTATATATATATAAAGTATATATATATATAATAAAGTATATATATATATATATATATATATATATATATATATATATATATATAAATTTAACATCTTTCCTTTCATTTCAAACAGTCATCGAAAAGAGAAATAACAAACACGAAATCGGAAAATTTCTCATCTGAACTTTGCACATACCCCTGGCCGTGGAAGCGACATGTAGACCTGCTTCTCTGGAGGTTTATTATCAGCTAGAATCTGATCTCCTATATCTTTCGTTAAGCTCTTCACGTCTCCGACGAGATTAAGCCACATGTCAGCAAATACTGAAATGGAACTAGATCTGTGAAACATACGATTAGAGTTTGGTAAACTTAGTCAATTTGTCTTCTTCACGTGAACCACAGAGAAAGAATCTTTCGTTAAAGAAAAATAACGCCTGTAGAATGATTTTTATCATGCATCAGCTTTGGGTGCTAAAGGGATAAAATAAAAAGGTTTGGCCATGTATTAGAATATACTTAAATTTTTGTTGGTTTCCCTGAACAACATTAAGAAGGGAGAGTCACAGTTGTACGTCCCTACAGGTGAGAGAGACAAAATATGTACAGGGAAACGTTAAACGGATGCAGATGAAAGTTTGCAGCAAATTTCATAATGCTTTTATTTTTTTGAACGAGGCTCTCATAAAACGCCGCACCTGATGCAAGCTGAATTTCCCAACCAAACACCAAACATTTCATTCATGATAAATTTCAGCAGAAAAATGAGTTTAAATGTGGTTAGACCCAAAACTGGTAAGTATGGAGTCCCGAAGGGAATCGCATTTTGTTAAAATCGTTTAAGATAAAGAGACTGACAAATAGAGACATTTAATGGTTGTCACACACACACACACACACACACACACACACCTATACTGTGTATATATATATATATATATATCAGAATTTTACGCACGCAGCTCAGTACCACAAGGTACAGTACTGGCCCCACTCCTATTCATTACACCGTGTAACACAAAATTTGTCCATGAGTTAAAACTATTATTTTCTGATTTTTTAGGGCATAAATAAGTAAAAATGAGCAGTCACCAAGTTCAGACTTCGGTTCTGAGTTCATGAGATCGATTTATTGATTTTTTGCCATTTTTGCTTATTAATTTAAGGGTTTTTCACACTATCTGCTTTTAAATCAAGTGAATCCTGTTAAGTATAATTTTAATTGATGTTAACACGATTATTATGATAAATCAATGATGAAAAATGAAGTTCTCCAGGCCCCGTCTTTAGAAATGAAAATAAAAAGAAGGAAACGAGTAGGGAATAATTATGTATTATAATATGTTAATACACAGACAGTGATACATTGCAGTGATGCAGAGCGTTGATAAAGAGTATTGCTACGGAGAATTGATGCAGAATTGATACAAAAATTCTAGCGTTATAGTTTAATCAAAAAGAAGTTTGTCTACGAGATTGGCGATTGTATTTCAGTTCACTCTCACGCAAAAGGTTCCAGATATAGTCCCCCATCATACTTTCATTGTACTGTCCCTTGTAGCGTTCCTCGAAAGAGCTGACATCCTGGTGAAATCTTTCACCTTGTTCTTCTGAGTAGTCTCCCATGTTTTCTTTGAACTCATCAATGTGGGCGTGTAGTACTTGCAGTTTCAGCGACATCCGGCAGCCCATGCTCCGGTACGTGTCCACAAGTTCGTCAACGATTTCCCTGTAGTTCTCTGCCTTGTGGTTTCCGAGGAAACCTTTGACTAGAGAAACGAAGCTTGTCCAAGCTGCCCGCTCAACCTCAGACAGCTTCTCAGGAAAGCTGTCGGAGTCAATAAGTCGCTTCACCTGAGGGCCCACAAATACTACTGCTTTGATCTTCGTCTCCGACAACTTCGGGAACAGCTCCTGGATGTGCTTCAAGGCCTCACCCTCTGGATCCAGCTGTTTAACAAACTGCTTAATGATGCCCAATTTGATGTGCAGGGGTGGCATCAGCACTTTCGTTGGCTCCACCAGCGGCTCTTGCTTCACGTTATGGGCCCCAACCTCATAGCCGGTCCTGAGGGGCCAGTTCCTCTTCTCGTAGTGAAGGGCTGTATTTCGGCTATCCCAGAGGCACAGATAGCAAGGGAACTTGGTGAAGCCTCCCTGAAGCCCCATGAAGAAGGCCACCATCTTGAAATCGCCAATGACCTCCCAGCTGAATTGGTCGTACTTCAGTGCACTCAGCAGGATTTTGACGTTCTGGTACTCTTCTTTCATGTGCACTGAATGAGCCAGAGGAATCGAGGGCCACTGATTTGTGTTGTGCAGTAAAACAGCCTTGAGGCTTTTAGATGAACTGTCGATGAAGAGCCGCCAGTCAGAGGTGTTGCAGGGAATGCCCACAGCGTCGAAGAGTCATCTGATGTCATGGCAGTAGCATAACCCATCTCTAAGAGTGAAGAACACTGAAAAGACGCGATGCCGCTTCCTCTGGGAAGTAATTCGAACGCTGTCGTCCAGTAAGTCCCACTGCTTCAGTCTGGAAATGAGCAGCTCGGCGTTGGACTTTGTCAAGGCCATTTCCCTGATGAGGTCGTTGATGTCCTCTTGGTTGGGGTAGTAGGGGCACCTTTCACCGGCCACCCGGCGTCGACGGCGCGCAGCAGATGACGCACCTTGCTCCTCCTCGGAATCATCATAGCTTGCTTCTTCTGCTGGACAAGATTGATCTCTCAAGGGAGGCTGTGGCACAGGTAGGTCCGTCGCGTTATGGGGAACAGGTGCAATAGATGACGGAATGTCAGGGTACTCACTGGGAGGCGCATTCTTCCCCTTTCTTCGTTTTGTTGGGTCCACCATACAGAAATAGCAGTCCGTGAGATGGTCTGAGGGCTCACGCCAGACACGGGGGATAGCGAAACGCATTGCCCTCTTCTCTCCTCTAAACCAACCTTCAAGAGTGCGGCGGCAGTAGTCACAGATGACATGTGGTGCCCAGCGTTTGTCTTGGTCACCGACTGGCATTCCGAAGTAGGCATGATAGGCTTCCTTTGCACGGGTGCAACTGTCCAAGCAGTGTTTTTTAGCCGTCTTTGCGAAGAACTCGCCGCACACGTAGCAGAAGGAATCCGCTGGATATTTGCAACCACGAGCAGCCATAACAGTAACTTCGTCACACGTCACACGTCTGAAAAAGTAAAAATAATGGATTAATTTAACTCTATATGGACATAATTCTTATTTTTGTCTTAAAATTTTTTTTACCTATATTAAACATTCATTTAGAGTACTTTGAACATAAATATGTGATTTTTAATGTAATATATATATATATATTAATAATATATATAAATAATATATATATATATATAATAATATATATAATATATATAATGTAATATATAATACAAATTGGACAACCTTATACCACGTGGCAAAGAAGGCATGGATGTCAGAGCCATCAATATTGTTACGTTTCAATAAAATATTCTAGTGCTCAGTTTATCAGAATTGTTTTATATTACTTCAGCCACTCTAACAACATATATTGAGCAATAAAAAATTATTCAACTTACCTTTAATCAAATAAAGTGATAAAAAATAAAAAAACGAACTGCGTAACCATACACTTTTACTTCTACTGACGCACTAACTTAATTTTTTCTTTAAAGCTCGGTTTTCTGCAGTAGGAGTTGCCAATTCGTGATATAAACTCCTTGAACCGTTACAAATTTGACGATATCGTCATTTAAGTTAAAATGTACTTGTTTCGGTAAATATATAGTAAATTTTTAAGCGTTTACAGATCTGTCGCAGATGTCCATATAGGGTTAAAAAATAATAATATTCTTATTTCAACAAAATCGATGTACTGACAACAAACCCGAAGTTTAAAATCACTGACAGCTTTTTTCCAGTGATTTGAAGCATAATGAATCAGAAGATAAAGGTTATTGCCCAGAAACAAAGAAAAAAAATTTTTTGTTACACGGTGAATTATCATTCTAACAGACATAAACAGTGAAGTAAACAGCAACAGTATAGTAATATCCTTTGCAGACGATACAAAGATCATCAGAAAAATCAGCGATGCAAAAGAGGTGAAAGCCTTGCAGAAGGATACGAACAAAATATACAAATGGTCAGAAGACAACAACATGACATTCAACACCGAGAAATTTCAGCTCTTGAGATATGGTAGAAATGAGGAACTTAAACAGACTGCATATTGTGTTCCAGATAGACCGGAAATTCAGAGAAGCACGAAAGCGATCAATTTGGGGGGTATAATGACCGATGATACGAAATTCGAGACACAAAATCAGAGAGCGATAGATAAACAAAGCAAAATGGGTCGCGGGACAGGTACTAAGAACGTTCAGAACAAGGGACAAGACAGTAATGATTCCACTGCTGAAGACACTGACTATACCAAAACTTGAATACTGCTCAGTCTTGACGTCCCCATATAAAAAAGAAGAACTTAATAAACTAGAAGAATCTCAGACCCTATTGATCTATGTGGAAATGATGTCCAAATGAAGGCCACAGTTCTGATTCAACAAACAATTTGAATTCAAACTATTTGAATGTTTGCTGTATAATTGATGTTTGTAGTGAAAATTCATTTAATTCTCACAGTGGTCAGGATGACCATGTTAGCCCCGACGGCCATGATTTAGATACTGCTCCCAATTCAATTAATAATACTAGTCATGCAGTCATTAATTCAGTTAATTTTGGGCAAGAAGATACAGTTTTTGTTCCATGTGGATCAAATAATCCATGTATGGCCTAACGAGAACTCGAGTTTTGTTTTTGGTATTGTTTTAGAATTTAGATGGTCACAATGACCATGTTTTTGATAACTTTCCTCCTCAGGACCCTGATTGTTTTAAGTTTCTCTCGACTATGTCGTCTCGATTACTTGATCACGATGACCCTAATTTTGATTCCTTTGAACCTTTATTTTTGCCCATTTAGTAGCGGAAAAGGGGTTAGACGCTTCAAGGAGTCCCAATGACTCCCCAGCCTTTGATGTTTTGCCTGCACTAGTAGAAGCAGCACTGGATACCCAAAAAAGTCATAATAACTCTCCAGTTTTGGTAAATTCCCATGATAACAGTAACTTCCATGTGGCTGCTTTAGAATCAGACGGGCGCGTTGCCCCGAACAGTCCCAATGACTCCTTATGTTTTGATTACTCTCATGGAAATAATCATGACAAAGCTGATGCTGAAGGATTTGAAAATTTTGATGATATTTATAAGGTTGTAACATATATTCTGCTTGATATTTTAGTTCATTCAGAACAAAAAATTAAAGGAATTATAAGGACAAATTTGCTCGATTTTTTAGTTTATTCACAACAAAAATTAAATGACATAATGACAAATTAATCATCAATATAATTCTCTTCTTTTTCTATAACCTCCTCCCACCTGTAGAAAAGTTTTTTATGCTACGTTCGAAGAAATCCCTTGGTTTCGAGTTAAAAAAAGCGATCACTTCGTTTTCGATAGCTTCCCTGGATTGCAACTTTTGTTCATCTAGGTGGTGTTGCAGACTTCTGAATAAATGGTAATCTGAAGGTGCGATGTCCGGAGAATAAGGTGGATGAGGCATTTTTTCCCAACCAAATGCCTCCAATTGGGCAGTGGTGATTCGAGAAGGCGTGTGTTATCATGGTGGAATAGAACACCTCTGCGATTAATTAATGCAGGACGTTTTTCTTGTAATGCAATCTTCAATCGTTGGAGCTGTTGGCAGTAGACTTCAGCTGTGATTGTTTGGTTATCTGGCGGAAGCTCAAAATGAATAATTCCTTGCATATCCACCAAACACATAAAATTTTCTTTGGCTGGGGTTCACGCCTTGGCTGAGGTTCAGGCTTTGTTTCACGGCTAAGCCACTAATGTCGACGCTTAATATTGTTATAGAGGACCCATTTTCCATCCCCAGTGACGATCCGATTCAAAAACAGTGCCTGCAGTTGCCGAGAATTCATTGATGTGCAAATATCGATTCGATGTTGAAGATTCGCTTGTGACAAATCATGCGGAACCCATTCTCCAACCTTCACTACTTTTCCTAACAGCTTCAAATGATGATGAATGGTCACATGGGTAACACCGAGTTGCAGGCCAAGTTCTCTTACAGTTACCGTTGGGTTTTCCTCCACTGTTGCTTTCAGCAACTCTTCATCTAACTCATTTGGTCGTTCTGTTCGTTGATAATCTTTCAGACTGAAGTCTCCATTTCTGAACTTCTCAAACCATCTCCTCTCCATCCATTCGCTCACAACATCATTTCCATAAACTCTGAATGTTTTTTGCGGATTCACTAGCGTTAGATCCTTTATGGAACTCATACAGCATCACATGTCGAACATGCTCTTTCGTGGGCTCCATGTTTTTTCAATTACTGTAATATCGTAGGGGTGGCGTTGTAACTGTATGAAAAACACCAGAGAAAATATTCATTAGTCTAATCCTACACTAGCCTAAGTCATTCTGTATCATTCTGTATCGTGATAAAACCTGTGCGAACCTGTCACCGCGTGTATTTTGCAACATTTTTAAAACTATTTCACATTATCTTGATGTTATTCTATTATCTATCGTGCGTTTTCTAATCGAGCAGAATTTATGTTACAACCTGATACAATAATGTTTCTACCATTTCTGATAAATTTCTTGACGCTTATTGGAATTGACACTTATGAATTGGAAACTCCTGGAACTTATGATTCAATTTAAATTTCCCCTTTTACTTATTATTTGCTTAATTGTTATGAATATACTTTCCCACTTAAAGTTATCTTAATCCAGGTAATCCTTTCCGAATTTATCAGGGTCTAGTAGATAACCTTGTTGATATACCATTAATTAAATTTAAATTTTAACTTAATTAAATCTTTGTTTATGGTTCTCCCGACGTTGAACTAATTCTCCATATTTGCATAATTATCCCATAATAATTTGACAATTCAGTAAATAGAATACCACTCTTCAGCTGCTCTTCAGGTTTATATTATTGAACACTATACAATATTTAATGTATATATAATTAGATGTGATAAACACTAGCTAAGCTGGTTAATTAGTTAAAAGACTATTGTTCATATGATTACCATATATACCGATAATATGGTGTTAATAAGTCCTTCTGTTAAAAGTCTGGATCGGCTACTAAAAGTCTGCGAAGTGTATTCGCAGAAACATGATATTCTTTTTAATGTTACAAAAACTTAGGTTATGAAATTTCATCCTAAAAGCTGTAATAAGTCAGCTGATATTAGGTTTAAAATGAAAGGTGAAGTAATTGAGGAAGTACAAGAGTTTAAGTATTTGGATCAAACTATCACCAGCTCCTTCAATGATGACTCGGATATAAGAAAACAATTTCGAAGCCTTTGTGCTAAAGCGAATATGACTAAGGAACTTCCGGTTCTGTACAAGTGAAGCTAAAGACTCTCTCTTTCGTACTTTCTGCAGTAATATATACGTACAGCAACTCTGGGTGAATTACAAAATAGGTTCTGACAGAACCCTAAATTTGCTGTACAACAGGTCTTTTAGACTCCGACATAAATTACCCCAGAGATGCTCAGCTTCGCAAATGTTTGCTATTCACAATGTCCCGAGCTTCCCTCCGGTAACAAGACGTGTTCAATACAGTCTACTGCAAAGAATTAAAAAATCAACGAACCCGATTATCCAAGCTATTCATCAATCCTACCGTTTGTCTTCTGAGCTGTGGAATTCGTGGTACGAAAACGTGTCTGTAGCTCCACTTAACTTCGACATTACTGTATTATTTCTAATTAATTGTATATATTTCTATCCTTAGTATGTAACTGAACTGTCATTGTATTATTAATATTTGTCATATGGACTATGGTCTGCAATAAACCTTTTCATTTTCATATATAATCATACTTACAGTATATTGTATAATCGCAAAACTTCGGACCGTATATATTTTACATTGCTTTTCCCATTATTTTTCGATTAATTTAACTACCATTCGCCATTTACTGAATTGTTTTACTTTATCTGCTCCGAAATTATTACTTTCCATTCCCAAAGTACGTTGTACATATTCATTCACCCCATCATGACATCCGTTTTTTAAATGAGAGAGTCATATCACAACCATGTAATCTACCATTCCCATGTTCAGACTGTATCCATGTTTGTGCTATGAGAAGTTCACTCGCAAATATCGATTAATTTCATCCTTTTAAAGTACAAACAAGACAATCAACGGTTTAGATTGTTTTAAATTTCCATCATAATGTTTCTCATATCCCCATTTCACACCTGTTGTGGAATTGATTTAATTAATTGTTATTATCTTGCATCTGGTAGGAGATTGTAGTCACCAATCGATCACCTCGAGGGGTGAGGTTAGGCAGGATATAGGGAGTGCTGGAACTCCCGTTTCTCCTGACACTGTCTTCCTCAGCTGATCTTTTATCGTGGTGGCTCATCTACCCTGTGAGCAGTTCAGCATGCTCTCAAACACACACGTCTCCCTCTATTCTTCACTACACATACATACATCTTACACAGTACACAATCTTTTAAAAATTTACATTAAAAAAAAGAAAAGAAAAATGGCGTCATTGAACCTTGAAGACCTTGTTTTTGGCTCTCTCTTTCTTTTGCGGGTCACTTTTGCGGGAGCTCGCCCCCTCCTTCCTACTTAAAAAAAAATCTAACCCTCCATCCAGGGTTGGATTGAGGTTGCGCGGGGCCCGCGGCACATTCGTAACCGGGGCCCCTTGCCTCGGTTATGAACATGGGAGTCGTGGTTAGGAAAAATGAAAATGTAGGTCGGCCATTAGTGAAGAAGTGAAAATTCCATTAAAAAATCGCAAAATTGCAAAAAAAATAAAAAATGACGAAAATGAGGAATTACAATATAAAAATCAATGATTACGCGTTACTAGCTCGGGCGAAAGCGTCAGTAATCTGCAGCGCAATCGCAACAACGGCTGCAGTAACAGACACTGTGATTGTGACGTGTACAGTGTGTTTGTGCGCGTGGAGTGTGCTGCGATATGTATTCGCAGCGCGGGGCCCCCGTAAGCAAGGGGCCGGCGGTATATGCCGCTTTTGCCATATGGTTAATCCGGCCCTGCCTCCATCCCTAAATTGTATCAGATTATGCATGCATAATGTAGCATTGTTAAAATCCTTGTTTGTTCTTTCTTACTCATTTACTCTATTCCAGTTTCCAATGCCGAATAATTTAACAATTATTACTGTATACTATCAGAGTCTCGCAAAATATTTGCGGTCAAATTAGCATCTTTACTGCAACATTACTCCTTTAAACAGGATTTCTAGTTATTCTTTCACTAGACTTTAACAAAATCAAAACTTCTCACTCTAGAAAAATCTACATAAAGCTGTCCAAGTGTAAGAAAAAGGCTAAGGAATATAAATACAAAACATCTGCGGTCAAATTAGTATCTTTATCAAGGCAGCACGAGAGCACTGCAGCAGAATTATGAAGACGCTATGGCAACTGTAAAAAAATTTGGAAAGCCAGATCTATTTATTATGTTTACTTGGAATCCAAGATGGACTGAAATCGTTGAAAGTATTGAAGCTTATCCAAAACCAGAACAGAGGACAGATATTGTTGCAAGAGTTTATCACATGAAACTAAAAGAGCTGCTTCGTAATTTAACAATAAAACATACTCAGGAAGCCAAGTGCATTTTTGTATGTAGTTCATGCACCTTCAAATTTCAACTGAGGGGACCCACCAAAAAATGACGGGTTGAAGTTTCCCACATGCCCAACACCACCATCACCATCACCCTCCGCCTAAACAGATCAAAAGAAAACATTTTTCTCTATTTGGTTTTGTTTAAAATTTGTGCATACGCATGCGCGCACGTGTATGTGAACGAAAAATTAAATAACCATAGGATATTTCCAGAACAGAGACCTTTCCAACGGTGTAAGGACCCTACACTGAGCAGTTTCCGAGAAAAACGAGGGACAGACAGAACGACTGAAACTGCGTATTATAATTATTATTATAGATAATTATATTATAGATATTATACTGTACACTGTTTCACTGACTCTCTATTACCGTATCTCTCTAGTTCATTTCCTCTTATGTTTCCTATAATGACATAAGTCCGAATTGAGTAACGTACCATACTAAGTAATTATGAACTTTGTCATGAAATACATTAATTCCTCTCTCAATTTTCAAATTCGATACTTAATACTAGATTACTCGTAAATACCAAATTGAATACTAAATATTTCCATATTTCGGATTCAGTGTATGGTATGACGTGTATGGCACCTACTGCTTTGAAGGTCATACCTATCGGTCATTACATATATCATGTCTTGAGAATCGTCCCTTATAGTAAAACATGTCAGGGTTTCTTTTAAGAAAAATTTAGAACTGTAGTTTTAGAACTAGAATTTATACTAATATTTATAAATATATAATTTATATACTTTACGCATACATCGTCATTACGTGCACATGATCTGTACAATTGTGTCTGTTCACCGATCTGGGGACTCGAGGGGCTAACTACCCTGGCTCAATTGGCACGACTAACGAGCCTTCAATCGAGACGCGCTTTGACCTCAACTGCGGTTCGGAGCAGTTTGGAGGTCCCACTCAAAATGAGCGGCTTATGGTCTGGGTGGAATTTACTGAGCAAAACCTTGAATGAACAGCTACAGAATCGAAGGGTGATAGCTCTTCGAGTAACGAAGTTCTTGACGCCAATCACCCTCTCGACCTAAGCCGTACCCAAGTTAAACTCGACTGAGTCTCAATGACTCCATTCGAGTAAGTAATTAACCAGCGAATTAACCACTCCTTGACTTTGTACTCTTAGATCCACTCCGAGGATAAGAGGAATCTAACTTATTAAGTCCAGGACTCTTCAAATTCACAGAGCAGACAAGAAGGGGGTTACGTAACCTAATACGTAACAGTAGGTTTAATCCCACGGTAATACCTAAGGTAAATTACCGTCCGCGAGCTAAACTTTACTTAAATTTAATAGAAATATTACTAGTTATATATAGTGTTGAAAACCGGTTTGTAAAAACCGGTTTTCAACTGGTTTGTAAAATTCCCCTAAAAATCGAAAACCGAAAGAAAAAACCGGTTTTATCGATTGATTTTTATTTGGCTCAAACTTGCGCGAACGTGCAGCTACGCGCTACAGCGCACAAAAAAAACTTCGAATACATTACCTATTAAGTTAAATTGTGACAAACTGGCAACTGCTCTTCAGTATAATTTTTGCCTATCTGGCAACTCGATCTTCAGTTTGTCTCATCATGTAGGCTGTAGTGTAGAGTCAGTCGACTAAAGCCCTATTCGCAGTATAAGACCCTTAATGCCCTTTGTTTCTTAAGATGTCATTTCCAAAATAGGGATAAAATCTAAATTAATTTATATATTTTTTCTTACACGAAGAGTCAATTTTGTTTGCTAGGTAAAGTTTTTTTTATTAAAAAATTTTATTTCAATGTTTTTTCCAAAATAGAGATAAATTTTATTTTTATTCTTTATAATTTTTTTACAAAAAGAAGTTTATTTCATTCTAAGTATAGATGTTTTATTTAAAAAAATTATTTCAAATCTAAATTGTTTGAATAATGTATTATTTTGGCTAAAATAAAATATGTCAAAGTTGTCATTTTCTTATTCATATGCATACATATGATGCTGCATTTTTGCATTCTTTTGACCAAAAAATAGGCGATAAGCTATGCTTGTTAAGAGTTAAAGTCAGTACCTTTCAATTGTGGCTTTTAAAAATTACTATACTTTTCGGTCATAACCGGTTAAAACCGGTTTTCAAGAAACAGATCGATTAAAAACCGGTTTGTAAAGTTTCGATTATTTTTCAACACTAGTTATATACAAATAATTATGTTTATAGCCCAAGCTAAATGTTTACTGTATATACAACACAAGGAGCAGAATGGCTCCTAGGTCCGGAATAGGACAAATAACTTAAGATTAAATTGATAATAAATAGTGGTAATAGTTGCATAAACAAAATTATTTACAACTTCTTTCAATGGAGGAATTTGAACTAAGTTCAAACGCTTAAGATTTCAAAGAGAATGAATCACAATCTAAGTAGAGCACAACCTTACGGCAGGAAAACAGGAAAGAAGTGACCATAATTTTTTAGACAACTAGAGCTCCCAGATTCAAGATGGCGCACGATGGGCGGAGCTTACAAATATTGTGTGTAATTCCTCAATGGAGCGTTCTCTTGGATTGGAAATATATATATATATATATATATATATATATGGACCTTTTCCAGTTTGTGTACCGTTTTTCATATAATTTATTTTTGAGAATATTTTTGTTAAAACTAATGAAAATATCACGACTTAACCTAACCAATTATCAAGGGCGTACAGTTGATCTATTATTAATTATAACATTGTTTGTTTCTGGAATAGTATTTACTATTTACTAATAGATCAACTGTATGCTCTTGATAATTGGTTAGGTTAAGTCGTGATATTTTCGTTAGTTTTAACAAAAATATTCTCAAAAATAAATTATATGAAAAACGGTACACAAACTGGAAAAGGTCCATATATATATATATATATATATATATATATGTGTGTGTGTGTGTGTGTGTGTGTAAAACTGAGCAATGAATAATTCCTATATAATTCGTATATTTATATAAATCCTCATGTTTACCTAATCCGTGTATTTATATAATCTTTATATAAATCCTTATATTCATTATATTCATACAGTACTTATATAATCTTTATATTCAAATATTCATTTTTACATAAGAACCAAAATCGCATAACGCAAGTTTGGATATGTTTTTTATTTGCTTTCTATTTTTTCAGTGTCACAACCATGCGACCTACCATTTCTATGGTTGAGCCGTATCCATGTTTGTGCCATTAGAAGTTCGCTGTGGGAAGCGAATGTCCCTTAATTTCATTCCCTTAAAGTACAAACAAGACAATCGACGGTTTAGATCGTTTAACATTTCCATCAAAATATTACCCATATCTCCATTTTCCATTTGTTATAGAATTATGATAATTAATTATTGTTGTCTTGCATCTAACCCTCATCCCTAAATTTTATTAGATTATGCATGCATATTGCATGTGGCATGATTGAAACCCTTGTTTGTACTTCTTTATTCATTTACTTAATTGTTATAGTATTATAATGTTCCAGACCAACAAAGACCCTAGGATCACTCATGGCGGGTCTACCTAACTGTGTTCGTAATTGTGTATTGTGCATGTCCTCCGTGGTGGCGGAGGGGACCTACAATTTTACGTGGGTCCCGAACCACAAAGCCTTAATTTTACTACTTCCTCAAATGTACCCAAATCCTTAATATTTACTGTATACTCGTATAAGTATATATATTTAATTAATAGTTTCACTCACTCTTTGTACAATGGTTATAAACCTTTCATTACTGTATTTCTCTAATTCGTTTCCTCTAATTTCTCCCAATAACGACTTGTACTGTACGTACGAATTAAATAACTATGGCGTATTAATTATGAATTGACGTATGGCATAATTTGAATAACTATGACGTCATAAAGTAACTTAATTCCCTTCACATCTTCCATACCTTGAATACCGAATCATATCTTTAGTATTCAATGTGTGGTAAATTCTTTACATCATAATAACAACTTCACACTCTATAAGTAATTATTTATATGTTGTGTCTTGTCTGGTGTTATGCAGTATAACTATTATTCGACCATATTCATCCATACGTCCATATCTTATCTTGACCGTAATCTTTTATTAATTGTATTAATTATTCATTCATCAACCTAACTATTGTCTATCTATTGTCTACTTATGCCCTATCAACCTATCAGTCCATATTTACTCGTGTAAGTCTCTATTGCGCATACAACCTATTGTGTGACTACCGATATGCATATAATACTTATGCACTCGTACATGTCCGTTGATAGTCATGATTACGTACATGATCATGATTACGTACATGTAAATACGTCCACATGTATTCTTTTTCTTTTTTCTTTTAAATTATTTAGCTTCTCGAATATACTCGTAAATGCTTATGCAAGTGCTCGGATTCCGCTGACAACGGCCAAAGCGAGAGCTTCTGAGGTGAACACCCTCTCTCTTGCTTGCTTCTAATCCGAAAACATTATTATGTGTGTCATGTTATATATAATATATATATATATATATATATATATATATATATATACACGCACACACAGTATGTGCCCATGTACTTTGTGTTATACTCCTAACATCCTAATTGTCTATAAATATGAAACACTGTAAAACTATAGTTAACTGTGTTTAATTGTAATTAACTGTAATAATTTAACATGATGTAATTAATGTACTTTAATGAAACTGTAATTAACGATAATAAGCGAATGTGAATTAATTAGTAATTATAATCATAGTTATAGTAAACCAAAATTACAATGTACTCAGTGATGTACTTAGGTTGTACTCAATGTACTAACTCCAACATTATGTCGCCATTTAGGAATGTATGCTCAGCGATATTATTATTTTTTGTTATTTATTTTTCGTTTTATTTTGGAATCTTTCAAAATTCTGATATGTGTTTAAATTATGCTTAACGTCCAAGCAGTGTTTAGATCTCCAGTTAAATGGGAGAACTTAACCCTCAACTGCACTCCCCCCAAAATTGAGACATTTAATTCTTGTATTGTAAATTGAATCACTCCTGTGTTAGCAGCCCTTCAGCGAGGAGGTCGGAGCCCTCATCGAGGAGGCCGAGGCCTTCCGCACTTTTAAATTCCGGCCTGAGCCATGGTCGGAAGAGGTCGAACCTCTCCCCTTGTAAATCCAGAATTAGACTTAGAGACTGAGCACTACCTGTACATTTTAGCAGTAAATTACAGTAAGAAAAAGTGTTTATCTTCTCCTTCGAGTCTGGCTCTCTTCAGAGAACTTAGTCATTAAAATAGAGAAAAATAATTTCCCGATACGTTACAAGAAGAATCGGGGAACCTTCAGAGAGCTCTAAAGAATCCTCCAATCCACTATAAGAAGAACTCGAAGAGTAGTATAGAAGAAACTACTGCTTGTAACGAAATCCATTGCTGCCACCTAACCAGAACCCCAGTCGACTTCGAACCGATCAAGGCCATAGACGGAGTGGTTAACAAACTAGCGACCTTGCCAGGATTCTTCCAATCTTCCAGACCCTGGAAATAGAACAACTGGCGACCTCTGCATCTAGGATTCTTCCAGTCTTCCAGACTCTGGGAATAGAACGAACTAGCGATCCTGCATCAGGATTCTTTCAGTCTTCCAGAGCTGGAAATAGAACAACTGGAAACTCTGCAATCAGGATTTTTCCAGTCTTCCAGACCCTGGAAATAGAACAACTGGCGACGCCCATTCTTCATCCAGGAACAAGTAGCCAGCAAGACACATCTTCAGTTCACGTCTTCAAGGATTTCGCCGTAGGAATCTTGTTAAGTACAGATCTTTTTGCTTTTTTAAAGTAATCTCTAAACACTTGAGAGTCAGTATTATTAACAGTTAATAATGAGTATAAAGCTAGAATTAACAAGAAACGCAGTAAACATTCATTACACAAGTGATACATTTCTTTTTAGTGAAACCGAATTATTTTCACTATTGTAGTTAGTAGAGAATAATTTTATTTTATGTACCAAACATAATATTACCATACCTTCGCGTACATTCGAGTGAAATGTTGTTTACATTTTATATTTTTGTTTACAATTTTTTCAAATTGTTGAATTGAATTGACTTGCAATTATTGTGCATTATTATAATGCACAAATTGTGCATTATTTGTGTATTTCTTGGATAGAGAAAGAGATAGTTTATAGCAGTGGTTCTTAACCTGGGGGGCGCGCCCCTAGGTAATTTCCAGGGGGGGCGCGATCCCTTGGGGAAAAACACTAATTGTATTTGTTATTCTCTTAACGAGAGCATGGGCTAATATTGAGAAGTTTATGAAAAAATGCAAAAGTATCCCCCTCCAAGGGGGGCGTGGAGGGAAGGACCAATTCCTAGAGGGGGCATGGTAGTAAAAAGGTTAAGAACCACTGGTTTATAGAGATAGTTTATAGAATAGAGAGATACTTGATAGCAGTTCAAGTAAGTTGGTTGTATGCAGAGGGACGACCGCCCCAGAGAATACTAGAATAGAGAGGTACTTGATAGCAGTTCAGGTTAGTCGGTTGCATCCAGAGGGACAACCGCCCCAGAGAATAGTAGACTTCATTTGATAGCAGTTCAAGCTCAAGTCAGTTTCAGTTGCTGCAAGTCAGTTGCAAGTCAATTTCAGTTGCAAGTCAATTGCAAGTCAGTTGCAAGTCAGTTTCAGTTGCAAGTCAGTTTCAAGTCAGTTTCAGTTTCGAGTCAGTTTCAGTTCCAAGTTAGTCAGTTTCAAGTTAGTCAGTTTCAAGTCTCAGTCAGTTTCAAGTCTCAGTCAATTTCAAGTCTCAGTCAGTTTCAAGTCTCAGTCAGTTTCAAGTCTCAGTCAGTTTCAAGTCTCAGTCAGTTTCAGTGCAGTAAATTTAATTCAACCTGAGTATAGGATAATTTAAGAGAATTTAATTCAACCTGAATTTGGGATAATTTAAGAGAATTTAATTCAACCTGAATTTAAGAGAATTTAAGAGAATTTAATTCAATCTGAATTGAAAGGTTTGTGTTTTTAATTCAACCTTCTGTCTCTTTTTCGCATTCAGTATTTGCGTATATAAATATATGGGTGAAATTATATATTTTATTGTTTGTAACCAAAACAGTTTTTACAAATGTTTGTAATGATTTTGATAATTATTGTGATGTATATGATGACAGTAATAGTGTAGTAACTAATCGATCATGTCCCAGTGACTTCTTTTTAAATTACTATGGGGAGGAACATGCCATCCCTCCGTTTTGTTTGAACTCCTTTAATTTTTGTTCTGAGCAGTGTGACAAGCAATCTTTTTCTAAAGAGCAAAGTGCTCACGAAAAGATGTATTGTCAATTTCAGACATCATGACTCCCCGATTGGTCACTCGATTCCCTCGAATGCAATATTCCAAATTTACCTTGATCTGTATGTTCGTGAAATTTACCCGTATGACCGCACATACCCTAAATTTAGGTTAAGTTGTGTTTTTTATTTTTAAGAGTATTATATGGAACCTATAATCCCATGTTCAGTTCATTATAGTTTATAATTGATTTCTATTTTTAATTTGTATTCTTAATTTTCTTAATTCAATTATCGTACTGATACTTCTTGTTAATATTAATGGTGATATACTGTTCATATATGGTTATGAATGTTACTAGTCGAATTTAATTCTGTGTCTAAATTCAATTTTAATACCGCTAGATTTACTTTCATTAATTGAAAGTTATTCTAAGTGCGTTTTTTTTATTACCTTAATCCGTGCAACTGATTTAATTCGTAAAATCTATAATTCTAATTGAATTTTATTACTTTTTACACATTCTCGAATTCACTCGTACCTCAAGTCACTTTTACATTGAAACTCATACGCATACATCACCATCAGTCTTTCCTTGTGAAAAGACGTGTTTTATCGAGTGTCCAGTGTTACCAATTGAATAAATGGTTTTCGTTGAAGTGTCTTTAAAAAAATAGTGTTTAGTGCATTCTTAACTACATTACTTCGAGTTACTAATCATTCATTAACGAATATATTTAATTTATTGACTTTGTTCATTACTATATTATTTGATTAAACCAAGGCTAGTGTACGTGGCTTGCCTTGTTTGTTTTCCGAATCTATTACAAAAAGAGGTTTCATAAGGTTGAATTTCCCTTGTTTGCCTTGTTTGTTTTTCAAATCTATTATATAACGAGGTTTCATAAGGTTCATTTTCCCTTGCTACGGGGATCAAGTAGGGTGTGGTCACCCACCGTGGGAAAAAGGAAAAAAGGAAAGAAAAAAGTCGGTCGAATAGCGGACAGATAAGCTTTATTAATTCTTTTTCTTTTACAGATCTTTCGTCGGTAGCTTAATTAAGTATATATTAATTTAGTATAAATTTGTTACAAGAACCTGTTTCTGCGTTTCAAGATCATTTTTGCGGGCTTGCGCAGGTGACGGCACAATAAGCACGCGGTAGACCTACGTTGTAATTTAGTAGTTTCCAAACGCTCGGGTTTTTTTTTCTTTAATAGCATGGCACCCCCGTCAAGTACTTGCAGTCGCTGTGAAGGAAAATTTGCCGCTTACGCTTACGCGTTTACAATGGCTAATAATAATGAACGGTTAGTTTGCAGGTGGTGCTCAAGCATGAAAGTGCTGAGAAACGAGTTAGAGCGTGAGAGGGAGGCCAGAGTGAAGCTGGAAGAAAGGGCGATGTTCCTGACGGCAAAATTAGAATCCCTTGAGACTCCAGTTACGACCCCTCCTGCCTCAGTTTCTAGTAATATAAATAGTACTAATAGCCCTCTCTCTTCCCCTAGTTCCCAACCCTTCGTTCAAGTGCGTAATGGAGCTCCATTGACAAAACCTAAGGCTTGTCTACCAGTAATAACAAGCAATAAGTTTCCTGTGTTAGGTTTCGAAGATGCTGATGAACTGGAAATACGACTCGTTGGTGATTCCATTGTTCGAGGGCAGCTCGAGGAATTTTGTGGGAGAAACCCTCGTCGTAGGCGTCGTTACTGCTACCCTGGTGCAATAATGGAGGATATAACTAATAGTGTTGACCATTTTACAGACGGAACCTCTGAGCACACAACTTATGTTATTCATGTCGGTACTAATAACGTTTTAAATTCTAGATCGGAAGAGCTGCTGGCTAGGTACAGGGATTTACTAGAGCGACTAAGAGAAAAAACTAATAAGATTGTTTTAACAGGTATACTTCCTCGAATTAACCAACGTAGCGATTTTTACGGCAAGGCGACCTATATCAACAATAAACTAACAGGAAGGAGTGCATTTTGCGAATTTTTGGAACAGTTTCTACGGTAGGAGGGACTTGTTCCTCGGAGATGGACTTCATCTTAATGACGTTGGAGCTGCGCGTTTAGGAAGACTATTTCATAATAATGTATCTTCTTTTCAGGCTGCCGTAACTCGAACGGTCCCGGGGTAATTTCCTCAAATTTCCCTGCGCTCGCGAAGGTGTCGCAATTATAAACAATTTGAAGGTTCTATCCTTAAATGCTCGTAGTCTACGAAATAAAATAAGCTAATTTTTTCTTTAATTGCTTGCAAAGACTATGATTTAATTGCGATAAATGAATTGTGGATTAGCACTGAAACACGTGACTTTGTAGGGGAGTATCAAATTACAGGTTATAGACTTTTTGTTAAAAACAGAATAGGTAGGCGAGGAGGCGGTGTTATGTTGTATATCAGAGATAATATTGCGAACGTTATAGAAGTAAAGCACACAATTCGAGAACCGATAGATTTGACTATAGCAGAACTTAAATTGAACGATTTCAAACTTGTTGTTGCCGTTATATATAGGCCCCCTAATCAAACAGCTGATACGGACGAAGCGTTATATCGTGAACTAAAGAGAATAATAGGTAGTGAGCAGGCCTTGGTTATGGGTGACTTTAATTGCGCCAACGTAAATTACGATACAATGCAGGGAGACGCTGAAGGTATTCGTTTAGTTAATTTTCTGGAGGATAGCTTTCTTATTCAAAAGGTTGGGGAACCTACGAGGTTGGACAGTGTTTTAGATTTAGTAATAACTACGGATGAAAGGCTAATCACGGATCTTCAAGTAATATAACCGTTAAGCAATAGCGATCACAATATGGTAGAGTTTGTCCTCTCAGAAAGTCACTCGAAACCAGCTAACTCGAATAAAATTCCAAACTTCCATCACGCAGACTTTTGTAAATTTCGAAATAAATTGTCACAAGTCAATTGGGAAAACGTAATGGGGATCTCCAACGCAAAACTAATGTGGAATCGTTTGAAACAATATTTAGGACTATAAATGAGGAATGTGTACCGTACAAAATTAAGCTTGTGAAAGTAAACAACAAGCCCTTGTGGTTTACTTCTAGAGTAGGAGACATTATAAAGAGTAGAGATAGGGCTTATAGGCTACATAAGTGCGATAAAGACAATTTGTGGTTACGAAACAACTACATATCTGTAAGACGTGAAGCGAAAAGTGCAATAAAAAAGTCCAAGTGCAAATATGAAATCTCTATAGCTCGTGACGGCAAAGAAAACCCCAAGCGATTCTTTCAATTCGTCAACAATAGGAATCCGGTAAAAAGTGTCTTGGGGCCGTTGAAAAATTTTAACGGAGAGCTAGTTTCTGAAAACAAGCAAATGGCTACCTTGCTAAACGAATTTTTTACTAAGTTTTTACTATAGAAGACGTAACGAATATTCCTACGGTCATAGGCATAATACCTTTTGATAATGGTAATATTTTGGATAATATTGTGGTTAGTGAATGGGAGGTAATGCGCTATATTGATAAAATGAAAATGCTAAATCACAGGGGCCGATTTCCATATATCCCCTACAACTAAAAGAATTAAAAGAAAGCATTGTTGTGCAGCTAACAAAAAATTTTAATGCGTCTATTTATGAGGGGTGTGTACCAGATAATTTCAAGTTAGCAAATGTAACACCTATTTTTAAGAAAGGCGATAAAGGTGCGGCCGGAAATTATAGTCCAATCAGTTTAACGTCTGTTGTAGGTAAGCTACTGGAATCAATAATTAGGGATCGTATAGTCGAACACTTAGAATCGCATAACTTGATTAGAAATACGCAGCACGGTTTTAGGCGAAACAAATGTTGCTTAACTAATCTTTTAGAATTTTTTCAAAGCGTGGTTGAAGTTTACGATAGTCATCGGGCGGTTGATGTTGTTATTTAGATTTTCAAAAAGCGTTTGACACCGTACCGCACAAAAGATTCATTGAAAAAAATAAGGCTCATGGAATCAGGGGTGTAGTAATAAATTGAATAGAAGAGTGGTTGCGAGGTAAGAAACAGATTGTGGTCGTTGATGGAGCGGAGTCGTGTTGGGCTGGGCTAATGTAGCGAGCGGCGTTCCTCAGGGTTCTGTATTGGGCCCCTTGCTTTTTCTTATATATATTAACGATTTAGATGTTGGCCTAGTCAGTACAGTTTCAATGTTTGCGGATGACACGAAGTTGGGTGGTAGGGCGATTAATGACGAAGATAGGAGTAAAATCTAGGAAGATCTGAATAAAATCGTTGATTGGTCAGTCACATGATGAATGAGATTTAACGTCGATAAGTGCAAATTTTTCCATATAGGTTCGCGTAACCGTAATTTTGGAGTTAGCAAGCGTAGAGCAGAAAAAATATTTAGGAGTTATAGTCACTGGTGATTTAAAAGTGTCGAAAGAAAGTACAGCCGCGGCCAATAAAGCGAACAAAGTGCTAGGTTTTATACTCAGGATTTTGAGTACATATATATATATATATATATATATATATTATAAAGCACGCGTGTGTGTGTGTGTGTGTGTGTGTGTGTGTTCCACCCATAACTCCAAAATGGAAGAAGTTACAAACATGAAACTTCACACACATATTGATTAGGTCCCCAAGTTGTGCACCTGGGTGTTAATAAATAAAATAATTAAAATTACTGAGACCGAAGCGAAGGCCCCAGCACCGCGATTAAACTAAAGAAAATAACGCAGCCGTAAAAATTTTGAGCTTCACATTGTGTCAAGATTTCTGAATCTTAAGATTTTCATGACTAATTATTTAGTCAATAAAACTATAGAAAAGAACTCAGTCATGAAAATCTTGATCTTTACATATAATTAAAACTAGCGGAGCGACCCGGCCTTGCCGGGGTGGATACTGAACGCTATATATATATATATATATATATATATATATATATATATATAACCTTTGGTTAGCTTCCGCCTGAATTGTTCATTCTGACGAAGGTTAAGCTTTTCACTCCGCCTTAGACCTAAATTTTAACGTGGAATCCGAACCACGCCCCATCAGCAGCCTAGCGTGTTAACCTCTAAGCCACCTAGGGTACCCATTTATCTACAAACCACTTTCTTTATTGTGTGGAAGGATGAACAGCTGGGTTTTGCTGCGCGCCGGCTGCCGTCAGGTCTCGAACCCTAAGTCGATGGATTCGCAGTCAGCGGCGCTAACCACCACACCACCGAGGCGTGTATATATATATATATATATATAAGTTATACATGTTATAATTTATAATCGAAGTCGCGCCCTGATGACTATTATAGTGATTCCATTCATTCAATATTGCACACGCTAGTGTATGACTGATTTCCTTCCGAACGGAAATCACACGGCAGTGACGCGAACGGTTTCTTTGATTTCACCTGGGAAACACAATGGATCGTGAGACGCTCGCTTCTCCAAAGTTCTCAGGTGACGTCAACCGCTTGCGTAATGGCGTAGTCAGGTTCCGTTCCTTTGACTATATAAGAAGGGGATCAGCGCCCTTATGGCAGATCCCTGGAGGAGGGTCTCCGGGGTGACGTGGGTAAGTCAGCTCGTTAGAGAATTGCTTTTGAGAATTGAAAGATTGGGTATCAATTTGAAGTCTGACCGTTTAGAGAGAAAGATCGGTAGTTTGGAATTGATTCATATAATTATGTCTGGGGACTCAGAACGGACAAGAGGGCGTCTTAGAAGGGGTCTCGACTTATTTCATATCTTACAATGAAGATAAAGTAACATTTGTTAGTTATGAAACCTTTATTATTTTATTATTATTATTACCCCCCCCCTGTTCTATATAAAAGAAACATCTGATTCATGCCAATCCATTATATTTATCTCGCCTATATTCAAATTAAAAATCGTGTAATCCGTTGTGTTTATTTTCTACTCTTTGGACTTTGATAACTGGGATAAAAGAAAAACACGGGCCCACACAGTACTCCTCGATTGTGGGAATACGAAGAGTTGTTGTTGTTTAGCCGATCAGCCCACCCTGATCGAGCAAGCCGGAGGTACGCAGGTAACCGATCGCCCTCTCCGGAGTGGACCAGAGGTTCAACGCACTAGTGATGTTGTGTTGTGTTCGTTGTTGTGCTAGAGCGGTACAGTCTGTCAAATGTGTTCAATTGTTTGTGGTGTGTCCTGGCACAGGTGGCAGGTGTCGTCTATGGAGTTGTCTAGTCTGTGTTTATATGTCCGTAAGTTGGGGTGATGTCCACATCGGAATCGTGCTAAGTTAACTCGATCCGATCTGCTCAGGCTGATCTCTGACCTGTTAATGGGTGGCGGCTTCGCACCTAGGACTGCATTCGGACCGAGTCGTGTCAATGCTTTGTGGGTTAGGTGTGTGTGTGGTATGGAATGGAGTATTTGGTTATAATGTCTCTCTGGTGTTACCTTAATGGTGCGAGGTGTTGGTGCATGATTGTACATGTAGTGGCAAGGGTGTTGTGGGTTAGTTGTCGCTGCTGCCATGAATTGTGTTCCCCTCATGTCTAAATGTTCCCTAACTTTCAGTATTTTTGTTTCTGTGTGCAGGTGTTTTATTGGTGTTGTTTGAGTGCATCCTGCAATGATACGAAGTGCGTTGTTTTGTATTGTCTGTAAGGTGTTTATGTGAGTGTTTGAGATAATGGGTGCCCAGCATGGGCTAGCATAGTTCATAACTGAGCGAATATATTGTTTGTATATGAGTGATGTTGTTTCCTGCTGGTGTCCAAAGTTTGTACCTGTTAGTACCCTAAGCGTGTTAAGCCTTGACGTACATTTGTTTTCAATGTCCTAGATGTGGTTTGCAAAAGATAATGATGTGTTGTATGTGACCCCGAGTATTTTGGTCCTGTGAGTGTGTGGAATGTTGATGTTGTTTAGTGTAAGCTGTGGAATTACCTGGTGTTCTTTTGTGTTGCTTGTAAGCAAGGTGATGGTTGATTTTGTGGGCGCTACTTTGAGTCTATTGTGTGTGAGCCAGTCTTGTATACTGTTTATGTATGTTTGTAGGTTATTTGTAGCGGTGTCGATGTTGTTGTGGGTGGATGTTAGAGTGATGTCATCTGCATATGATGATAAGGTAAGCTTGTTATCTATGGGTGTTGGAATGTCATGCATGTATAAGTTGAACAGTGTTGGTGAGAGAACAGAGCCTTGAGGGACCCCGTTCGGAAAAAGCTTGTTTTGGATGACTTGCCATTAAATGTGACATGTGAGTATCTTCCTGGAAGATAGTTGCTCAGCCACCTTTTGGTGTTATTGTGCATATTTGTGTTGAGTATTTTGTTTATGAGAGAGAAGCGTGGGATAGCATCAAATGCTTTACTAATGTCTATTGTTGCTAATAATGTACGTTGAGCTGGTTGTCTGGAGTTGATGCCATCCATGATGTGCTGCGTCAGGTTAGTGAGTAATGTCGTGGTTGAGTGGTGAGGTCTGAATCCATGTTGAGTAGGCGATAGCGGAATGTGTGGGTTGGTGATTTGTAAGATTAGTCTTTCTGTTACTTTGGAAGGTGTGCATAGTAAAGTAATGGGTCTATAGGAAGCTAGTTCTGTTGGATTTTTGTTTGGTTTGAGTAGTGTAATAATTTTACCTTGTTTCCATGTCAGGAATAATACAGTGTTGGTATGAATATGTGCTGATATTTGTGAGAGCTAGTATTCTTTGTGGGCCCAAGTGTTTAAGGTGTATGTTAGATATGTAGTCTGGTCCAGTAGCCTTCGAATTCTTAATGTTTTTGATGATCTTGGTGGTCTGGTCTGTATTGAAGGTTGTAATGGTCGTGTCGAGACTGTAGGTTTTCTTGTGTCTGGCTGTTTGTCTGTCTGCGTGTTTCTGGTTGTTGTCTCTGTTTAAGTGACTTATCTTTGCGTAGTGATTAACTAGAATGTTAGCTTGTTGTGTGTATGTTGGGATATTATTTTGGCTGCGACAGATAGCCGCGTGTGAGGTGTGAATGCCCGCTGTTAGAGTGGGTAATGCTGTTTATAGTCTTTTATAGTCTGGATGTATCTGTGGAGTGGTTTAGTGTTGGTATGAATTCCCTGAATGTTTCTGTTTGTTTTTCTTTGAGATTGTTGTGTATTTCTGTGTTGAGCTGTTGTATCTGCTGTTTTATGGCTTCTGTGTGTGGTGTTTGTGTGTTATATTTGAGGTTGTTACGTTGCCTTATGAGGTGGGCTATTTCTCTAGTGTAATTTGGGTTGTATTTCCTAATGTTGCCGTTGGGTATGTATTTGTTTGCATTATTGATGATCTGATTAAATGTCTTGAGTGTCGTATTGATGTTTATGATGGGTGTGCTGTTTAATGTGGTGAATTGTTCCCCAGTCTGTATTTTGAACTGTTCTCAATCAGCTTTCTTGTAATTTCTGTAAGTGTGTCTAAGGCTGTTGGGGCAGAGTGTAGAATGTGTTGTAATGGTGATGGGCAGGTGGTCTGATGACAGTTGTTTTTCTGTTCTCCATTGTGTATGTGTTGTTAGTGAGGGGGAACAGAACGTTATGTCTGGGGAGGAGTTTGAGTGTCCTGCTTGATGTGGTATGTGTGTATGTTCTTCTGTGTTGTTAAGAATGAAGAGGCTGTTTAGTTGTGTGGCTATGTTGGCGCCTCTGGTGTTGTTTTGGTTGTACAGTACAGGTACCAACTAGTGTCTTTGGCGTTGAAGTCTCCTCCTAAGATGACATTAGTGAGAGAGGCCAGATTGTGTAACTGTGGATTGTAATTGGCTGCCACCTGAGGTGAAGAGTAAACTATTTCTGCATCCAGGAGTGCTAAAGTAATAACCCTCTTTCTAGTAACATCCTGACCTTGCCCGAACTCGGCGGGAGCAGGTTATTACACACACACACATATATATATATATATATATACACAGTATATTCCCGGTTAGGTCAACTGAATGCCCGGTTAGGTAAGTGAATGCCCGGTAGGTTAATTGAATGCCCGGTTAGGTCAACTGAATGCCCGTGTATGTTAATTGAATGCCCGGTGAGGTTAACTGAATGCCCGGGTAGGTCAACTGAATGCCCGGGTAGGTTAACTGAATGCCCGGTTAGGTTAATTGAACGCCCGGTTAGGTCAACTGAATGCCCGTGTATGTTAATTGAATGCCCGGTGAGGTTAACTGAATGCCCGGGTAGTTCAACTGAATGCCCGGGTAGGTTAACTGAATGCCCGGTTAGGTTAACTGAATGCCCGGGTAGGTCAACTGAATGCCCGGGTAGGTTAATTGAATGCCCGTTCAGGTTAATTGTACGCCCTTGACGATTGGTTAGGTTAAGTCGCGATATTTTCGTTAGCTTATAGCGTTCAACATCCACCCCGGCAACGCCGGGTCGCTCCGCTAGTATATATATATATATATATAGTGGGCCTAGTTTTAGCCGGTTTAAGGTGATAATGATTAATTTAATGCTAGTGATTAATTGATGCAAAGTGATTGTTTATTAATGACAGACTTGGTTAACAATTTATGATGCCCTACAGCAGGGGTGGCCAACCTTTTACAGTATCACCGGTTGAAAGTGGCTAATGGAGTAGGCCTACTATAATATTTCTGAGTGATACGAATTGCTTCAAGGTCACCAGCTTCGATTACACCCAAGCAAAAATTGTTAAGGTTATAAAAAGCACCTTATTGTTTTGTATTTAATTAAGAAAATAAATCAGTTATTTGTTCACAGTGAATAACAAATGATTGACAATAATTATAGTGAATAAGAATTATTTGACGACCTTTATATTATGCTAAGATGACATGGAGCTTAGCCAATAAGAGAAATGGTTAAGAGCTTAATGATCTAGTAATGCATTCATTTATGTTAGGCTAATGGCATGCAAAATGGAACACTACAAAAAATATGAAACCTAGTGATAATAGAAATTATGCCCGTACGTTTTGGTACACTGAATAGAATACGTAACACTGATTATGTAGGCTAAAGTTTATGCATGAATGAACATGGAATAAATGATGCAGCCAAATGATAATGGAAATTATGCACGTTAAATTGGTACACTGTAAATGGATTAGGTAGGCTAGAGTTACGCATAAGTAGAACACTGAATGGGCCTCGTAAATGATATAAGAATGCACGTGCGTTCAGTACACGGGAAGTGGATTCGGCTGTCAATAATGAGTGCTTAAATAAATCACATAAATAAACGGATGCAAAGTATTTGTGGATTACATGATTGAACACAATAGCATGATGCTACACGATTACGGTTTTGGAATGACACTTGAATTGGGAAATAGGCCTACTGCGTTCTTTAACGAGAGTCAGTTAGAACCCTTAATTACACACTTTGGGAGTATAGCCTACCGTTCGGCGGTAGGCTGATGTAGGCTTCACGAGAGTTACTTAGAAAAGATACACTTAGCTTACCGGGACGATGAAAACCTCTGTTGAAGAAGTGTTAAAGGTGAACCTCTTACTGTAGGCTCGAGGTGTCGTTGACCGTCCTATTGAAGCTTGTTGACCGAGGGCTGGTCGTGTCGATTAGGCCTCTTGAGATGGAAAAGATGCTTGAAGGTTGACCTTGTAGAAAGTAGGTCCAAGGTGATGCTGACCGTCCCATTGAAGTTTGTTCAACGGGCGCCGGTCGCCTAAAGTGTTGATTCGCTTCGTTTAGAGTTGAGATGATGCTTAAGGGACAAGCCGGCTGAAGTCGAAACGGCGCTGGGCTTCGAAGAAGTGCTTCTGCAGGCTGATGGCGGAAGGTCTTACTTGACGATAGATCGGAAGCCTTGAAGGAACAGCAGGCCGCTCCTCCGGCGGGAAGCAGGAGGGCGGTTGACGTGGAGTTTCTGCTCGCGAAGGTGGAGAGCAAGAGGAGAAAATGACGAGCGACAAATGAACAAGTGAGAATGCGTATCAGTGGAATCTCGCTCAAATAGTTTCTGTGACGCGGATTTTCCTGCCATATCTTGAGACGCCTTTCACGCGTCCTTTAGCTGATGAGGGCTTGCTTTCGCGGGCCTTTTGGGAAGAAACAGACGTTTTCATTGTTTCTGATTCCTTGACCACGTGTGTCTTCTAAGAATGTTTGATGATGGCGTGGAAGAAAGAATTTGTCTGTCTACCTGTTAGTCTATTTCTTGTCGGTCCTCTACATATACATAAATAAACATATATATATATATATATATATATATATATATATATATATATATATATATATATATATATATATAAACATTATCAAAAACATATATATATATATATATATATATATATATATATATATATATATATTAGTGGTGGACCGGATGTCAGTTTTTCAACATCCGCGGATGCGGATCTTTAATTTTAATATCCGCGAATGCGGATGCGGATATTTAGTTAATCTATCAATATAATATAGAATTATGAATATATGACATAATTTTTCAAATTTCGTGATATTACTATTATGGCAGGCAATGCATAAGAATTAAAATTAATATTAATGCTTTCATTATGATAAAAATAATAACTTTCTCAAGAGTTTCAGCCACAGAAAATTCAATGAAACAAGTTTCATTCAATTTTCTGTGTTACCAGGTATTCATATTTTGACGTTTATATATTTGTTTGTTCATTACTAATTAATACTTTACATGAAATGTGCATGACTGGGCCTTATAAGCTACTTTATAAGCTAATTTAATTGTAAATTGCATAATTTATTAGAGGTAATATCCGCATAACATCCGCAGTCATAAATGCGGATGCGGATGTTAAAAATGATGCGGCTGCGGATATCCGGTCCACCACAAAATTCTCTCTCTCTCTCTCTCTCTCTCTCTCTATATATATATATATATATATATATAATGGTGTGTTCCTGAGGATGTCATTAGACGAAAGCGCTTGAGCACCATTCTGTTTCCTTTCCTTCGTGGTTTTATTCATCATATATATATATATATATATACTAGCTGGACGAAAAAAACCGGACACTTTTGTTTTTCCTACAAATTTCAAACTAGTCAAGCTAATATACCCAAATTAGTACAAATTGTACCCAATAGTATAGTTATCATCTGCTAAAAATTTCAATGGAACTCATAAAACTTACCCTATTGAAATCGATGTTGTATTGGCCCCCCATTTTCTTGAATTACGGCCAGTACTCTCCTTTTCCACTGCTCTATGGATGACTTGATTCTGTCTTGGAACACCTTAGGCCAAGCAACCTCAATTCTTTGTCTAAGTGCTTCCATGTTTGAAAATGGTTCCCTGCGACCATGGTACACCAATGGCTTCAGCTCATTCCACACGAAGTAATCCAGAGGATTTAAGTCAGGAGAATTTGGTGGCCATTCTTCACTTTTTATGAATTCAGGAATGTTCGCCATCAAAAATTCTTGGGTTACCTTGGTTGAATGAGATGGTGCATTGTCTTGAACAAAAATAAAATCTTCGTTTGGGTACAAGTCTTAGCATTCCGGTAAAAGTTATCTGAGGTGTTCAATGTAATTTTGCGGGTTCATTTTTGTTTTGTGGATCAGTAAACAATAATTTGGTTTTTCCATTGTAAGAAACACCACAAGGTACCATTAATTTCCTGGAAAATCGTGAAATTGGATGATGAAGACGGTCTGGCGGGATTTCCGATTTTGAAGTTAATGCATTGACTCGGTTGTTTTGTCGATTTGTTGATACAGTTAATGTAAAGTCGGACTCATCTTGAAAAAACATGCGTTTAACGTCTGCTAAATTAAATTTCCTGTACAAAGAATTACACCTTTCTAACCGTTTTCCCATGGCTTCTTTTGTTATTCTGGGGGGCACTCAATCTTTTAAAAGATCTGATTCCTTTACTTTTCATTATGTTTTGGACACTGTTGCGCGAAATATTCAAATTATTCACCATTTTTCTCTGCGAAAGATGAGTACCAGGATTATTTTCCTGCGACAACGCATGATCTTCAACGTACCTTTCGTTTTCTCGAGTCCGAACAGTACGCGGACGACCGCTGCCACGTTTTCTGTCAGTTGACCCTGATTGTCTAATTTTATTTATTGCATATTGTACTGTACTTCTTTTCTAATTTTTTCTAGGAAATTCCTTAATTATTTTTCTAGCACTCCATCCCTTCTCGGCAAAACACGCCTTTATAACAGCCAAGTCTTCTTTACTTAAAACCATTACGATAGAATTTTAATCAACATCACAAGAAAAAAAAAGATAAAACATTCCATCAGCCAACACTTCTTAAAGAAATCTGACACTGCTAGCCTACTAATTCACCATGTGGCCACTTATTATTGTCTTTGGTGCGCATGCGCAAACTGCTTGTTTTGTAGTGAACATCTGACACATCCAAGTGCGTAGTCAGCTTCACAAAATCTCGCTGTTTGTTTCGTCACGTTAAATTTTTTATAATTAAAAAAAGGCCAAAGATAATTAATTGAAGTTTTCAGCACATGATAACCATACTATTGACTACATCTTTTACTAATTTAGGTGTATTAGCTTGACTAGTTTAAAATTTGTAGGAAAAACAATAGTGTCCAGGTTTTTCGTCCACTCGGTATATATATATATATATATATATATATATATATATATCAGGGCCGTAGCCAGGGGGGGGATAGGGGGATATATCCCCCCCGAAATTCTTCCCAAACTTAGAAATATATTCAGACAAAATACTTCTCTCTGCTTACTCCCCTTTCATGGAGCTCTTATTTTCTGGAATGGATTTACATTTCCGACTCACCGAACTCTATAAGGAGCTCATGTCGATTAATGAACTTACGCTTCCGACTCTTAAGTTTGCGTGCTTTTAATTGGTCCTCTTGCCTACGTCACGAATGACGTCATTTTCTATTAATGTGCCCATTGGCCATGTGCAGTCGTCACTCATGATGTCAATTCCGAATATACGGTCAGTCATGCTGTTTACTTCCTTTGTTTTTCACATGTTGTGGGTACTGTGAGTCTGTGACCTATTTACAATATGGCCAACAAGAGGCAAGCAAGTGTTTTAAATTATTTTGAGCCTAAAACAAAAAAGGAAACAAACAGTGATTTAATCTGTCCTTCTGACAGTGGTGAAACTTCAAATAGAAGTGAAAAAACTGAAAATGTTGTTTCCTCGGTGTGCGAGTCACAAATGTCTTTGGATATTGGCACGTTCCTCTAAAAATCATGTACAGACGAGGAAAAATATAATATTCTTAAAAATCTTTGGGTACCCGGAGAATTATATAGTTTTCCACCGGGTAAAAGAAAATTAAAATTTCAAAGGAAGCGGCTGACTGAATTTAAGTGGCTTGCATATTCTCGAGCAAGTGAAGGTGCATTCGGCAAGTACTGTTTTGTCTTTGCAAAAAATGTAGAAGTTGGTAAAGGAAATCACATAAGACTGAATGCATTAGTTAATGCTCCGTATATGCGTTGGAAAGATGCAAAAGAGGATTTCCGCAAGCACGAAACTAGCAATTATCACAAAGACAGCTGTGTTAAAGCACAAACATTTTTGTCAGTGTTTGAAAATAAAAAAAGGATATCTGTACTAGTGATGTAGGTCACATCCGCATCCGCATCCGCGGAACATCCGCACATTTTCTCGCATCCGCATCCGCACCCGCATCCGCACTTTGGACTGCGGATGTCGTGCGGATGTGGACCGTTGAGATAAAATGTCATTAATAAGCGGAAATTATCAAATTCTACTATATTAATAGAACTAGTTCATTGTGCGCAAAAGTGATGCAAGCGACAAGACGAGAGGCTGTTCTTGTATGAAGTTACTCTCTTGCAACCTACTTAGATCCACGTTACAAAGCTAAGTTATTTTCACCTAGTACATTAGAACGAGTTAAATCATCACTTGGCAAAGCAGTTGAAGAGCTTCAATCTCTTGAATCTGTCGCTTCGCCACCCACCAAAAGAATAAAAGTTTCAGTGACAGAACCAACACCTTCAACAAGCAAATCTATCACAGAATCTGTCTCTCAGTTTCTTGAGTCAAGCAGCAATGACGAGACCTACGCGATGTCAAAAGATGTAGTAAAAATGATCGAGAGCTATCACCAAGAAAAACACCTGGCTGCATGTGACAATCCTATTAGTTGGTGGAAAAATACGCAGAATATCTATCCATACTTGAGTAAACTTGCAAGGAAACATTTAGCCTGTCCTCCAACAAACGTACCAAGCGAGAGATTATTTAGCAGTGCTGGATTAATATATGATGAAAAGAGAAACAGACTGGCAGCAGAAAAGGCAGAAAAATTAATGTTCCTTAAGCATAACCTTCCTATAATTAAGTTTGAACATTAAACGATGAACATCTTAGTTTACTTTATTTTAATTACTCATTTATAAATATGCATAATAAAACTTTAAACTTAATATAAATAGTTATCAAGCTAATTAAAGATCTCTTTCTATAAGGGTGGAGGTTGGGGAAAGAGGTCGGTGGGGTGCATTTGAGTTGGGTTCACGTCCCGCATCCTGGTAACACAATTATGGTTTCTAATTGTGGCTGAAACTCAACAAAATATAACGAATTTATTTGCAGACGAATTCACTAATTGATTTCTATATTATTTAGATGCTTGATATTATTTTATATGTTCAGAGAAAAGTACAGCAATTATTGTACAATTAATCAATTATACTACATTATAGCTACAGCTCTCTCTATATAATAACTTATTATATACGTTAAACACAACAAATCTCGAATATATCCTAAAAAATAACGAAAATGTAGACATCCGCATCCGCATCCGCGGATGTTGAAATCAAACATCCTCATCCGCATCCGCATCCGCGGATGTGAAAAAAATGACATCCGCTACATCACTAATCTGTACAACCTTAGACAGTGCCAAAAGACAAAAAACCTCAGAAAACAGGAAAAAACTCATGCCAATTATTGAAGCCATTATTTTGTGTGGCCCACAAGAAATTGCATTGCGGGGTGATAGCGATGCTAGGATTTTGGAAGAAAATCAACAAAATGATGGAAATTTCCGCGCTTTACTGCGGTTTAGGATTGGTGGCGGAGATGACAATCTAAAGAAGCATTTCACCAAATGTGGTCGAAATGCAACCTACACAAGCCCTCAAATTCAGAATGAAGTGATTAATATTTGTGGTAATCTAATCCTGTCTCGTATCGTGAATCAGATCAGTTATTCAAAACATTTTAGTGTTCTGGCGGACGAGACCTCAGACATCTGTGGAGTGGAACAATATACTCGTTGTGTTAGGTACGTGTTAAAAAGTGAAGAGAATTATGTGCTGCGAGAAGATTTTCAGAAATTTGTTCCTATTCATTACTGTTCTGGTAGGGCACTTGCTGAAACATTATTAAAAGAACTGAGAGAGTTGGGGTTGGATGTAAACTACATGAGAGGGCAAGGATATGATGGGGCTAAGTCAATGAGTGGTCAATTGAAAGGATGTGCAGCTATTATACAACAAACGCATCCTCAGGTTCTCTACGTTCATTGCTCTAGCCATGCCCTAAATCTGGCCCTTTCCTATGCTTGTTCAGTGCCAATAATAAGGGCTAGTTTAACGGTAATGTGAGATATAATAGATTTCTTTAGTCATTCTCCTAAGCGAAGTCATGTGCTGAAAAGTTGCATCAATGAAATGTAGCCTGGTGTCAAAAGAACCCGTCTTCTGAAATTTTGTGAGACTCGGTGGGTTGAACATTTAGATTCAATTCTGTTACTGAAAGAACTTTGTGCACCAATTTCTCAAGCTTTAAACAGAATTCAGGATTTTACGGACAAAAAGTCTACAATGAAGGCTTTCACATTGTTAACTGCTATTGAGAGCAGCAAATTTTTGATATGCTTGGTTATTGTTAGTCAGGTGTTTGCACTACTGTATGGCCTTTGCACATTCCTACAGTCTAAACAATGTGATCTTGCTTCTTGCCTGAACCATGCCGAAGTTTTAAAAGATGAAATACAAGCCCTGAGGGACTCTGCTGATTCGAAATTTAAAGCAGTTTTCTGTGAAGCCGAAAACTTGGGTAAAAGTTTGGGTACAACAATTCAAATGCCACCTTCGGTCGGACGGAAAGGTGATTACTTTGTTACACAGAATGTTGAAGAGTATTACAGACGTTGTGCGTATGTGCCTTTCCTGGACTTTTTATTAAATGAACTAAATGATAGATTTCTCAACCATAAAACTGTATTACAAAAACTGCATTCGTTGTTGCCAAAGAGCTCCATCTCTTTGACGGATGAGGAAGTGAAAAACTGCTGCGAAACTTTGTCCCTTCAGTGGCCTGACGATGCAAGCGTTCCGGTAAAGTTCGAGGGAGAACTGAAGATGTGGAGACGAATTTGGAGAGACCAAAATGAAAAGCCTATCGATTTCATTACTTCTTTAAATGAATGCAATGAAGAAATATTCCCTACAATTCATGCATTTTTGAAAATAGATACCACTCTGCCAATAACTACGGCCACTGCAGAAAGATCCTTTTCAACGCTAAGAAGACTTAAAACCTACATAAGAAATTCTTCCTCTGAAGAGAGACTGAATGGTTTGGCCTTAATGAGCATTCACCGCCAATTAGAAATACAACCGGAGGATGTTCTTCAAGAAATGTCAAAAAGGAAGAGAAAATTAAATATCGTCTTGTAAGGTAATGTAAACAATTTACATATCTTTGTTGAATATACAGTATGTATATATATATATATATATATATATATAAAATTATGTATATACCTAGGACGTCCTAGGTATATATAGGTTCATATAACCCCCTCCGAAAAAAATTTGTGGCTACGGCCCTGATATATATATATATATATATATATATATATATATATATATATATATATATATATATAATCATGCGGGTTGCTTCTACAGAGCTTCAATTTAATATTAGGAGAAATCCAATGACAAGGAGAAATGTAAATGCCATGAAAAGTCTTCTTTAATGCGCAACGTTTCGAGCAAATACGCTCATCTTCAGGCTGTATGATAACAATGTGAAATTAAAATCAATAATTGAATGAAAAACCAGACAAAGAAAATTTCTATAACCTATTCATAAAGGCAAACTTTAAAAGACTGAAAAAAGAGGGTTAAATTCTAAGTTATACAGATTTACATTTAAAATTAAGAAGCTATTTTTAAATACATATGGTAAATGTGAAATTAATACACTGGAATAATGAAAACTAACTAACCTTTCACTGCAATTTCCGAGGCTAGACTGATTTAAGTACAAAACGAGAAAAACATAAGATAAGCTAAGATAAGATAAGATAAGATAAGATGGTGAGGGCGATTGGGGAAGGGGGGATTATAAGGAATTGGGGAAGGAGGAGGGATTATAAAAAGTTTAAAGGGACGGCTGATGAGTCAACATTTAACGTCGGGGTCAAAGTTTTAATATAAAGCGATTCCAGAATCCTAAGTGAGTTGGGACAAGTATTACAACCAAGAATTTTAAAATTTTCTAAAGTGACATCAGTTTTACATTTGATACTGTGTTCCCGAATGCTAGAAACTTCTTTAGTTTTTAAAATTTTACCTGTTCGGCCACTTATTCCCATATGCGAATAAAATCTAGCCCTGAGAGAGCGAACAGTGCTGCCAATGTAATTCCCAAGGAGACACCTAGGGCAGGTAAATAAATATACAACACCGCTACGCAACGAGTCAGGGGTTCGATCCTTCGCTGAGAAAAAGCTACCTAAAGACGTTTTATTAATAAATATGATGCGGAAATCAGTATGATAAAAAAATTTCTTTAACAACTTTGTAAATTTAAGCTTAAATTCCTTATTCAAAGGACCCATTTCAGGTACCAAGAAATATTTATATCCTTCGGCACTGTAATACAAGGAAGTTGAGGGCTATAAACATTATTTAAGAAGGATCTAATTAGTTTATCTACATATTGAACAGGAAAACTATTATTGGTAAAGTATGATCTTAGATTATTAAATTCATCATTAAGTAAGGTAAAACTAGAGGTCAAATTATATCCTCTGAACAGGAGAGTTTTAATACAAGACTGGTTTGGGCATGAATTTTTTTAGTTTTACTGATTTCAACTATAAGATGTCTTGTATTAAAACTCTCCTGTTCAGAGGATATAATTTGACCTCTAGTTTTACCTTACTTAATGATGAATTTAATAATCTAAGATCATACTTTACCAATAATAGTTTTCCTGTTCAATATGTAGATAAACTAATTAGATCCTTCTTAAATAATGTTTATAGCCCTCAACTTCCTTGTATTACAGTGCCGAAGGATATAAAATATTTCTTTGTACCTGAAATGGGTCCTTTGAATAAGGAATTTAAGCTTAAATTTACAAAGTTGTTAAAGAAATTTTTTTATCATACTGATTTCCGCATCATATTTATTAATAAAACGTCTTTAGGTAGCTTTTTCTCAGCGAAGGATCGAACCCCTGACTCGTTGCGTAGCGGTGTTGTATATTTATTTACCTGCCCTAGGTGTCTCCTTGGGAATTACATTGGCAGCACTGTTCGCTCTCTCAGGGCTAGATTTTATTCGCATATGGGAATAAGTGGCCGAACAGGTAAAATTTTAAAAACTAAAGAAGTTTCTAGCATTCGGGAACACAGTATCAAATGTAAAACTGATGTCACTTTAGAAAATTTTAAAATTCTTGGTTGTAATACTTGTCCCAACTCACTTAGGATTCTGGAATCGCTTTATATTAAAACTTTGACCCCGACGTTAAATGTTGACTCATCAGCCGTCCCTTTAAACTTTTTATAATCCCTCCTCCTTCCCCAATTCCTTATAATCCCCCCTTCCCCAATCGCCCTCACCATCTTATCTTATCTTATCTTATCTTAGCTTATCTTATGTTTTTCTCGTTTTGTACTTAAATCAGTCTAGCCTCGGAAATTGCAGTGAAAGGTTAGTTAGTTTTCATTATTCCAGTGTACTATTGTTAATTTTTCCAGTGTATTAATTTCACATTTACTATATGTATTTAAAAATAGCTTCTTAATTTTAAATGTAAATCTGTATAACTTAGAATTTAACCCTCTTTTTTCAGTCTTTTAAAGTTTGCCTTTATGAATAGGTTATAGAAATTTTCTTTGTCTGGTTTTTCATTCAATTATTGATTTTAATTTCACATTGTTATCATACAGCCTGAAGATGAGCGTATTTGCTCGAAACGTTGCGCATTAAAGAAGACTTTTCATGGCATTTACATTTCTCCTTGTCATTGGATTTCTCCTAAATATTATATATATATATATATATATATATATAGTAATCATCTTTAAATAAATGCAAAAGTGATGGAATTGGCCGATGCATTGTTCTGATTGTTCTCAAATTTGCAGATTTATTAGTTTCATCTCTCTGAAAATACTTTGCCACTCTGTATATCAAATTTTCCATGTACATTGCGTTGTAACTAACATATTTCATCGTTACTGTATGTTGTTGTCACAGTCCTGTTACCTAACTGTTAGCTACTTGCTAATTAGTTTCTTCAATGTATTCTAACTAGAGTTAACATTTATATACATGTATATTTTCATGTACATTTAATTACATTCGCATAGCGTTATTTGCATTCTATCGTCCTTTACTCATTCTAGCCCCTTGACTAAGGTTAGGTCAAATAGTTGACGTTACTATAAACAATGATAAATGTGCATTTTGTTAGACTATTCCCTAAATTTAAAAAAAAGAGAACAGGTAAAATTCCTACATTATATAAATTGTGTAAGTCATGCAAATCACTTAAGTATCATATTAATTAACTGATTGTAATTTATTGGAACTGCAAAAATTTAGATTAGATGGTGAATACGAGTTTTAACATAATTATAATTTATTTAAATTGTACTTACTCAATGTAATATCCGACATTATATCGCCACCTACGAATGAATAGTCGGCAAAAAAAATTGTATTTATTTTTTCGTTTTATTTTTGTCTTTCGAAAAGAATCCTCTCTTGTCTGCTAAATTGTGCTTAACGTCGGAATTCTTTAGATCCGCAGCTAACGGGAGAACTTGGCCTTCAGATTGCACTCCCCCAAAATTTAAATTAATTTATTTTTTATTATAAAAGTAAATCATTCATGCTTGAGCCATTTTCGAAAGAGGTCGAACTTCCTCCCTTTTCAATTCCTGTCTTATCCACCTGTTAAAAATTCCTGCCTAAGACCTGACCATCAGCGGTAAATAAAAGAGGCTGTAAATTCGTCTTTCCCCTTCAGTGTCTACTGTAGAAAACTGTGAGTAAAGTTTAATGGAGTGAATCAAAACCCGAACTGCGGTACTCTTCCAATTTACTTCAGTTCCTCATTTTCGTTTTGTGTGTTCATACTGTGTTGTAACCGCTTCCACAACTCGGATGTCCTACGGCTAAAGCCGAACTCAACTTCGAGGCCCCTATCACGTCAGATCGTCCAGAAGTGTATCCCTTATAAAAGTCGCGTGCAGGAAGTGGCCTATCCGCGCGACACACACATACACACACACACACACACACATATATATATATATATATATATATATATATAATAATAAACAGGAACACCAGAGAAAATACAAACATCCTTCAAGGTTTAATAGTACCAACGTTTCGGAATGCACTAATTCCATCTTCAGGGCTAAAACAATAAAACGCCAAATTACATACAAAATACAATTTGCTTAATAACAATTTAAAATAAACTTAAAAAATTATAAAAAGTAGCTAATTAAATGTAAAACACAAACTAAAAGGTAAATAAATGTGAAGTTAAAAAGTTAAAATTATAAAAAGTAAAAGCATTAAAACTGAAACGTAAATAAAATAAACTAGTACCTTAACGAAAACATAGCAGATCTATCGATGATTCGTCAGAATTTAGGTCTGGTTTTAGTTTATAAATAAACAGAGACTCCATAATTTTAAGCTTAAGGTCAGAGCTTCCGGCAGCAAGAACGGCGAAATTAGACTGTGAAATTGGGTGGTTATTGTTGTGAGAGTGATTACGTATGAGAGAATTAGGTGGTTTGCCAAGGGGTAAATTTGTACGGACCGATTTACCGAGATGTTCGTAAATACGGGATTTTAAATGTCTTTTAGTTTTACCTATATATGACCCCATACAGTGGTCACACTTGTATTGATAAACTATGGATGACTTAAGAAGTGTAGGAATAACATCCTTGTATTTAAATAAATGGTAAATCGATTTAGACGGGGTGAATATAATTTTTATACATAGTTGTGGGTAGAATTCCTTGAGCAATTTTAAAAGTTTGTTTCTAATGTTAAAACTTGAGGTTCCCATATAGGGCAAAGTGAAATGCAGAATATCTTTGGGGACTGTAATTAAGTCTCTAGTTGTAGGGCTTATTAGTTGTAGGGCATTTCACTTTGCCCTATATGGGAACCTCAAGTTTTAACATTAGAAACAAACTTTTAAAATTGCTCAAGGAATTCTACCCACAACTATGTATAAAAATTATATTCACCCCGTCTAAATCGATTTACCATTTATTTAAATACAAGGATGTTATTCCTACACTTCTTAAGTCATCCATAGTTTATCAATACAAGTGTGACCACTGTATGGGGTCATATATAGGTAAAACTAAAAGACATTTAAAATCCCGTATTTACGAACATCTCGGTAAATCGGTCCGTACAAATTTACCCCTTGGCAACCACCTAATTCTCTCATACGTAATCACTCTCACAACAATAACCACCCAATTTCACAGTCTAATTTCGCCGTTCTTGCTGCCGGAAGCTCTGACCTTAAGCTTAAAATTATGGAGTCTCTGTTTATTTATAAACTAAAACCAGACCTAAATTCTGACGAATCATCGATAGATCTGCTATGTTTTCGTTAAGGTACTAGTTTATTTTATTTACGTTTCAGTTTTAATGCTTTTACTTTTTATAATTTTAACTTTTTAACTTCACATTTATTTACCTTTTAGTTTGTGTTTTACATTTAATTAGCTACTTTTTATAATTTTTTAAGTTTATTTTAAATTGTTATTAAGCAAATTGTATTTTGTATGTAATTTGGCGTTTTATTGTTTTAGCCCTGAAGATGGAATTAGTGCATTCCGAAACGTTGGTACTATTAAACCTTGAAGGATGTTTGTATTTTCTCTGGTGTTCCTGTTTATTATTAAACTGCGTTTTCCGCGCCACCAATCAATAGCCGATATATATATATATATATATACACAGTACAGTACATGAAATATCTGAAACTACGATGCTAAAAGAAACACCAGTGTTTTCATTATTAATATTATAGAGAACTACTGCACAATAGCCATAGGATGATTTTAATACGGAGACTGAAGTAAAATGTGCAGCACAGAGAAGGTTTCGTCCTCCCATAGCATGGCTCATACGATGCAGTGACAAAACCTCCTCTGTCCTGCACATTTTACTTCAGTCTCCGTATTAATGTTTTAACTTCACATTAATGAGTTCACCTGTGTAGCATATAGTGCATGGATGAATGTAATCCAATGTAATCAGTATTTTCTAGCAAAGTGGAGTGGCTAAATATATATATATATATATGGAAATTGGGAAATGGCAGTGAATATGCAATGGGCAAGAAATAATAAGATATATGGGTATAGAAAGGGATCGGATAAGCAGAAAAGAAAAAATCAAATGAAAAAGATATAAAATGAAATAATAAAATTAAAGAAAATAGAGAGAAAGCAAACCTTCGACATTTTCTTTAGCAATTTTGGAGGTAGGATAATGACAAAGCGTTTGAGCGGCAGTGACGACTTGTGGGCCGTAGATCCGTAGGTTGATCTCTCCGTACTTTGCTGCGACTTGCAAAGCGTCCGTAGTTGCGACGTGCCTCAGCAGTTTGCACACCTGGAACCAAAAGGGGTTAAAAAGTGTAAAAACCACATCATACACGATTAATATCATTAGACACAAACAAAGAAGGAACGTTCAAATAATGTGAAGGCGTATTTTTTAAATGTTTATATTTCATTTCAGTTTACTATAAATTGAGTCATTTACTCACAGAACAACCATTACTGCAATTTTGTTTACTTATTGTAAACAATACATTTATACTGCACATACATACTGTATATACATCTACTGCTCAGAAAAAAAAATAGGAGTCATTCATTATGGTTTTTAATATTCTGTTTTTTAGCTTTTTAGAATTTTTTGCCTGAAGATGAGCATAGTTTGTGCTTGAAACGTTGCATTGTGCAAAATATAGTCCTTTTTCCAACATGATGGATGTTTCTTTCCTTCTTGTCTGTGGCTTTCTGCTTAAATTGAAATTGCAGCTTGCCAGAAGCGTATATATATATATATATTACACACATATACACACACACACACATATATATATATATATATATATATATTATATATATATATATATATACATTTAAACTGCAAACACGCAGTATAATTAACGTAAAGAACGACGCTTGTATAGGAGAATATACCGCGCAAGATGAGAGCGAAAGAACGAAACAAATGAAAAAATGTGTATATATATATGTATATATAAATTATATACTGTATATTAAAACGTAGGAAATAAACAGCCGAAGAAAAATAATGATAATATCAAAATTAAAAACAGAAAATAATCAGATAACAAGAAATAGAAGCGTAGAAAATACCGTCTGTAAATACTACGCAAAAGGGTACTGCAGACAGTGGCGTACTAAGGGGGGTGCGAGGGGGGCGGTCCATCCCGGGTGACAGCCAGGAGGGTGGTGCCATCGGGTGAGTTGAAATACCAGTACAAGTTTTCAAACCAAATTAAAAATTCGCCAAAGTAAGAAAAAAATTAAAAAATGTTCAAACTATTACAACAGCTTAATGTTAATTTCTACTATAAAATAAATTTTTATTTTTATTGGCAATGCAAAATTTACAAACGAAAAATTAAATATTTGATAAAAATTACATCGAAAGGCGAACGTTTGTTGACGTTTTAGTCATCAGTTTGTTGAACATACCCAGCTGGCTGCAACTGACATTCCAAGTCTTGTTCACTTGACACTGTGACTCCACATACATGAGGTATGTTTCATTAAATAATTATGATAAAGCATAAAGTGCTGGTGTTTATAACAATATCATGGTACTTATACCAGTGTCCAGTAATTTTTGACAATGTGGTATCATAGTGATGTTTAAGCGTTGAAGAGGCAAATAAATGGACAGCATTGCAGTTTCTGGAGTTTATTGTGAAATGGGATTTTTGTGAATCTTTGCCAAGCTTGTCACTGTGTTTGAGACTCTTTTTGACTGTCTGTGTGTCTATTGCTTCATGTGAAAAAAGTTTTTCCACATTGAAATTGATAAAAAATTTATTTCGCGCGACCATGAGTCAGACAAGATTGACAAATCTGGCTTTACTTTCAATTGAACATGAATATGCAAAGAAGGTGAATTTTGATGAGGTCATTGATCAATTTGCAGAAATTAAGGCTCGAAAGCAGGGACTGTGAATCCTCTCTATTTACCTTTGAAGGATAGGCTGAGCGTTGAGACTGGATTTCCTGTGTTTTTTGTATAAAATAAAATGCAGTATTACCTGTTCACTGAATTTTTAATGTCCTGCATTTTTCTTATTTCCAATTTGCTTATGACAGTACTGTACTGTTTAAAAATCTACTTGCAAACATAATATATTTTTCTGTGTTTAAATTTTAAAATTATTTATGGGGGGTGCCAAAGGAAGGATCCGCACCGGGTGCCAAATACTTTAGGTACGCCCCTGACTGCAGATATCGGGATGGGCAATGCATCTATGCATATCCTACGTTATGTAACACACATTACACAAGAGGATATTGCAAATTTGAAAAACAATGCAAGCTTCTCCATCTTACTGTCTGCAACACCTATGCAAGATATAGGAGGTGCAAATACGGACAAAAATGCCGCTACCACCACCCTCAAAGGAACCCGACGGGTGAGCAGACGAAACCAACAACAAAGAGGGCTACCAAGTTTTTAGATGTAGCCCACACAATTCATCTAATGAATACCATCCAGCAAATACAAAGCCAACTGACAAATACCGGGATCCGAGAGCTGTACAGAAGGCATACAGAAAGACATTACATGCGATATCGGGACAACGGGTATCGAAACAGATAAAGAGAGGAAAATTCTCGCAGGATCACAAGGCAACGAAACCGGTACCACCATCGGAAAACGAATCGGAACCATATGTATGTAAAAACGATAGAGAAAAAATAAAAATAATCCTATCCAACATTCAGGGCCTTAAATCAAACCATTCCCCGGACAAAATTTAATACCTGAAAGGACTCATACAAGAAACAAGCAGGCTTTGCATGCCTCACAAAAACCCATCTAAAACGACTTCCAGGAGAACTGTGAAAACTGTGAGTTCTGTATTGACAAAAAAGAAATACAAATTGACACCTATAACATCCTCCGAGCCGACAGAACAGTGAGACGTAAAGGAGGATGTGCTATTTACAGACGCGAAGGCATATGGCAGAAATGACTACAAGTACTTCAAACAGCAGCAAAAGTTGAAAAATTAAACATGGTACTAATTGTAATGTACAGACTCCCAAACACGACAACTTCAAAATCCTCAGATTCCATTACAGAGGTCAGAAACTTGGTAAAAGATCTACATTCTCCAACCCCAAATATTTTTCTCTGTGGTGATTGTAATTTTCCATTCATGAAATATAAAAGGATAGGAAAAAATATATGTATACACCAGGACAAGGGGGGCACACGAGAAAACCAGGAGCAGGTAAAAATGCTACTAGCTCTAGCTGATGAATTTATGTTAACACAAGAAATAACAGAAAACACAAGAAAAAACAACTGCCTAGATTTGGTATTCACAAACAACAGCAAACTAATTGATAGCGTAGAAATGTCCCCAACTATAATATCCGATCACAACATTATTGAAATAACAACCACTATAAAAGCAACAGGAAAGGAAAGAACACGAACAACAGAAAGAAGCAAATTCGAACTTCTTAATTTTCACTCCAAAGCTATAGACTGGGAAGGTGTTGCATCCAGCATGGAAGTAGTAGATTGGAAAACCATCTTCAAGGCCAAGACAACGGAAGAGATGTTAATAACCTTAGAGGAGAAGACGCTGGAAATTGTAGAAAGATATGTCCCAAAAATACAACAAAGAGGAAAGAGAAGCAGGTTAAAGTGGAGAGACAAAAGAGGTCATTGTTCGGAAAGAGAAAAAGAGTGACTGCAAAGTTAAGTAATTGCAAATAGAACAACATCAGAAAAATATTAAATGATAAACTGCAGAGTATCATTTGTGTCATACAGGAACTACAGCAACTGAGAAGCATACAGAACAAGAAGACGACGACGCTACAGAAGCGATAAAGGTTAACTCAAAGTACTTCTATAATTTTGCAAAAAGGAAATCGAAAAATCACACGACTATCGGACCTTTGAAAAATGAAGACAATGCTTTATCTGATGATTCAACAGAAGTATCTGAAATATTAAGATCTCATACGAATCACCTTTCAGTATCCCAAAAACTGAAAAACTGATATGCGATAGAAACGTGTTCTTTGAAGAACTACAAGGGGAAAGTATAACAGACTTCGACTTTACGACAGATGATATTACACAAGCTGTAAGGAAACTAAAAACACACTCAGCGGCAGGACCGGACAAATGGAATGCCACACTGATCAAAAACTGCAAGAATGCAATCGCTGAGCCCCTATATTGGATATGGAGACGATTACTAGACACAGGAGAAATACCGGGCATCTTGAAGAGCGCGAACATAGTCCCAATATGTAAAGGAGGAGATCGATCCGAGGCCAAAAACTATAGGCCAGTGTCGCTTACATCTCATCTCACTAAAATATTTGAAAGAATAGTTAGACAGAAAATCTGACTTTTTGGAAACTCAGAAAAAATTAAGTGATAACCAACATGGATTTCGGTCAGGCAGATCATGCCTATCACAACTAATGGAACAAACAACAACATTATTGATGCACTTGAAAGTAATGAAAACTATGATGTAATATACACAGACTTTGCCAAAGCGTTCGACAAATGTGACCATGGAATCATAATACATAAACTGAAATATATGGGAATAACAGGAAAAGTAGGGAAATGGATATATAATTTCCTTAGTGAGTGGCGACAAGTCGTTACAGTTCAAGGAATATCTTCATCAGAATTAGAGGCCCTCAGCTTGGTACCACAAGGAATAGTATTAGCTCCACAAGTCTTCATAATCATGCTAACTGACATAGATGAGGACGTTACCAGAGACAGCACAGTAACATCCTTTGCGGATGACACAAAGCTCAGTAGAAAAATAAAAAACTCAGAGGATATATGATCTCTACAAACAGACATGAACAGATTCTACAAGTGGACGGAAGACAATAATATGAAGTTTAACACTGAGAAATTTCAACTGTTACGGTACGGAAAAAGGGAGGACCTAAAATCCATGGAATACTATACACCAAATGGAGAGGAAATTCAGAGAAATTCTAAAGCAAAAGATTTAGGAATTGTAATGACTGATGATGCGAAATTTGAAAGACAAAATAAGATAGCAGTAAACAGAGCAAAGAAAAAGTATCTCCGCGTTTGGGTAGAGGAATTTGGGGTGCTTCTGAAACTTGTCCCTGGAGGGGGCCTCCTGAAGGCCTTCGAGGTTAACTAATGCGAACATCACACAAAATAAAATCAGGTTAAACATATTTTAAATCAAAAACAATTTTTTGTTTAATATCTGTATTATGAAAAATAAAATGAACATTTATTATTTTAATTTAAATAAATTAATTTCTCTCATTTTTAAGGGAAACTGACTTATTTTCATCCGATCTGAACCTCAAATAAAGATATTTTTATACATTCATAACAAATGCTTAATTGTTTATTTACTTTTAAATATATAGTTTTCTGTTATTTACATCGCTATATACCATCACAATCACATGATATCTTCTGCTATGTGAACTAGTAATTTTACTGCATATCAAATCGTTATAAATTTGGGTGTGTTAAAAAAAATTTAGCAACGTAATTTAACAACGTAATTTAAAAATTTTAATGACCTGATATTTGTATGTGATATTTGTATGTATGTAGTGATATTTAGGCTATACATTTCGTGAATCAACACACGTAAATAAGCGAGATAATATAGCCATCCCCTCTCTCTATTGTGTAATTATATATATATATATATATGAAAATTATTTCACGAAGGTAACACGTGAAAAATATTTATGATGAATAAAACCACGAAGGAAAGGAAACACAAAATGGTGCTCAAGCGCTTTCGTCTAATGACATCCTCAGGAACACTGAAGTACATAAAAAGGTTAAGCCTATATATAGGTTACAGAAAGAAAAAAAAGAAAAAATAAATAAATATATATATATATATATATATATATATATATATATATATATGTGTGTGTATATATATATATATATATATATATATATAATATATATAAAAGTATGGGGGTATTCTATCCAGCAATAATTACAGGGATATTGCTAACACCTCTTGCTTCTCGAAACCACTAGAGAAACTCTTGTTACTACACCACTTAAATAATTACTTATGAACTAAATGAGTTTGGTTTTAAAAGGTCCCACTTAACTGATCTGAGTATCTATATACTCAAGGAAATTATATTTAAATACACTGACAGTAATTCAACTATTTATAGCTGTTTTCTAGATATAAGTAAGGCATATGATAGAATGAATCACAATATTTTATTTACAAAACTTGAAGGCAGGGAAGTTCCCATTTTCATATTAAATTTATAACATAATATACTGTACAATGATGAAGTACAAGTCTTTAAGTATTGGGGTCAAACCATCTCCTTGACTGAGGACTCAGATATAAGAAAATCTCGAAGCCTTTATGTTAAAGCGAATATGACTATAAGGAGCTTCTGGTTCTGTACAAGTGAAACTAAAGAAACTACCTTTATGCAGTAATATATACGAACAGCAATTCGCGGTAATAACGCATAAGGAAATGTCATTTTTAATAAATAATCTTAGTCAAAATTTAAAAGGGGCGAAGCAAGCTAGATGCAGCAAATAATACAAGATAGTTCATTGATAATAATAATATTGGACCACACTTTACTGTCAATTTTGAATTCATACTGTCACCCTTAATTCGGTATGCATCTTCTTCGTTATATATTGCTACAAAGAAAACGGAATAACGTATTTTAACGCTGAACTTTAACAATCCTATTCAGAAGTTTACGTACAAATAGGTGAATATTGTACGGAATATATAGCATATACGTATATAGTGGTGGACAATTTGGCCCACTAGTTATCCTATAAAACATGTTATGTATTCTATAAAATACACTGCGGTTTTAGTACCTTTAATAAGGTGTTTTTTCATTCCTACACGATGATATGTTAGTTTACATATTTCTGTCATAATTGTGCCCAAATAAATATAGATATATACGTTCTTATTAAATATGGTGCACAATTGGAAAGTGCTTTGAAAGACTGTGCGCCATATTCAGCGTCGTTCTTTACATTAATTATACTGTGTGTTGTTTTCAGTTAAAATGTGTATATATAGGTACGGCATGCGAAGGTGCCCCCTCAGGGCATTGGTTTCTGCTCGTATGTAGGAGAATTACGACTTCTGATTAATCGAGGCCCATGGTGTAGTGGACAGCATATCTGACTGGCAATCGGAATATCCCGGGTTCGATTCCCGGGTGGTTACCTCATTTTTCGTTTGTTCGTTCTCCCTCCTCATCTTGTGCGGAACGTTCTTCTACACAAGCGTCGTTCTTTATATATATATATATATATATTATATATGTGTGTGTGGGGGTAAAAATGAACAATGAATAATTCCTATATAATCTTTATATTCAATTATTAATTTTTACATAAGGACCAAACTCGCATAACGCAAGTTATCTGTTATTCAATTCATACGTCCATGACCTTTCTTGACCTTTATCTTGTGTTATTTTTTTTAATTGTTCCCTCGCAAGATACTCGTCATGCTGACCCGTGTTGGAATCCTGCTGACCAACAGGAATGCGGGCATCTAATTACGAAATCTCCTCTCTTGTTTAATTCTAATTCAAAAGTATGATTATGTTATATATCGTTATGCATGTTATGTATATATATATATATGTGCCCATGTACTTGTGTTAAATCTCAAAATAAGAGTTATCCTAATGTAAATATGAAACACTGTAAACTATAGTTAACTGTGGTCAATTGTAATTAACTATAATGATTTAATATGATGTAATTTAATGTACTTTAATGAAACTGTAGTAAACGAGTTAACGATAATAAATGAAGGTGAATTAATTGGTAATTATAATCAGGAGTTATAATGTATTCAATGTCCGACCCGACATTATGTCGCCATTAGGAATGTATACGCGGCGATATTTTATTATTTTTTTATTATTATTTTTTCGTTGGGATAAATTTTTGATGTGCTTTCGACTTTGCCAAATAATTGGTGACTTGTTCTTTTTAAAATTTCTTAATAATTTTCTTAGATTTAGCTTAATAATGAATCCTGATTAAAAGTTGCAGTGTTCATGTTTTGTATACATTCTCTCTTCGTTATAAAAGATGAAGTCATGACTTGCCTAAGCATTTAATTGTAAATCTTAAACCTTTAATTTTTACTCATATGCATATCTTAGTATAAGATGCATAGTTCAATTTCCGTTTCTAATTAACTCGTCGGATCAGGAAAACAGCAGATCTGAAAATATGCTGTTTGAGATAAAAATTTGGCTTCCTCTTCGTATATCCTCTTTATCTGTTTAAACATTGTCATAACAAAAAAATTACTTTATTTTTAACGATTGTGCAAAATTATACAGCCTCTTCAACATTTAATAATGATGATGTTAGTAGAATCGGGGTATATAAACCCCAATAATTTCTTCCATGTTCATTCAGAAGTAAACTCAAAGGCTGAGCACTGCCTGTACATTTTAGCAGTAAATTACAGTAAGAAATAGTCTTTATCTTCTCCTTCGACCCTTGCTTTCTTCAGAGAACTTAGTCATTAAAATTTCCCGATATGTTATAAGAAGAATCCGGGAATCTTCAGAGAATTTAGTAAGCCTCCCAGAATCCTCCGAGCCACTATAGAAGAACTCGCAGAGTAATATAGAAGAAACTACTGCAAGTAACACATCCGTTGCTGCCACCTAACTAGAACTCCCGTCGACTTCGAAGCAACCCAGGCCATAGACGGAGGGGTTAACAACTGGCGACCTCTGCATCCAGGATTCTTCCAGTCTTCCAGATCCTAGAACTAGAACCAACATCCAGTTGACCGGCGTGTCACGACATCCAGTTCGTCACATCCACCCTTGAACCGGTGTGTCACGACTCCAAGTTCTCCACGCCTAGTTTTCATCCAAGAACAAGTGGCCAGCAAGACACGTCTTCACGACACGTCTCCAGGGATTTCGCCGTAGGAATCTTGTTAAGTACAGAACTCTTGTTTTAAATTAATCTCTAAACATTTGAAAAGTCAGTATTATTAACAGTAAATAATTAGTATCACGCCAGAATTAACAAAAAACACAGTGAACATTCCATATACCAGTGATTAGTGATGTAGCGGATGTCATTTTTTTCACATCCGCGGATGCGGATGCGGATGAGGATGTTTGATTTCAACATCCGCGGATGCGGATGCGGATGCGGACGTCTACATTTTCGTTATTTTTTAGGATATATTCGAGATTTGTTGTGTTTAACGTATATAATAAGTTATTATATAGAGAGAGCTGTAGCTATAATGTAGTATAATTGATTAATTGTACAATAATTGCTGTACTTTTCTCTGAACATATAAAATAATATCAAGCATCTAACTAATATAGAAATCAATTAGTGAATTCGTCTGCAAATAAATTCGTTATATTTTGTTGAGTTTCAGCCACAATTAGAAACCATAATTGTGTTACCAGGATGCGGGACGTGAACCCAACTCAAATGCACCCCACCGACCTCTTTCCCCAACCTCCACCCTTATAGAAAGAGATCTTTAATTAGCTTGATAACTATTTATATTAAGTTTAAAGTTTTATTATGCATATTTATAAATGAGTAATTAAAATAAAGTAAACTAAGATGTTCATCGTTTAATGTTCAAACTTAATTATAGGAAGGTTATGCTTAAGGAACATTAATTTTTCTGCCTTTTCTGCTGCCAGTCTGTTTCTCTTTTCATCATATATTAATCCAGCACTGCTAAATAATCTCTCGCTTGGTACGTTTGTTGGAGGACAGGCTAAATGTTTCCTTGCAAGTTTACTCAAGTATGGATAGATATTCTGCGTATTTTTCCACCAACTAATAGGATTGTCACATGCAGCCAGGTGTTTTTCTTGGTGATAGCTCTCGATCATTTTTACTACATCTTTTGACATCGTGTAGGTCTCGTCATTGCTGCTTGACTCAAGAAACTGAGAGACAGATTCTGTGATAGATTTGCTTGTTGAAGGTGTTGGTTCTGTCACTGAAACTTTTATTCTTTTGGTGGGTGGCGAAGCGACAGATTCAAGAGATTGAAGCTCTTCAACTGCTTTGCCAAGTGATGATTTAACTCGTTCAATGTACTAGGTGAAAATAACTTAGCTTTGTAACGTGGATCTAAGTAGGTTGCAAGAGAGTAACTTCATACAAGAACAGCCTCTCGTCTTGTCGCTTGCATCACTTTTGCGCACAATGAACTAGTTCTATTAATATAGTAGAATTTGGTAATTTCCGCTTATTAATGACATTTTATCTCAACGGTCCACATCCGCACGACATCCGCAGTCCAAAGTGCGGATGCGGGTGCGGATGCGGATGCGAGAAAATGTGCGGATGTTCCGCGGATGCGGATGCGGATGTGACCTACATCACTACCAGTGATACATTTCTTTTTAGTGAAACGGAGTTATTTCCACTATTATAGTTAGTATAGTATAATTTTATTTAATGTACCAAGCATAATATTACCACACCTTCACGTACATTCGAGTGAAATCTTGTTTACATTTTTTATTATTATTTTGTTTACAATCTTTTCAATTTTCCCCTAGTTAGGCAAATTGTTTTGCATTTATTTAATGTGTATTTTTTTGATAGAGTAGTTAGGAAAACCCCTTAACTGATCATTCCATAAATTAAGATCGGTCAAGCAGACCAAATTAGAACACATTAATAGTACCTTCACATATGAGCGATTCAAGCGGTGCGCTTTCTGACATTGAAAATTTCCCTACACCCATTTTTCCACCTACCCCGCGCCCTTCAAACATATTCCGAAACACACAAACTTCAGATCAAGTGCAAGCTAATATGTCTCAAACCCCCGCCCCAGCATACATTAACTTAGGTAGACCAGTAAACCTTCCCCATACTGTCTTAATTTTTAAGGGGACCATAGATAATCACTTTGTTGAACCACACATAAGACCTTGGATTGAGTCTTTAGAACAACATTTCTTCCGCGACAACATCACCGATGATGATATAAAGATATGGGAAGCAAAAAGGTTCATCGACCTTAAAGAAGGGAATGCTCATGATACAGTCACCTACGTCCCATTCATTTGCGAAGCTACAACATGGGACAATTGTAAACAAAATTTATGAGAATTTTTTAAAGAAATAACACTTGCACAACCCTTAGCCACGTTAGAAGCAGTCTTCCAAGTTAAATGGAAGAAAGAGGAACATGAAGATTTAAATAATTTTATTACAAGAACACATAAACTCGTAGGAGAAGCCCTACGTGCCGCAGAAAATGCGTGTGGCATTTCTTTCACTTCAAAACAAAGGAACCTAATAGTAGCAACGACCATTTACCAAAACCTACCCGGAGCACCTAAAAAAAAAGTTTCAAGAGTTTCTAAATGTTGACAAACCAGTAAGTGTAGCTATAAATAAAACACGGGAACATTACCCAGATTTAGCAAATTAGAACTACCGAAAGGGTAAAGAAACTCCCATACATTACATTCAGCAGCAGCAACCACAACACCAACAGCAACAACAACAATCCTATAATATAAATCGAGGCCGATGCAGGGAATACCACCCCAGAAACAAGCCCCCCAAACCCAGAATACACGCCCTCCTCCACAGTGTTTTAACTGCGATAGCTTTGGGGCACATGATAAGTCAGTGCAATTATCCCCCTTATTGCTCCCACTGTCATGAACATGGTCATCGCCGTGGCGATCGCCAAAAATGTGCCGATAAAGCCCCTGCAGGGTATAGGCCCCACTTCCAGAAATCGAACAACCAACGTTCCCAAAAGTCCTCCAATACCCAGAAACCAGTCCATTCCCAGCCTCAGTCGAACCACCAACCAAATAGATTACGACCACAGGGTCAATCACACTATTACCCCATGTACAAACCCCAGTACAATCAGCAAGGTCGGATAGTTCGGTACGTAGAAGTACCCGCGGAGGAGTCATTTTCCCCAGAGTACAGTTTTCAAGAAAACCATCCAGTGTATGGTGATCCCATAGAATATGACCCAGGTCCTCCCATAGAGGACAATTCGATCCCTTTTTTAAATCCTACTTTGGAGGCGGCAGTTCAACCTCCTCCTTCCTAAACACACACACCAAAATACACACACCAACTCCCCATCAGGATAATAGGTGCAGACCTCCTAGATTTAATAATAAATTGTAGCATAGATAACCAAGATTTGACCGCTCTCTTAGATACAGGAACACCCGCGACGTTAATTAAGAAACAATGTGTAGATGAATTACTAGAAAGTACAGATTAAAATATGAAATTAAGGCACCCTCCTGTCAACTCAGAGGAGTTACGGGCACACCCATACCTACATACGGAGAAACTGAATTATATTTAGAAGGTGGAAACGCGGTATACCCCGTGAAATGTTGTGTAGTGGACGCAGTCGCCACCTTTCAGACAGATATCCTAGTAAGTATGGATTTTTTTAACCGGAATCAATGGGAGATTTACCCAGCCGTAAAGCTAGTACAGTGTCGAAATAGGACGCACCATCTCCATGAGAATAACAGACAGCTTAATGCTAATAGAATTAGTTCAGTTCAGATTGCCGAAAGAAATAGGAAACCCCCTCCACTTGATAGCAGTTCAAGACAGTCGGTTGCATCCAGAGGGACAACCGCACCAGAAATCAGCCCCCAGAGTAATCAGTTCCAGTTGTTGAATGCAGTTGGGTCAACACAGTCAGTTTCCAGTCAGTCAGTTTCCAGTCAGCCAGTTTCCAGTCAGCCAGTTTCAGTTCAGCCTGCTTCAGTTCAGCCCATAAGGCAAATTTTAGTCGCCGAACCAGAGTCAGATTCTCAATTTTTCATATGCCCTACCGAGCATATAACAGTAGCACCTTATGAGAAGATCTGTTTCCTAGCAAAAGTAGTCGACAGTCAAGGAAAATTATTAGTCAGAGCGTACTCTGATTACAGAGAAAAGTAATTTCAAAAGAGATGTTGTTATTGCACAAGTCCATAGTCAGAGTCAGAATTCAGCTATCCTTGTTGTTTGTTTAAACAAAGGAAAAGTCCTATCGAATTAACTTCAAATAAGAAAATAGGAACTGTTTCCACAGTAGAAATAGATTCAGATTTCCCCACCAGTACGATAAATCGTGTTTCCAGTTCCTTAGAGTTAAAACCTTCAATATTGAAAGAAGAATATAAGAAATGTTTGTAGCACTCCCTTCAGGAGTCACCAGCCTTACAGGATCCCAAACTAATGGAATCACTTCTCGAATTCCTGGTAAGAATTAGAGATGTGATTGCCCTAAAAGGAGATCCACATTCCCAATTAGTCACTATTTAGGAATACATCACGGACATGATGGAGCAGGATGTCATTCAGCCTTCAATTAGTCCCTGGTCCGCTCCTATGATTCTTGTCTCCAAAAAGGACGGAACATCTCGCCCTTGTATAGATTTTAGACGCCTGAACCACATTACCATCCCAGATGTTTTCCTATTCCAAACATGCAGGAAACAATTCTGAACGTAGGGAAAGCTAACTTCTTTTCATCCCTAGATTTAGCATCCGTTTATTGGCAAATGGAGGTCAGTCCCGAATCTCGGGCATTGACTACTTTCTCCACTAACCGAGGCCATTACGATTTCCAGGTTTTACCTTTCGGAGTCCGAAATGAGCCTGCTAATTTCTCTAGGTTGATGAATATAGTCATTTCAGACCTATTAGGTGTTGAAGCTCTCGTTTATCTTGATGATATTATCGTTTATAGTCCGGACATAAAAACACACTTTCAACGTCTTCAGAATGTACTATCACGCTTCAGAAAAGCACACCTTAAACTGAAACTTGCAAAGTGCAACTTTTTACAAGAGTCCCTGGTATACCTAGGATTTCTACTATCATCCACAGGAATTAACCTGATCCAGACAAACTCGAAGCCCTGGAAAGGTACCCTCTACCCAAAACCATCGACGACGCTCGTGCGTTTATTCGTTTTGTCGGATTCTATCGGAATTTTATCTCCCAATTTTCAAATATTGCTAAACCCATTACTAATTTGTTTCAGAAAATGCTAAATTTAACTGGGAATCTGATCACCAACATGCCTTTGAAACTTTAATTGTTAAACTAACCTGTCATCCCATCCTACAATATCCTAATTACACAAGACCCTTTGTCATAGCCACAGATGCTTCCTCCGATGGACTAGGAGCCGTCTTATTAAAGGACGTAGATGGTGTGGAATTACCCATTGCTTATGCAAGTCAACTTCTCTCTGCACCTCAAAGGAATTATTCTACTACGGACCGAGAGGCCCTAGCGGTATATTGGGCTTTGAAAAAATTCCGAAATTTCGTCTATGGCTACGATGTAACCATCAAAACTGGCCATAAGCCACTCACGTATCTCTTCAAGGGCAAACTACTTGAAGGACGGTTGAGTGGATGGGCTCTGTTGATTCAGGACTTTGCGGCAAAAATCGTCTACAAACCGGGAAAACTTCGTTATTCCAGACGGATTTTCGAGACTCAAGCCCGACGCCCAATTAAATAAAATAGGAGTTCTTCCCGTGTTCGACTACGAGTGTCTGCAGTACTCCCAGCAACAGGACCAACACACCCAAAACCTTCGGGCGCGCCTGGAACAAAAGGAACCATCGAAGGTAAAAGAACAGTACAACCTCAAAGATGGGCTCGTACATTTTTGGAATGAAGATGGAAACGACGTCGTGGAAATACCAAAGGATCTCGTCGATATTGCCATTGGACTTTCTCACGATTCACCTTTGAATGGCCACCTGGGGCTGGATCGCACCATCAAGAGTCTTTTGGAGCGATACCATTTTCCCGAAATGAACAGAAGGGTACATGAATACATCGCTGAATGTTCGTCTTGTTTAAAACACAAAGGCAACGTACCGTCCACAGCTCCTATGCATAAATATCCAGTATGCCAAAGGCCCTGGCAAAGAACTGGAATGGACCTACTGGGACCATTCCCCGAAACATCAAAGCGAAACCAGTAACATATTGTGTTTACAGACCACTTCTCGCGTTACAGCGAAGTAGCTGTCATTCCAGACCAGACCTCGGAAACTGTGGCAAGAGCCTTAGTGGAACGCGTCATCCAGAATCATACTACTCCTTCCATCCTAATTTCAGATAACGCCCTTAGTTTCACGTCCAAACTGTTCGAGTCACTCTGTAACATGTGTAAATTTAAAAACATACACATTGTGGCGTGCCATCTGCAGGCAAACGACTTAGTGGAAAGGCACAATCGAAAGATCTTAGAAGCCCTTCGCCACGTTGTCGATGCATCTTCCCGTACATGGGATGATTCCCTTCCCATGGTACAAACAGCCATCAACAATGGCTATAATGTGTCTATCAGGGACACTTCATTTCGTCCTATATCACTACGACAAGCGTCTACCTTTTGATTTGCCCGACCAAATCGACCCGGCAGGTCTAACATCTTCCGAGATGGCAGAAGCAAATCAGCAACTTGCTGAACGATCTTTCAAAAATTTTGACATAATCCGCTATGCCCTAGACCAACGAAACCAACAGATGGAGCAAGAGCAACATAGGCGGCATCCCCGTCAACGAACTATAATCGACGGTATGCGATGTTATCTGAAGGGCGTGAAACCGCCAAGTGCTCATCGCAAATTAAACCCAAAATGGGATGGCCCATATAGGATTATGAAAAACCTCGGAAAAAATCGTTATGAAATCCTCGACCTCCGGGATCACTCCAAACTAAAGATCATTCACGCTGATAATTTGAAGATAGTTGCCGAACAACACCTTCCCAAAAAACAGCTGCCAGGCGTTCGAGCCACCTATCCTTCGAGAGGTCAAGGTATTAACAAATCGAGCAGGGATAAAAAAACTGAAGTGGTCACCGCGGGAACCACTACCCATGACGAAGATTGGTACCTCGTAATACCACCAGTACTCGAGCAAATCTCTGAACAAGAGGAGGCCCCAGAACCAAGAGTCTCATAGGACCCAGACCCTGGAGAAACCCCTTCGAGAGGATCACTCAGTGGAACTCCACCATCTTCTCCAACTCCACCATCTCCTCTGTCACCACCCTCACCGATTGATGATCAACGGACGGACCCTACATACCGCCCTCAAATGCATCAACCACGTGAACTAGAACCTTCACATAAGAAACGAACCCACTGAGAATCCGAGCTTAACGGATAATATAAGGCGTAGAAATGAATAAAATTGTCCCCCTTATTATTTACTCTTGTAGCCCTAGCATGAAAATTTCTACCGGAGTTGTTATAGAAAAGCTTGTAGAAGGTAAGTTTTTGAAAGGACACGCGAACCTTTTTATCAATTTGCAACCCACTGTTAGAATTAAAATCAATCTCCTTCAGATAAAAACCCAATTAAAAACGTTTGAAAGTAAAGTTCAGGATTCTGTTAAAAATGTCCCGGGAACCGACCAGATTAGTCGCGTTCTATTAGAAAATACATTCGAAAATATTCAAACTACAGCACCTACCCTATCAGAAATATTAGCATTACCATGGATACAAACTGGATATCAAAACTCGGAAAAATTTAATCAAAGAAGATAAAAGGGGACTGATAGATATAGGAGAGAAAATATTCAAGGGTTTATTCGGATTAGCAACCGAAGAAGATATTAAAAGAATTGAACTCAAATTGAATCTCTTCGCGCGGAATCAGCAATACGATGGACACATGTTAGAACAAACTATTAGGTCACTACACGAAAACAATCGCTTCCTCCACGCCTTTTCGGACAGATTCACATACCTTGAATTCCTGTTAGCTCATTACAAAGAACACAAAAGATATCTAGAATTAATAGAAATAATTAACCTACAACTAACCCTAATCTATAAATATTTACAACAAATAATTACGATTTATTCCAAGGTTTTGCGTGCAACCAAGCTAGCTTATGGAAAAATCACTCTTTCCACCCTAATACCATGGGAAGCACTTCAGTCCTTGATTCACACAGCCCAAACACAATTAAAATTATCATCCATATTCCCACTCAACCATACTAATTACCCCCAATTTCTAGAATACATCTGGTCTGTACATGGACCACGCCCCGACACATACCTCATAATTGTGCCATTTTTCGATGTACTCACTTATGACGTATATAAATTTCACTGTTTCCCAACACCCTACCAAAACGATTCTAATGTCTATCGATTGTATTTCCACACCGTACCACCTTACCTTTTTCCCACCAAAGATCTGTCAGCCTATTCTATGATGTCAGATAGCGACGTCCGGCATTGCCGATTCCCGCAAACAAATAAACAACTCGTTTGCCCTCCACTCAAACCAGTCATTCTTCCAAGTACTAGGTCTTGCTTTATCGACTTAATTCGTGACCGGCATGTTCATTTACAAAATTTAATTCCTCGAAAACCGTCCAACTTCGAATTGGACCAGACATCTGGGTTTCTTTCGCGAACAGGACTGCCGCTACTCTCAATTGTCCGTCAAATTACTCCCTCATCACAATCCCTATGGTTATTCGGCTACCAATTGGTTGCTCCTTGCGTTCAAAAACCTTCCAAATATACAACCCTTACAAGGTTACTATTAATAACTCACACCCCTTCCTGTCGCAAATTAAATTTAAACCCGTCATAGAGATCTTAAATCTCTCCATGAAACCTGTAACCATCCTACCCGAGCTACATGCCCCTGAATGGAATGATCAATTAAGTCGGTTTAAAATTCCTGATGATAACCAAAATAACCTCTTACAAATACTACAACCTGTTACAAATTTTTCAACATCTGCCGTTAGTATCATTATTGTATGTGCTATTATCCTCGGTATATTTGTGATAAAAAGATCGTTCTTGGAACAAAGGAAAACAAGAAGCAACGAATTATGTGAAACTATTTATGCACAACCAAGAGTGTGTACCCAGACAACGTGAACTAGACTTAGCCACCCCGACTTATGTTGTGTATATAAATCTATATTATAAAACCAATGGTTATCACCTAGTTAGCATTAGTTAGGATGTTATATTATCATAGTAATATCATTCTAGATGTGAGAGCCCTGTAAAAATGAACAATGAATAATTCCTATATAATCTTTATATTCAATTATTAATTTTTACATAAGGACCAAACTCGCATAACGCAAGTTATCTGTTATTCAATTGATACGTCCATATCCTTTCTTGACCTTTATCTTGTGTTATTTTTTTTTAATTGTTCCCTCGCAAGATACTCGTCATGCTGACCCGTGTTCGAATCCTGCTGACCAACAGGAATGCGGGCATCTAATTACGAAATCTCCTCTCTTGTTTAATTCTAATTCAAAAGTATGATTATGTTATATATCGTTATGCGTGTTATGTATATATATATATATATATATATATATATATGCCCATGTACTTGTGTTAAATCTCAAAATAAGTTATCCTAATGTAAATATGAAACACTGTAAACTATAGTTAACTGTGGTCAATTGTAATTAACTATAATGATTTAATATGATGTAATTTAATGTACTTTAATGAAACTGTAGTTAACGAGTTAACGATAATAAATGAAGGTGAATTAATTGGTAATTATAATCATAGTTACAATGTACTCAATGTCCGTATGTCGCCATTAGGAATGTATACGCGGCGATATTTTATTATTTTTTTATTATTATTTTTTTCGTTGGGCTAAATTTTTGATGTGCTTTCGACTTTGCCAAATAATTGGTGACTTGTTCTTTTTAAAATTTCTTAATAATTTTCTTAGATTTAGCTTAATAATGAATCCTGATTAAAAGTTGCAGTGTTCATGTTTTGTATACATTCTCTCTTCGTTATAAAAGATGAAGTCATGACTTGCCTAAGCATTTAATTGTAAATCTTAAACCTTTAATTTTTACTCATATGCATATCTTAGTATAAAGATGCATACTTCAATTTCCGTTTCTAATTAACTCGGCAGATCAGGAAAACAGCAGATCTGAAAATACGCAGATTAAGATAAAAATATGGCTTCCTCTTCCTATATCCTCTTTATCTGTTCAACCATTGTCATAACAAAAAAATTACTTTATTTTTAACGATTGTGCAAAATTAATACAGCCTCTTCAACATTTAATAATGATGATGTTAGTAGAGTCAGGGTGTATAAACTCCAATAATTTCTTCCATGTTCATTCAGAAGTAAATTCAAAGGCTGAGCACTGCCTGTACATTTTAGCAGTAAATTACAGTTAGAAATTGTCTTTATCTTCTCCTTCGAGCCTTGCTCTCTTCAAAGAACTTAGTCATTAAAATTTCCCGATATGTTATAAGAAGAATCCGGGAATCTTCAGAGAATTTAGTAAGCCTCCCACAATCCTACGAGCCACTATAGAAGAACTCGGAGAGTAATATAGAAGAAACTACTGCAAGTAACACATCCGTTGCTGCCACCTAACTAGAACCTCCGTCGACTTCGAACCAACCCAGGCCATATATACACGATTTCAAACTCAATTTTGCAACCAAATTTTGTCGAAGTGGAGACTCTTTCTGTGCATAATGACTCTCTTTAACTCTGCTAACCCACTTGTAGAAGAAACAAGAGAACGTTTTGTATCCAAACTCTAAGCCAAAGAGAAGTGCAACCACTTTCAGATCACTACAGATTCAGTATGTCACGAGTGTTTACCATACACAATATGTTTCAAAAGTAACTCCATACTGTTACATGTTTCATTCATATGAATTTTATGTGCAGACGAAGCCGAAGGATAAATATTACTGTTGTACGATAGTACAGCTTTCAAACTCAACTTTGATGAATCGATAAAAAGACTCCATTCCTTAGGATTGTGCTTCTCAGCCATATATATATATATATATACAAACACAAACTTAGCATGGTCCCCTGAGAAACTTATATGTTAGACACAGACCGTGCATGGAACAAGGAACTCTTCTGAGAATTACATCCACTATAGTTCGAATAAGTAATGATAAATGACAAATACTATACTTTTTTTTATTTTTCATGATGGGAAGTCCAACGTGGGCACCGGTGGGTTACATCTAGCCTGTAGTAACTCATCGTCGCTAAAATTGTTTAGCAGCGGTGGAGGAGTAATGATCTGTTTTTGCCAATCGATCATCTCGGTGTAGTCAGTAGATTGAAAATTGAGGGTTCGAGTCAACTCAAAGTTTCTGTACTTGAAAATCTTGTTCTTGAAAGGATAATTTTTTGAATAGCTTGCTCCCTAATTTCTAGTTTCTTGTCAGTTACCATTGATATGAGTATATTTTCTGGGTGGGCAAAGTAGGCGTTATTCTTATATACTGGTTCTATGATTGATCTATGTTGTTCATCTAAATTTCGAAGCAAGCATATTAAATGGCAAAAGTTATATGCACCATCAGTTGCATTCGGATGAGATTTTATCCAAAACCACCCTGGAGTATAGAACTGCATAATAATCTTGACTATATCTTGAAGGTTTTTATCGGGATTTGGCGTTGAAATATATAATCGAAGGACCCTGTTGGCTAGAGTTAGCCAGCGAGCATGGTGAAGGGTACCTGGCAATCGAGCAGACAGATCTTGAAAAGTGTCTCCAGTTTGCACTGCCAGGCACATATCATAGAGATAGCTTTGATCGCTGCTTAGCTCCTTCACAACATCTGCTAGAATTTCTTTAATGTTTCCCTTTACGCGAGAATATTTGACTACCTCCAATTTTGTTAAATCTGTTTTCAGTTTATTCCCAATTAAACCCACAAAAGTATTTGGACCTGTTGTTTTACCATCAATGGCTTTGTAGACGTGCATAAAAGGCAGCTTATTCAAATGCAAGAGGCACACCAACCACTGCACTGGTCTGTTAAGATGAATTTCAACCATTTTTATGGCTCCACCAATTTTTCTGTATTTACAGGAGTACCATCACACAGTAAAGCTCTGATAGTATCTGTGCTGTTCGAGTCTGTAATAATAGTTATCAACTCTTCTGCTATGCAGCGAGCAGTTCCATTATCTGGTGTGACATGGTTTACATAGATGCTTCCAGGTTCTTTCACAATAACATAATGTTCTTCTTTTATCTTTCCACTTTTAGTTAATGTGTTATCTTTCCTTCCATCAAATCCAAGGCACTCCATCTTCAGATTTTCGGATTTTGACCTAAAAGTATTTGTTTCACCCATGCGATTTCTTTCTCTTTCTAATTTCTTTCTGTCAAACATGTTGGTGTGGTTAAGGATCCCAATATCTTTTAAAGCTGCAGTGACTATTGCAGCTGCAGCTCTACAACTTACACGATAACGATCTGTTGTTAATGCTAGGTTTTTGATAGGAGTGGCTGTTCTGAATATTCTCAGTCAATTCTAAATCTGCCTCATAATCTACATCCTGACTCTCTGAATCTACATCCATGTCTTCTTCGGTATTTTCTATAAATTCCAATGGTAAAACATTGGTGGCTTCAGTCATTTCTTCTTGTGCTTTAAGTTGACGGTTTTGTGCTTCTTGGGCTCTTGCTAAAGATCTTCTCTTTGTTGAACCAGCTATGCGATGAATTGGTTCTAACTGATTTTTTCTTTGTTTTTGACCAAAAAAGACTCCCATTCTGCCATTGGTATTTTATCCTTACACCTGCAAGATTTCCTATCAGTTCCCTTATCATAGCATTTACAAGAAGATATATCAAACATTTCATCATACTGAGCTACTTTTAAGGCAAAACTTTCATTTCTTCGATGTAATGGCACCTTGTTCAATTTTGAGGCTTCTTCTATTAGTTGACTGACTTCAAGATAGATACCTTTGGTGTTAATCGTAGGAAAAGAAAATTTTATCCAAATATCTTCAATATCTTTTACAACAACCCTGTACCAATCATTAGCAGTTGCTGATCCTTTTGATTTAGCTTCTTCACGACGGCGCACAAAAAGGTAGTGTCTCACATCTCCTTTTGAAGGAGTCATGGCTGCTGGGAATTCCGTAGGATATCCAAAGGCTGCATTTGAGGACTTGCTTCTAGTAGTCGTAGTTTATATTCAGAAGTGAAATCAAATTATATGTGATTTATAATTTATGATAATTCAAATTATAATTAAAGCAAATACAAATTATTTCTATTTATCTGAAAAATTATTTCTATTTATCTGAAACATAAAAATATCAAGCATTAAACAAACAACTTATCATGTAGCATATAACAACATTAAACATATGCAAATATGAAGGTAAAAAATGGAGTCGGGCATGTGATAGGGGTAGTAGGGTATCACAATTTAGGGTGTGTCAATTTTGGGGGTGAAATGACTAAATTGAAAATCATGTGATTTGGTAGCAATTTAATGTAATCATTTGGCATACAAAATAATATCCTTCCTTCAAAAACAATAAAAAATAACTCCTACCTACATCAATTTTAATTAAAAAATTCCATTTTTCCGTAAATTCGTAACAAAATAACAAAGGTGCGCAAACATCCTATCAACCTTTAAAGTGGCAATAAGATATCATTCAGTCTTTATTTGAAAGTAACCAATGCAGTCATGTCCTTTTTGCTGCGGTTCCTTGACATCAGCATTCGGCTTGCTACTTGCGCTTTGATGTAGCCTTCTTGCCTCTCGTGACTGTAAACTTGACTAGCTGCTGCTGTGACCATTTTCACACATCTCTCCACACTCTGAGTGTGAGAAGGCCACTTTGGCACTTGCATTGGGGCCTCTCTAAGTTGTGTTAAATCTTTGTTTGTTATACATGTTGTCAGTGGTGGCTCCAAAACTTCCGAACTCAAGTTAACTAATTCTGACAATTTCGTGGCATTGACGTTTATCGGAGGTACCTTCCTTGTCTGAACAGAGCAGTCTCCCAGCTGGTCATCATCTAGTGATGTTCCTCTAAGCTTTAGAGTGATTTCCACAGCCTCAGTTCGCTCTTTGGTACATTGGCTGCAGAGTATTGCTTGCAAAACTGCCTCTGGCCTAGCATACCAAGCGGACATTCTCACCACAGGTAACACGATGTCCACCACTACTTTCCTTTGGGTTCTCAGTAGCTGTAATTGAAACAAGATGTTGTTGGGCCCCTCCATCCACATTGGATTAAGTTTTACATTGAACCAGTGAGGAAGATAAAACCCAATAATAAATTCAACAATCAACATCAAATTCTGTAGCATTTTGCCCTTCATTGCATGTTTGGAAACCCAAATCCTGCAGAAACGAATCGCTGTAGTTAACCAACGACTGACTTACGGGTCCAATCTCCAAGAGAGCCAGATTTTGAGGCAACTCTACTGATCTGATTGCTTGAACAATACGATAAGCGTAAGATTGATCCGTGCTGAGGTCTTTGATAACTTCTTCAGACAACACTGGAAGGGGAGGGCCTACTTCGACCTTTGGAAATTTTGTATTTATTTCTAATTCCGTTGCTTCATCTAGCATGTTGCCAAGGGGGCCTGACCACTTGGTGTTGCTCTTTGTAGGACCATCAAGTTCCTGGATGAGACGACGAAGAGGTAGTTCCCCTGTGTGCAAATCACATACAATCCAAACAAGCCTTCTTCCAAGTTTTTCTCTAAATGCGTCATAACACCGCCCTGCCATCCAGTGTTCACCGCAGTTGAGTCCCCACCAACGGCCTGCAGTGAACTGTCAAGTCTTCTTTCTTGAAGCCAACATATTATTTGATCAGCAATTGCCTCTGCATGTTTCTTGCCTTCTACTTCTGCTTCAGGAACAAAGTGAAAAAAATAGCGGCCACCAGGTTCGGAACACACAGAGTAGTGTTCTTCTTTGATGAGACCGGGAAACTTTCTGTCCATTCCCTCTACCTCTAGGAGAACTTTTGTGTCATCTCTTCTTCCATCAAACAAAAGGCAAGAGAGACCTTCCTCCTTCAAATCTTTTTCATGCTGATCAGATATTTCCTTCATTATTTTTTCTTGTACTCTTATCTTATTATGATCTATCACTAAGGATGTATCCTCTCGGCTGATGAGGCCTGCATCTATCCAAGCGGCAGTGGCAATCTCTGCAGTCTCTCGTAGCCCCGTATGGTGGCGAATACTGGCAAGGGCAATGTTTGAGATGTCTTTAGTGTTGTATTTCATTCTCTTCGGAGAAGGTTCAGATGGCATTTTGGAGCTATCATCTGATGTTGCTTCTTTTTGTTCATCTGAAGAACTTTCAAAGATGTGAGAAACCTCTTGATAGAGTTCTTCATCTCTTTGGGTGGCTTCTTCACTCTTCTTTTTCTTCCTTTCTTCCCTCTCTCGGATTTTCTCTTTTTTCTTAGCAATAACAATCTGTTTTTTGGTTTCTGAATAATCTGCCGAACCAATCTGCATACTTCCTTGGCCTCCTGCCCTTGTTCTCTGCGCCTTTATGAAAGCCAGCTCCAAAACAGGGATCTTCTTCTCACGAGGACAGCGACAATCAATGTGAGGGTGAGGTTCTCTTCTGCATGAGGGAGAACAATTGGCTTCAGAACACAACTCTATGGGACACTGGCAGTTAAAAATGTCAAGAAGAGTATCAAGTGTGTGCAGAAATTTATTTTTCTTTGCTAGTTTTCCTTTACCAAGTGATGTCTCAACTGGTTTGTGCCACAGCTTTGTTAATTTTAGCTCAATAGTTCTATACTGATTGAGTACAGGTGGTTTGAATAACACATTAGCTTTTTTCCACTGATGCAGAAGAGGGGGAATCATGTCCCTCATGAGCTCTTTCTCTGTGTAGTTCCTTCTATTCTTTGTATTTTGTTCACGAAGGAGTAACCCTAGTCTCAGCATGTCTCCCACTGTTGGTAGTTCTGATACGGGAAGCTCCTTGCCTGTACCGACTAACAGGCTCAAGTGGCATGACGACTGACCTCTTGTCTTCAATTTTGGCATCTTAGGAATATCTGAAAAGAAAGAAAAACATTTAAGTATTTTATATATGTTTCAAAGTTTAGTCATTCGATGTTCTAAAATTCAATAAAAAAATATTTCATGGGATTACAACATAATTAGACAGAAGAATATGATAATAATAAATAATTGTAATAATCAATAATCCATACTTACAGTTAAACTGTAGTATTCGTCTAGTAGAATAACTATGAAGTAGGTACAAGAGCAATAACAGCAAACCACCGTCTATGACATCTAAGAGGCAACTGAGGACTGAGAGTGAGGGACAGTTCTATTCATGTTGTGACTTGTACATTGTACAACAACTATATGACCTTGAAAACACTCCATATGCGATCAGTGGAATAATTCTGTGACAGATGAATAGTTAATCAATTTATGTTCTATTATTTAGTAAAAGAGTCAATTTCTGAAACTTTAAGGTAAAATTGATGTAGGTAAGGGTTATTTTATTTCATTTTGGTTGGCCAATTTCAAGTTTTGACATGAAAAGACTATATTTTCACTACCAAAATTGATTTGAAAAAAGTTGACAAAATTGACACACCCTAGTATCACATGCTTGAATTTTAATATTTTGTTAAAGTGATAAAAGAAACCCTTCTCACATAATGTACTTTTTAAGAAATAAATTTTTTTCCCATTTAAATATATGCAAATATGAGGGTAAAAAATGTGGGGGGTATGTGCGAAGGGTAGCAGGGGTAGCACATGCTTGATATTTTAATATTTTGTTAAGATGATAAAATGAAACTTCTCACATAGTGTACTTTTTAAGAAATAAAATATTTCCTATTTTCGACCCGGCCTAATATATATATATATATATATATATATATATATATATATATATATATTCCTTCCTTTTCAACTTTTTGAACGTTCTGTACGATGATTCCACATTTCACGAAGGCCAAGTTTGTCGGCCGTCTTCCCGAGATGGCCCGGTGAAGTAGAGAGTTAGTTTTTATACACTCCATCTCACATAACCGTTATCCACGGCTCATCTGGGTTTGTTCTGAGCCAGACGTCTAATCTTCTTTTGAAGATGTCTGTCGCAGCACCACTCGTGTTCCACAGCTCCTTGGGCATCTGGCTAAACAGTCTTTGTCCTCTCCCAACAAGACTATTTTCCTTCAGGATTGTGGATGTTCCCTGACTAACCTTTAATTTGGGGGACGACACAGTCTTCCTTTTCTACTTTCCACTGATGTTTGTCAGCTTATAGGGTTCAGAGTAAGAATAGGGACTAGTTTCTCCATTATTTCCAAGTGTAAATAATAATGTATCGCCCCCTTCTTCCTTCCAGTGAATATAGGACTAATTCCTTTCCCAATAATTTATTTCTTTGCACCCTTTGATCTTGGCTGTGAAGCTTCTCTGGAGCCTTCTATCTATCTAATGTCATCTTTTTTATATGGACATGTTAGGATCAAACAGTATCCCAACATGGTTATGATCGGCTTTTTTAATAGAGTAGTCGTTACACTCCTATCCCTCGTTTAGAGGTTCTCAATATCTGCAGAGTTATTCTTTTTACTCTGTTTACTGCTATCTTATCTTGTGTTGTAAATTTCGTGTATATACAGTATATATATATATATATATATATATATATATATATATATATATATATATATATATATATATTCGCCACTAGCTTTGGCTCTCCTCCCATTTCATTGTCAACCCTGGTGAACTAGCTTACAACTTTTCTATCCTAAATGACCTGGAGCAGATTACCCTACTCGTATCCCCGGTTACATTAGAGATAGGTCCAACATTCTGGATTTATTTATTACCTCTCATCCTTCTTCTTACTCTGTAGAACTGTTCTCTTCATTGGGGACCTCCGCTCACAATCTTATAGCTGTTTCCTGTCCTATCGCTCCAATACGGCTTTTGGATCCTCCAAGAGGAGGCGCCTTTGGTCCCTTCAGCACCACTAATGGGGCACCCTTAGGCAGTACGTCTGTGAGTTCCTATGTAATGATTACTGCATCCGTGGCCGGGGACCTTCTGGGTGTGCTGAGCGCATCAGAGATTTGATTCTCTCGGCATGGAGGTGTACATTCCATATTTTATCCATACTGCTAATGCTAAAAAACCTTGGTTTAACTTTACTTGTTCTAATGCTATCCGCAACAGAGTGGATTCAGTATGAATATGTCATTTGTGCAATAAGAAAGGTGTACCTTTGGCGAGGTTCACAGACCCCGAACCAGACTCAGAAAGCTAATGAGTGTGTGTGTGTGTGTGTGTGTGTGTGTGTGTGTGTGTGTGGACGGGTGTTGTAGAAGCCGCATGATGCCTTGAAGCACAATGTTTAAAACTCAAAGTTTGAGAAGTATTTCGTACATGTTTAATTTTAATGAATTTTTGCTATGGCTTATAATTAGCAGGTATTTTGTAAAGTTATTTTCATATCATATAGCTATACGCGTGGATGTGTTTACGGAAAAACAGAAAAATCGCGAAAATAGGTTGATAAAATATCATTCATAGATTAGTATTATAAGAAAGAGAGGAAGCCCGGCCTCCCATGCCTCCTCTGAAAAGCCGTCTCTGCCGACTTTTGAAGATTGGGTATGCGTAAATTTAATTTATAAAGTATTGCTATTACTATTTTATTTGCTTTGCTAAGTTCTTTCTTTCTTTGGTGGATGTATATATATGTGTGTATATAAATGAGGCGGGCCGCTGCAGAGAGATCGTCTGTAGGTCGACCCTGAATCATCGTTCGAACTCACATAAACTATATATATATATATATATATATATATACACACACTTTATGTATCTCCTCGTTAACCTCGTTGATGTTCCGTGTGATGGTCTCTCTTTACACGAAGGTCAAGCTGGTGGTCCATCCCCTAGGCCTGACTTGGTTGAAGAGCGAGTTGTTTCTTGCTTTATTTTTGTTATCTGGTTTTGTTTCGAATTTCACATCATCGGTCATTATTACCGAGATCGAGCGCTTTCATGCTTCTCTGATTTTCCACGTCTATCTGGGGTATAATATGCAGTCTGTTTAAGTTCCTCATTTCTACCATATCTCAAGAGCTGAAATTTCTCGATGTTAAATGTCATGTTGTCTTCTGACCATTTGTATATTTTATTCGTATCCCCCTGCAAGCCCTCCACTTCATTTACATCGCTGATTTTTCTGCTGATCTTTGTATCGTCTGCAAAGGATGTTATCATACTGCTGGTGTTTACTTCACTGTCTATATCGTTTATATTATAATGAGCAGGAGTGGGTCCCAGTACTGTACCTTGTGGTACTGAGCTACGTACTTCGATTCTGATGATGATATACCTTTTTGACGACCTGTAGACGTCCTCTGAGGAAGCTGTAGATCCATTTTCTCACTTTGCCTGATATTCCCATATATTTCATTTTATGTGCTATTATACCATGAACACATTTGTCGAAAGCTTTAGCAAAACCCGTGTATATGACATCGTAGTTGTCATTGCCTTCCAGTGCATCTAGGATATTGATATAGTGCTCTATTAGTTGTGATAAGCATGATCTACCTGTTCGGAATCCGTGCTGATTTTCAGTGAATCTTTCCAGTGTCTCCAAGAAATCGGAGATTTTCTCTCTAACTATTCATTCAATTACTTTGATGAGGTGGGTCGCCAATGACACTGGTTCTTTGCTTCTCCATATACAGTACCAAGGTGTAGCTCTTTCATATTTACAATTTTTAATCAATAATGCGTTCCAATTGTCCGGACTTGCAGCTGAATGCGATTTCATTTGTCTTATAGCTCTCGCTACATCTTCTGGGGTAAAATCAAAGTCTGTTATACACTCTCCTTGCAATTTCTCTTCAAAGAATGCATCTATGTCGGGTATCGCTTTGTCACTTTTTGGGGTACTGAAAACTGATTCATACTGGGCTCTCATTGTTTCAGATATTTCTTTCAGATCGTCATTTAGTTTATTATTTCTCTTCCTTAAGATCCCGATGGCTTCGCTTGTTTTTGTTTCCCTTTACGCATAGAAGCAACTTGGATTTTTCTTTTATTGCTTATATATATATATATGAAAATTATCTGACGAAAGTAACACGTGAATAATGTTTATGATGAAAAGGACCACGAAGAAAAAGGAAACACCGAATGGTGTTCAAGCGCTTTCGTCTAATGGTTCTTTTCATCATATATATATATATATATATATATATATATATATATACCGCGCAGCCTCGTAGCAGCTCCGTGTATTGGTCTGACTTCACACAGACAATGTTGGGGGACCTTGCCTATAGGCCTGGTGAATGAGCGAATTGTTCTCTTGCACTCTGTGCCACGCATATCCAGGTACACCGGGTTCATCTGTTACGGTACTGGGCCAAGCATCTCGTCTTCTTTTGAAGACTTTAACTTTCTGCCTGCTTTTGGCGCTCCTGAGATTGAAGGAAAATAGCCTGGTTGTCAGGGATCCAAGACTTTTTACCAGCTTCCAAACAGTGCTGAATAGATCTAATGTCTCTCCCGGGCTATTCAAACTGATTCATCCGATTTCAACTGAGAATACTTCCGTACCTATCAACCGTGCATCAACTGGGCATACACCACATGAAAGAGGAAATCTCCGAGTTTTACAAGATTACCGCGAGAGGGCTCCAAAGTCACGCCGTGGCCTAGCCTACCAACAAACAGTCAGTGTGAAAATGGCGTCCGCACAGCAGAAGGCGTTTTGTGTGTTGCAGTTTTCGAGCTGTAAATCGGTAGTCACAGTGCAACGTGAGTTTCGTCGACGTTCTTTCTCTGGGGGTACGTTAAGGATACTGTGTACGTGCCACCGTTGCCCCACATCTTTGGATGAGCTCCGAACTCGCATTGTTACTGCCGTAGAGTCAGTGACAACGGACATGCTGGAGCGAGTATGGGAGGAATTCGACTATCGTGTCGACGTTGCTCGTGTAACTAGGGGAAGTCACAGAGAGCATTTATGAGGTGAGAGACAAAATTTGGACAGTTTTTCTTTTGGTTGATGTACCACAAATCACTCTGTATTTGTAACATTAAAAAATATTCTCATTTGAAATCAGGTGAATCATTTTGAATAGCCATATATATATATATATATATATATATATATATATATATATATATATATATATATATATATATGGCTGAGAAGCACAATCCTAAGGAATGGAGTCTTTTTATCGATTCATCAAAGTTGAGTTTGAAAGCTGTACTATCGTACAACGGTAATATTTATCCTTCGACTTCGTCTGCACATAAAATTCATATGAATGAAACATGTAACAGTATGGAGTTACTTTTGAAACATATTGTCTATGGTAAACACTCCTGACATATCTGTAGTGATCTGAAAGTGGTTGCACTTCTCTTTGGCTTAGGAGTTTGGATACAAAACGTTCTCTTATTTCTTCTACAAGTGGGTTAGCAGAGTTAAAGAGTCATTATGCACAGAAACAGTCTCCACTTCGACAAAATTTGGTTTCAAAATTGAGTTTGAAATCCTGCATATATATATATATATATATATATATATATATATATATATATATATATATGCTACCCCTGCGTCTATGGCCTGGGTTGGTTCGAAGTCGACGGGGGTTCTAGTTAGGTGGCAGCAACGGATTTGTTACTTGCAGTAGTTTTCTTCTACATATATTACTCTCCGAGTTCTTCTATAGTGGCTTGGAGGATTCTGGGAGGATTACTAAATTCTCTGAAGATCCAGGATTCTTCTTATAACGTATCGGGGAAGTTTAATAACTAAGTTCTCTCAAGAGAGCAAGGCTCGAAGGAGAAGATAAAGACTATTTCTTACTGTAATTTACTGCTAAAATGTACAGGTAGTGCTCAGCCTCTGAATTGACTTCTGAATGAACATGGAAGAATTTACTGGGGTTTATATACCCCGATTCTACTAACATCATCATTATTAAATGTTGAAGAGGCTGCATTATTTTTGCACAATGTTTGAAAATAAAGTAAATTTTTTGTTATGACAATGGTTAAACAGATAAACAGGATATAGGAAGCGGAAGTCATATTTTTAGCTTAATCCACATATTTTTAGATCTGCTGTTTTTCCTGATCCGCCGAGTTAATTAGAACGAAATTGAATCATGCATTGTTATATTAAGATATGCATATGGGAAAAATAAAAGTTTAAGGCAAGACATGACTTCATCTTTTATAACGAAGAGAGGATGCATCTAATCTAAAAAATGATTAAGAATTTTGAAAAGAACAAGTTACCAATTACTTGGCAAAAGAGGAAGCAACTCCTAAATTTATTCCAACGAACAAAAAAAAATAATAAAAAAAAATAATATCGCTGAGTGTATATTCCTACATGGCGACATAATGTCGTGTCGGACATTTAGTACAATCTAAGTACATCACTGAGTACGGTGTAATTTTAGTTTATTACAATTATGATTATAATTACCAATCAATTCAAATTCACTTATTATCGTTAATTACAATTCCATTAAAGTACATTCACTACGTCATTAAGTACATTACATCATTAAGTACATTAATTACATTATATTAAATCATTATTGTTCAATTAAAGTACATTAATTACATTATAAATTATTATCATTAATTATAGTGTATATATATATATATATATATATATAACAATAACACACATGATAATTGTTTTATAAATTTGCATTATGGCGAGAGGAGATTTATTTTTATTTCAGAAGTGCTTGCTTCCGCGGTGATTAGCAGAATTCGAACACTCGCATAAATATTTACGAGAGTGCGAGAAATTAATGAATTTTAAAAGAAAATAAAAAGAATACATGTGAACGTATGTACACTGCGTATGAATTGAACAACAGATAACTCGCGCTATGCGAGTTTGGTTCCTATGTAAAAATTAATAATTGAATATAAAGATTATATAGGAATTATTCATTTTTACAGGGCTCTCCCATCTAGAATGATATTACAACGATAATATAACATCCTAACTAATGCTAGCTAGGTGATAACCATTGGTTTTATAATATAGATTTATATACACAATATTAGTCGGGGTGGCTAAGTCTAGTTCACGTGGTCTGGGTACGCACTCTTGGGCGTGCATAAATAGTTTCACGTGGTTCGGTGTTTCTTGTTTTCCTTCGTACCAAGAACCATCTTTTTATCACAAATATACCGAGGATAATAGCACATACAATAATGATACTAACGGCAGATGTTGAAAAAATTGTAACAGGTTGTAGTATTTGTAAGAGGTTATTTTGGTTATCATCCGGAATTTTAAACCGACTTAATTGATCTTTCCATTCAGGGGCATGTAGCTCGGGTAAGATGGTTACAGGTTTCATGGAGAGATTTAAGATCTCTATGACGGGTTTAAATTTAATTTGCGACAGGAAAGGGTATGAGTTATTAATAGTAACCTTGTAAGGGTTGTATATTTGGAAGGTTTTTGAACGCAAGGAGCAACCAATTGGTAGCCGAATAACCATAGGGATTGTGATGAGGGAATAATTTGACGGACACTCGAGAGTAGCGGCAGTCCTGTTCGCGAAAGAAACCCAGATGTCTGGTCCAATTCGAAGTTGGACGGTTTTTGAGGAATGAAATTTTGTAAATGAACATACCGGGGCATGCCGGTCACGAATTAAGTCGATAAAGCAAGACCTAGTAGTTGGAAGAATGACTCGTTTGAATGGAGGGCAAACGAGTTGTTTATTTGTTTGCGGGAATCGGCAATGCCGGACGTCGCTATCTAACATCATAGAATAGGCTGACAGATCTTTGGTGAGGAAAAGGTAAGGTAGTACGGTAGGTAAATACAATCGATAGACATTAGAGTTGTTTTGGTAGGGTGTTGGGAAACGGTGAAATTTATATACGTCATAAGTGAGTACATCGAAAAATGGTACAATTATGAGGTATGTGTAGGGGGCGTGGTCCATGTATAGTCCAGGTGTATTCTACAAATTGGGGGTAATTAGTATGGTTGAGTGGAAATATGGGTGATAATTTTAATTGTGTTTGGGCGGTGTGAATCAAGGACTGAAGTGCTTCCGATGGTATTAAGGTGGAAAGAGTGATTTTTCCATGGGCGAGCTGGGTTGCACGCAAAACCTTGGAATAAATCGTAATTATTTGTTGTAAATACTTATCGATTAGGGTTACTTGTAGGTTAATTATTTCTATTAATTCTAGATATCTTTTGTGTTCTTTGTATTGAGCTAGCAGGGATTCAAGGTATGTGAATCTGTCCGAAAAGGCGTGGAGGAAGCGGTTGTTTTCGTGTAGTGACCTGATAGTTTGTTCTAATATGTGTCCATCGTATTGCTGATTCCGTGAGAAGAGATTCAATTTGAGTTCAACTCTTTTAATATCTTCTTCGGTTCCTAATCCGAATAAACCCTTGAATATTTTCTCTCCTATATCTATTAGTCCCCTTTTACTTCTTTGATTAAATTTTTCCGAGTTATGAGTTTCCGTTTGTATCCATGGTAATGCTAATATTTCTGATAGGGCGCGTGTTGTAGTCTGAATATTTTCGAATGTATTTTCTAATAGAACGCGAGTAATCTGGTCGGTTCCCGGGACATTTTTAACAGATTCCTGAACTTTACTTTCAAACGTTTTTAATTGGGTTTTGATCTGAAGGAAATTAGTTTTAATTCTAGCAGGGGGTTGCAAATTGATAAAAAGGTCCGCGTGTCCTTTCAAAAACTTACCTTCTGCAAGCTTTTCTATAACAACAACGGTAGAAATTTTGATGCTAGGGCTACAAGAGTAAATAATTTGGAAAATTATAAGGGGGACAATTTTATTCATTTCTACGCCTTAGATTATACGGAGCTGGGGGTGGCCGTGTGGATACTTGTGTTTGTGGACGAAGGGGTCGGCCTCGTTTTGGTGGCAATGGGGGTCGACAGTTAAGCTCGGATTCTGAGCGGGTTCGTTTCTTATGTGAAGGTTCTAGTTCACGTGGTTGATGCATTTGAGGGCGGTATGTAGGGTCCGTGCGTTGATCATCAATCGGTGAGGGTGGTGACCGAGGAGATGGTGGAGTTGGAGGAGATGGTGGAGTTCCACTGAGTGATCCTCTCGAAGGAGTTTCTCCAGGGTCTGGGTCCGATAGGACTATTGGTTCTGGAGCCTCCTCTTGTTCAGAGATTGGCTCGAGTACTGGTGGTATTACGAGGTACCAATCTTCGTCATGGGTAGTGGTTCCCGCGGTGACCACTTCAGTTTTTTTATCCCTGTTCGATTTGTTAATACCTTGACCTTTCGAAGGATAGGTGGCTCGAACGCCTGGCAGCTGTTTTTTGGGAAGGTGTTGTTCGGCAGCTATCTTCAAATTATCAGCGTGAATGATCTTTAGTTTGGAATGATCCCGGAGGTCGAGGATTTCATAACGATTTTTTCCGAGGTTTTTCATAATCCTATATGGGCCATCCCATTTTGGGTTTAATTTGCGATGAGCACTTGGCGGTTTCACGCTCTTCAGATAACATCGCATACCGACGATTATAGTCCGTTGACGGGGATGCCGCCTATGTTGCTCTTGCTCCATCTGTTGGTTTCGTTGGTCTAGGGCATAGCGGATTATGTCAAAAATCTTGAAAGATCGTTCAGCTAGTTGCTGATTTGCTTCTGCCATCTCGGAAGATGTTAGAACTGCCGAGTCGATTTGGTGGGCAAATCAAAAGGTAGACGCTTGTCGTAGTGATATAGGACGAAATGAGGGGTGTCCCAGATGGACACATTATAGCCATTGTTGATGGCTGTTTGTACCATGGGAAGGGAATCATCCCATGTACGGGAGGATGCATCGACAACGTGGCGAAGGGCTTCTAAGATCTTTCGATTGTGCCTTTCCACTAAGCCGTTTGCCTGCGGATGGTATGCCACAATGTGTGTTTTTAATTTTACACATGTTACAGAGTGACTCGAACAGTTTGGACGTGAAACTAAGAGCGTTATCCGAAATTAGGATGGAAGGAGTAGTATGATTTTGGATGACGCGTTCCACTAGGGCTCTTGCCACAGTTTCCAGGTCTGGTCTGGAATGGCAGCTACTTCACTGTAACGCGAGAAGTAGTCCGTAAACACAATGATGTACTGGTTTCCATTTGATGTTTTGGGGAATGGTCCCAGTATATCCATTCCAGTTCTTTGCCAAGGTCTTGGCATACTGGATAATTATGCATAGGAGCTGTGGATGGTATGTTGCCTTTGTGTTTTAAACACGACGGACATTCAGCGATGTATTCATGTACCTTTCTGTTCATTTCGGGAAAATGGTATCGCTCCAAAAGACGCTTGATGGTGCGATCCAGCCCCATGTGGCCATACAAAGGTGAATCGTGACAAAGTCTAATGGGTATATCGACGAGATCCTTTGGTATCTCCACGACGTCGTTTCCATCTTCGTTCCTAAAATGTACGAGCCCATCTTTGAGGTTGTACTGTTCTTTTACCTTCGATGGTTTTCCCGGTTTTCCAGGTTTGTATACGATTTTTGCCGCAAAGTCAAGAATCAACAGAGCCCATCTACTCAACCGTCCTTCAAGTAGCTTGTACTTGAAGAGGTACGTGAGTGGCTTATGGTCAGTCTTGATTGTTAAATCGTAGCCATAGACGATATTTCGGAATTTTTTCAAAGCCCAATATACCGCTAGGGCCTCTCGGTCCGTAGTAGAATAATTCCTTTGAGGTGCAGAGAGAAGTTGACTGGCATAAGCAATGGGTAATTCCACACCATCTACGTCCTTTAATAAGACGGCTCCTAGTCCATAGGAGAAAGATCTGTGGCTATGCCAAAGGGTCTTGTGTAATGAGGATATTGTAGGATGGGATGACAGGTTAGTTTATCAATTAAAGTTTCAAAGGTATGTTGGTGGTCAGATTCCCAGTTAAATTTAGCATTTTTCTGAAACAAATTAGTAATGGGTTTAGCAATATTTGAAAATTGGGGGATAAAATTCCGATAGAATCCGACAAAACCAATAAATGCACGGGCGTCGTCGATGGTTTTGGGTAGAGGGTACCTTTCCAGGGCTTCGAGTTTGGCTGGATCAGGTTTAATTCCTGTGGATGATAGTAGAAATCCTAGGTATAGCAGGGTCTCTTGTAAAAAGTTGCACTTTGCAAGTTTCAGTTTAAGGTGTGCTTTTCTCAAGCGTGATAGCACATTCTGAAGACGTTGAAAGTGTGTTTTTATGTCCAAACTGTAAGCGATAACATCGTCAAGATAAACGAGAGCTTCAACACCTAATAGGTCGGAAAGGACTATATTCATCAACCTAGAGAAATTAGCTGGCTCATTTCGGACTCCGAAAGGTAAAACCTGGAATTCGTAATCGCCTCGGTTAGTGGAGAAAGTAGTCAATGCCCGAGATTCGGGACTGACCTCCATTTGCCAATAACCAGATGCTAAATCGAGGGATGAAAAGAAGTTAGCTTTCCCTACGTTCAGAATTGTTTCCTGCATGTTTGGAATAGGGAAACGGTCTGGGATGGTAATGTGGTTTAGGCGTCTAAAATCTATACAAGGGCGAGATGTTCCGTCCTTTTTGGAGACAAGAATCATAGGAGCGGACCAGGGACTAGCTGAAGGCTGAATGACATCCTGCTCCAACATGTCCGTGATGTGTTCCTCAATAGTGACTAATTGGGAATGTGGAACCCGATAGGGAGGAATGAAAATGGGTTTGGAATTGGGTTCCAGCTTGATTCAAAAGGGACCAAATTAGTTCGGCCCAGAGGATCTCCTTTTAGGGCAATCACATCTCTATTTCTTATCAGGAAATCGAGAAGTGATTCCATTAGTTTGGGATCCTGTAAGGCTGGTGACTCCTGAAGGGAGTGCTCCAGACATTTCTTATATTCTTCTTTCAATACTGAAGGGTTTAACTCTAAGGAACTGGAAACACGATTTATCGTACTGGTGGGGAAATCTGAATCTATTTCTACTGTGGAAACAGTTCCTATTTTCTGATTTGAAGTTAATTCGATAGGGCTTTTTCCTTTGTTTAAACAAACAACAGGGATAGCTGAATTCTGACTCTGACTAAGGACTTGGGCAATAAGAACATCTCTTTTGAAATTACTTTTCTCTGTAATCAGAGTACGCTCTGACTCTAATAATTTTCCTTGACTGTCGACTACTTTTGCTAGGAAACAGATCTTCTCATAAGGTGCTACTGTTATATGCTCGGTAGGGCATATGAAAAATTGAGAATCTGACTCTGGTTCGGCGACTAAAATTTGCCTTATGGGCTGAACTGAAACTGGCTGACTGGAAACTGGCTGACTGGAAACTGGCTGACTGGAAACTGACTGACTGGAAACTGACTGACTGGAAACTGACTGTGTTGATCCAACTGGATTCAACAACTGGAACTGATTACTCTGGGGCTGATTTCTGGAGCGGTTGTCCCTCTGGATGCAACCGACTGACTTGAACTGCTATCAAGTGGAGGGGGTTTCCTATTGTTTTCTGAAATCTGAACTGAACTAGTTCTATTAGCATTAAGCTGTCTGTTATTCTCATGGAGATGGTGTGTCGTATTTCGACACTTTACTAACTTTCCGGCTCGGTAAATCTCCCATTGATTCCGGTTAAAAAAATCCATACCCAATAGGATATGTCTGAAAGGTGGCGACTGTGTCCACTATACAACATTTCACGGGGTATACCGCGTTTCCAACTTCTAAATATAATTCAGTTTCTGCGTATGTAGGTATGGGTGTGCCAGTAACTCCTCTGAGTTGACAGGAGGGTGCCTTAATTTCATATTTGTAATCTGTACAGTACTTTCTAGTAATTCATCTAAACATTGTTTCTTAATTAACGTCGCTGGTGCTCCTGTATCTAGGAGAGCGGTTATATCTTGGTTATCTATGTTACAATTTATTATTAAATCTAGGAGGTCTGCACCTATTATTCTGATGGGGAGTTGGTGTGCGTATTTGGGTACATTACTGCGCTTTAGGAGGGAGGAGGTTGAATTGCCGCCTCCAAATTAGGATCTAAAAAAGGGCTCGAATTGTCCTCTATGGGAGGACCTGGATCATATTCTATGGGATCACCATACGCTGGAGGGTTTTCTTGAAAACTGTACTCTGGGGAAAATGATTCCTCCGCGGTTACTTCTACGTACCGAACTATCCGCCCTTATTGATTGTGCTGGGGTTTGTACATGGAGTAATAGTGTGATTGACCCTGTGGTCGTAATCTATTTGATTGGTGGTTCGACTGAGCTGGGAATGGACTGGGGATTGGAGGACTTTTGGGAACGTTGGTGTTTCGATTTCTGGAAGTGGGGCCTATACCCTGCAAGGGCTTTATCGGCACATTTTTGGCGATCGCCACGGCGATGACCATGTTCGTGACAGTGGGAGCAATAAGAGGGATAAGTGCACTGACTTATCATGTGCCCCAAGCTATCGCAGTTAAAACACTGTGGAGGATGGCGTGTATTCTGGGTTTGGGGGGCTTGTTCCTGGGGTGGTGTTCCCTGCATTGGCCTCGATTTATAGGGTTGTTGTTGTTGCTGTTGGTGTTGTGGTTGCTGCTGTTGAGTGTAATGTACGGGGATTTCTCTACCTTTTCGGTAGTTCTGGTTTGCTAAATCTGGGTAATGTTCCAGTGTTTTATTTATAGCTACACTTACTGGTTTGTCAACATTTAGAAACTCTTGAAACTTTTTTTTAGGTGCTCCGGGTAGGTTTTGGTAAATGGTCGTTGCTACTATAAGGTTTCTATGTTTTGCAGTGAAAGTAATGCCACACGCATTTTCTGCTGCTCGGAGAGCTTCTCGTACGAGTTTATGTGTTCGTGCAATAAAATTATTTAAATCTTCATGTTCCTCTTTCTTCCATTTAGCTTGGAAGACTGCTTCTAACGTGGCTAAGGGTTGTGCAAGTGTTATTTCTTTAAAAAATTCTAATAAGTTTTGTTTAAAATTGTCCCATGTTGCAGCTTCGCTAATTGATGGGACGTAGGTAACTGTGTCATGAGCATTCCCTTCTTTAGGGTCGATAAACCTTTTCACTTCCCTAATCTTTATATCATCATTGGTGATGTTTTCGCGTTAGAAATGATGTTCTAAAGACTCAATCCAAGGTCTTACGCGTGGTTCAACAAAGTGATTATCTATGGTCCCCTTAAAAATTAAGACAGTATGGTGAAGGTTTACTAGACTACCTAAGTTAATGTACGCTGGGGCGGGGGTTTGAGACATATTGGCTTGTACTGGATCTGAAGTTTGTGTTTGGGAGTATGTTTGAAGGGCGCGGGGTGGGTGGAAAAATGGGTGTAGGGAAATTTTCGATGTCACAATGCGCACCGTCTGAATCGCTCATTTTGTGAAGGTACTATTAATGTGTTCTAATTTGGTCTGCTTGACTGATCTTAATTTATGGAATGATCACTTAAGAGGTTTCCCTAACTACTCTATCCAAAAAAATACACATTAAATAAATACACAACAATTTGCCTAACTAGGGGAGAATTTGTAAAGATTGCAAACAAAATAATAATAAAAAAAATGTAAGCAAGATTATTCTGGTACTATGCTTGGTACATTAAATAAAATTATACTATAATCCTGGAAATAACTCGGTTTCACTAAAAAGAAATGTATCACTGGTGTATGGAATGTTCACTGTGTTTTTTGTTAATTCTGGCTCAATATTAATTATTTACTGTTAATAATACTGACCTTTCGAATGTTTAGAGATTATTTTAAATAAAGCGTTCTGTACTTAACAAGATTTCTACGGCGAAATCATTGGAGACGTGTCCTGAAGACGTGTCTTGCTGGCCACTTGTTCTTGGATGAAAACTAGGCGTGGAGAACTTCGAGTCGTGACACACCGGTTCAAGGGTGGATGTGACGAACTAGAAGTCGTGACACGCCGGTCAAATGGATGTTGGTTCTAGTTCCAGGGTCTGGCAGACTGGAAGAATCCTGGATGCAGAGGTTGCCAGTTGTTAAAATCTTCGCTATAGGGTCGCCAGCTGCTAACCCCGTCGACTTCGAACCAACCCAGGCCATAGACGGAGGGGTTAACATATATATATATATATTAGCTGAATATGGCGCACAGTCTTTCAAAGCACTTTGTAATTGTGTACCATATTTAAAAAGAACGTGTATATATCTATATTTATTTGGCCACAATTATGACAAAAATATGAAAACTAACATATCGTGTAGGAATGAAAAAACACCTTATTAAAGGTACTAAAAACGCTAGTGTATTTTATAGAATACATAACATGTTTTATAGGATAACTAGTGGGCCAAATTGTCCACCACTATATACATATATGCTATATATTCCGTACAATATTCACGTATTTGTACGTAAGCTTCTGAATAGGATTTTTAAAGTTCAGCGTTAAAATACGTTATTCCATTTTCTTTGTAGCTATATATAAAGAAGAAGATGCATACCGAATTAAGGGTGACGGTATGAATTCAAAATTGACGATAAAGTGTGGTCCAATATTATTATTATCAATGAACTATCTTGTATTAATTGCTACATCTAGCTTGCTTCGCCCCTTTTTAATTTTCACTAAGATTATTTATTAAAAATGACTTTTCCTTATGCGTTATTACTACAACTTGTTGTTCTTATATATTACCGCATAAAGGTAGTTTCTTCAGTTTCACTTGCACAGAACCAGAAGCTCCCTATAGTCATATTCGCTTTAACATAAAGGCTTCGAGATTTTCTTATATCTGAGTCTTCAGTCAAGGAGATGGTTTGACCCCAATACTTAAAGGTTTGTACTTCATCACTGTATATTATATTATTATAAATTTAGTATGTACATGGGAACTTCCCTGTCTTCTAATTTTGTAAATAAAATATTGTGATTCATTCTATCATATGCCTTACTTATATCTAGGAAACAGCTATAAATAGTTGAATTACTGTCAGTGTATTTAAATATAATTTCCTTAAGTATATAGATACTCAGATCAGTTGAGTGGGACCTTTTAAAACCAAACTCATTTAGTTCATAAGTAATCATTTAAGCGGTGTAGTAACAACAGTTTCTCTAGTGGTTTCAAGAAGCAAGAGGTGTTAGCAATATCCCTGTAATTATTGCAGGATAGAATACCCTCATACTTATTATATATATATATATAATTACACAATAGAGAGAGGGGATGGCTATATTATCTCGCTTATTTACGTGTGTTGATTCATGAAATGTATAGCCTAAATATCACTACATACATACAAATATCACATACAAATATTAGGTCATTAAAATTTTTAAATTACGTTGTTAAATTTTTTTTAACACGCAAATTTATAACGAAATTTGATGTGCAGTAAAATTATTAGTTCACATAGCAGAAGATGTCATGTGAATGTGATGGTATATATCGGTGTAAATAACAGAAAACTATACATTTAAAAGTAAATAAACAATTAAGCATTTGTTATGAATGTATAAAAAGATCTTTATTTGAGGTTCAGATCGGATGAAAATAAGTCAGTTTACCTTAAAAAAGAGAGAAATTAATTTATTTAAATTAAAATAATAAACGTTCATTTTATTTTTCATAATACAGATATTAAACAAAAAAATTGTTTTTTATTTAAAATATGTTTAACCTGATTTTGTTTTTTGTGATGTTCGAATTAGTTAACCTCGCAGAGGTAATGTGGGATTAAATTATAATAATATGCTTTGAGGTATTTTAAGTTTTCATTTCTATTGTTTAAGGGCATAAGGTTCGAAATTGATTGTCGAATTCTGTCTCAAGAAGGAACGGAGGATGAATCCTTTTTAATTTTTTTTCTCGAAGGAGACGGGGGCCTCCTCAAGGGGCAAGTGCCCTTCATTAAGACCTGTGAGTCCCCATAAATGGGTTAGGAACTTATGGAAGGGGGGTCCCTTATAACGGAGGCGAAGGCCTTCAGGGGGCCCATCCAGGGGCAAGTTTCAAAAGCACCCCAAATTACTCTACCTAAATGTGGGGATTCTACTCAAAGAGAATAATTGGGCAGATACTGAGAACCTTTAAACGAGGGGATAGGAATATAATGATTCCTCTACTGAAAGCAGTGATCATTCCCAAATTGGAGTACTGCCATATAAAAAAGAAGACGCTAGACAGTTAGAAGGGATTCAAGAAAGCTTCACAGCCAAGATCAAGGGGTGCAAAGAACTAAATTACTGGGAGAGGTTACGCGAATTAAACCTATATTCACTGGAAAGGAGAAGACACACACACACACCATTATTTACACTTGGAAAATAATGGAAAAACTAGCCTCCAACCTTACTCTAAACCCTATAACTCCCCAAACAACATCGGAAAGTAGAAAAGGAAGACTGTGTCGTATTCCCAAATTAAAGGCTAGAGAGGTAACATCCTTAACCCTGAAAGAAAATAGTTTTGTTGTGAGAGGACTTAGACGGTTTAATCAGCTGCCCAAAGAACTAAGGAACACGAGTGGTGTTGCGGTGGACATCTTCAAAAGAAGATTAGACGCCTGGCTCAAAATAATCCCCGATGAGCCGGGCGTACCTGGCTATGTGAAGTGGAGAGTAAGAAACCAACTTTCTCTTCACCAAGCCAACACGAGAGGAGGGGCGACAAGCTTGACCTTCGTGAAATGAAGAATCATCGAACTGAACATTTGAAAGGTTGAAAGGTACGAGTATATATATTACAGTCAACCTGTGAAACTAGTCACTTCACTTAATGCCTAAAAGTTTCAGACATTTCGCGTAATACCTGTGACCCTTAAGCGTAGGTAATATGCATTACTGACCTAACTATACCAATCTAATCTAACCTAACCTAACTTAACTTTACCTAACCTAACCTAACTTTCACGGAGTCATTAATCGCTTAATGGAATTACGCGAAGTGCCTGAAAATTTTAGGCATTACGTGAAGGCATTACGTGAAGGACACTCTAATATAATTAATTTCAAAATTTCAAAATTTGGAAATGCATATTCTAAAAGCACGCAGAAGCATTCATATTAAGAATTCTTTCTTGGTAGCAGGGAATGAGCTGAAAACCAATGCACGTAAGAATTTGTGAGAGAGCTTTCACGAAAATCTGCAAAGGCGGGTTTATCTGATGTCTATCTTTTAACCAAAACACCCAAAAAGTAGATTTGTGATTCCTATCTAAAGAAAACATTTTATAGAAGGTAAAAGGCTATTCAGTCGATCTAAAATATGAAAATGATCATAATATGTATGCAAAATAGCAAAGACATCATTCACGTACCGATACCAAATTACAGAAGGGTCTAAAGTATTATATAAATATTTCCTCTCAAAGAGCTTCATAAAAATGTTGCTTAAATAGCCGAAAGAGGAGAGGCCATACTTAATTCCTCAGTCTGATGATAAAAGGAGTTATTAAAATTAAAATAAGATTGAGAAAGACAATTTTATTAGTTTCGACGAGACATTTGGTTAGGGGTAACACAATTCTAGTCTCTTCCAAGATATTCATAATGCGTATCTAATGTCGTTTGTAAAGGAACCCTAGTGAATAATGTAGTGACATCGAAGCTTACCAGTTTTCTCTGTGAGATATCAATATTGGATATCTTACTGACGAAATCCTCAGAGTTTTTATATGAGAGGTATAAATATTTCCAAATAATAGAGAGAGACACCTTGGCTAATTCATAAGTGACCGCGTTTATATTTGAAATAATTGTTCTCATTGTAACATTTTGCAATTAATCGCTTAATTAATAAAAGTTTAAAGCGGTTACTTAAGGGCCAACCACATTTAATTCAGCGACTCACTGCCAACACATAATGTAGCTGTCGTATTTTTATTTACAAAAGATTGTTTAGCATTGATAATATGACGAATGAAATTCTTTTAAGTGACCAAAATTTAAACATATCTTCAATGACTTTGGTCCCGCCAGATGTTCCTTGGCGCATGCGCATAATTATTAGTCACAGTTTCATTTCCTTCTCTAACTTTCTAGTTCTTTGGGTCTAACCGAAGAAAGATGTGTCCATTCAGAAAGCTTTCTTCATGTTTTTAATTTAATTTTGGGAATTTTACTTGTGTACTTTTGTACGGTTATTGCACTTTTAATATATATATATATATATATATATATATATATATATATATATATATATATATATATATATACACCCTGTCGCTCATAAGTATTCGTACAGAGAAATATTTCAGTTATATTCGTCTTTATCTTTTATACCATGAATAGGATAGTTATAAAAAGTTTAACAAATAAAAAGTTAGTTTAATTCCAACATATAACATAAAACATTTCGGGAGTTCGAGAGTTGTGAATGGGTCGCAAGTGGGTAATGCAACAAGATAATAATCCAAAACATAAAATTAAGAGCACCCTGAAATAGTTTCATCAAACGAATTTCAAGTTTCTCGAGTGGCCCAGTCAAATCCAAGATCTCAATTTTACCGAGAATTTATGGTTTTATTTTCAAAAAGCCCTCCGCAAGAGAAACCCTTCGAATCTGAATGAATTGCAACAATTTTTTTTAGAAGAATGGGCTAAAATTTCTATTGATAGATGTCGAAACCTCGTAGAAAAATATCCAAAACGAACCATTGAAGTCATTCAAGCAAAAGGTGTAGACAGAAAGTATTAAATAATTATTTTTAAGTAAATGTACGAAAACTGCATTTTAACTTTTTTCTTTACCTCAAATTCTTTGATGTTTTACACTATATGTTGTAGTTACACTATGTTATCAGTTGAGTAGTACAGTATAGATGCACTTAGTGCGGTCAGTATCAGTGCGAATGCGTTAGGGGGACAAAGAATGCCTGGGGGGAAAGGATGGGGGTGAGTGCCAGTAGAACAAAATTTTAATCCCTGATAAGATCTTTTAATCCGTTAGTGGCTTTCGATAAAAAAAAATCCGTGCCGTCGCTATGAATTTTGTCGACCGTTTCAATAGCAATTTTTTTTTAAAGTTAATAAATATAAATATAAGGTGTAAAGCCCATCGGTAGCACGATAACACAATAATAAATATAAATAGGAACTATACGGACCACCATTTCAATAGCAAAATTTTCAAACTAATAAATATAAATATGAAGTTTGTAGATCATCGGGAGCACGTCCGCACAACAATAATACAAATATAAAGTACAGAGGTGATCAGCAACAGTGACTTAAGCATACAATAGAAATAATAAGGCGGCTAATAATAATGAAAACGACTCCGAGTGTTTCTTGGTGTGATCGCCAAGCGCTTCTGTGCCCATCACTGCCAGACGCGCGCGCGCACAACCGCACCCGAAGGTTTTGTTTGTTTCAAAATAAATTATTCCAAAATTCGAGACTTAAGTTTAACAGACATATCTGTACACTGTCGCCTGAATACAAACAGGTCTAAGCAATCATTACTCCGTTTGAATCGGTTGAAACGCTCAGCCTAAAAGCCCAGGGATCGAGATCCGATAACGGTAGGCAGCGCGCAGCAAAACCCAGCTGTTCATCCTTCTACATAATAAAAAAATTGGTTGGTAGATAAATGGGTACCCTGGGTAGCCTAGTGATTAAGACGCTGGGCTGCTGGTGGGGCGTGGTTCGGATTCCACGTTAAACTGTAGATCTAAGGTGGAGTGAAAAGCTTAACCTTCATCAGAATGAACAATTCGAGCGGAAGCTAAACCAAGGTTATAACCATTCGAAAGTTAAGAGAAAATGAAACGCACAACCAAAACTTTAAAATAATTTATTAAAAGTACATGTGTAAAATAATAATTTATTTATAAATATGTACAAGTAAATGAACATTCAGTAATTTTGAATAGTAAGAAGTTAATAAATAGATCGAAACTTTAAAATAATTTATAAAATAAATACGTGCAAGTTAATGATTATTCGATTATTTTAAATAATAATAAGTAAATAAACGGGTCAAAACTTAAAAATAATTTAGAAAATAAATAAATAGTAAAAAGCTTTAATAATGATAACGGTAAATATTAAATTATAAACGTGTACACCACTTGTTCATACTTTGCGGTAACCAAAGTTACCTGTCGCAACTACAGGTAATCGGAATAATTTCCGGTATGTTTTACGACAAACCTTAGTCCCTTTAAGTTCCTTCACATTTTCTAGTTTCTGCGCGCGGAAGTTGTGAATCCCCCACAATCAGTTGAGGAGGCGCGGCACCGCCATCAACCCCAACTACACCACCATCATCGTCACTAGCACCATTATCAACTAGTTCTCCCAGACTGACCAAATATCTTAAAGAGGTGACGTTGACAATCTGACGGTTTGAAGGGTTTAAAGTGATACCCTTCGCCTTGACAATGTACTTGAATTCATCTCCGATCCTTACGCGTATCCCGTAAATTTTTGGACCAGTCGAGACAAACGAGACCGCGCAAGTTCTCACCATACTCGTCCTTAATCTCGTCAGTGTGTTTGTGGAGAAATTCGCCAATAGGGGGCATATATTAAACCCTCCTCAGTAAACACCAAACTGTCACTATTGGCGTAGAGGACTCTCCGACCCAGAGACTATTAGACCCCCAAAGCTAGATGCGTCCGTATGTTTTTGTAAAGCTGGTCACAGGGATGTTTGTAATGCGGGAGGTGTCTGCAGCCAACTCAGTCCTATTATAACGTATTATGTACGTACTACTTACATGAACAATTTAAAGAACTTCTTTATCATCAACATTGGCGGAATCCGATTCCTCGTTAAAACTTTGTGCTAAATGAACATTGCCCTTGTCGGTGCTCTGTGGAAACTTGCCCCACAGTCTGTTCAAACAAAGCTTTGCACTAAAGCGCTTGCCAAAGTTTCGCGTAATGTGTTCTCGCTCAAGATGTATCCTCTCATGGTCTTCTTAACGCTGAATGTAGGCCGTTTTTTGCATCCTCAGTTTCAACACCTCGTGTATACCCTGATGCCTCAAATTTATCTTTCAGGAATGTGTTGATATAAGGTATAAAGATGTTATAACGCTTCTGAAACCTCCATACATCGTATATCTCCAGTATTTTGTATCCATAACAAACGGCTAATTTCAATTCAGGGCTTGTGAAAGCGTCACCGATTTTTTGTCGATTAACTGTATGATTGCACTCCCTGTTGTTCTCCTATGCACACTTCACGCACAGGGAGAAACAAGTATGTGATCTACGATGACAGATAAGACGGGTATTCATAAATCAAGAGGGATGAGTACATCACCGAAGGACAAGTTTTCGTTCAAGTTGTCTGAGAATTACGTAGGAGTACAACGAGAAAATGTCAAAGTTGTGAATCTTTACACCCTCCGTAAGTGGAAAGTATAGTTTGAAAGGGTTTGTACGCCCTCCAAACAAATTGTCCCCACACTTAAGAGGGGCTCACCAACATTAAACGCTTGGTAGCCCATATTTCATCAAGATACTGCCCGTTAGTCGCTATCCACTCATTGTACTCGAGTTCCCATAACATCCTGTGATTGAATTGTGAACTTATAAGCCGGTCACGAGTACGGGTCCACGCCAGGCAATCTGTGTGGAAGTCTCCTATGATACTGCACTCAGGACGAGGACATCCGTGCCAAAGACAACCATTGAAGTACAGTCTTTTCCCCGGTGCGGGGGTCCTCACTCAGCCCATCAACCCAGGAAACTCGACCAGTAATCTTGATTGCCACTTCTCCCGTGTTCCGCGCGTGTTTTATGTGTATGCTTATCTGTTGTAAGTGTGCGAGCCATTAAAGAGCTTTATACCCGTAACTGCGTGTCTTGTTTCTGGATATGGTGCAAGCGTGTCCTTTGGCATGAAGTGGTTCTTAAACACTGTAAAGCAAAAGGATGCAATCGTGGTTGTGGTCTGTAGAGGGTCGCATTTGAAACGAGTTATATACATATTTCTAAAAGTCTGGAAACATACTCTAAGCACGCGCACGTCGTTCACACAGTAACATTCACAATCACTCGCTATATTGTAAAGATTTTCTTCAATGAAGCTGTTGTAATACCTATCAAAATCTTCTCGTCCACACGCACTCATACTATCATAGTTAAAGAAATGTTTGGGAAGTGGTAGACCAACGTAGTTTAAAGTGTCACGAGTGAGGAATGTGTAAAGGAAATACTCTTTTGAAACCTTGGCGTCCAACCCCATCACCTTAGGTAACTTAGATAGATGACAAAGCCTGAACAACAGTGTGTCTTTGAACTGAACATTATCCCTCATTTGCATTTGTATGAGCGTATTACCCTTTTTTAAGGAGTCACTGTGAATATTGCTGATGTCTTATGTTCAAGCAGTTCCTTATAAAGAAAGTATATATCAAATTTTGTGGCGTTATCCTCTAGAACAGGGGTTCTCAACCGGTGGGTAATTACCCCAAAGGGGTAATTTTGGATATCCAGAAAAGTAGTGGAAGCCATACATATTTTATTTAAGAGTGGTGTTTAAAGACAATTGTGTGATTATAAACTACTTCTTTAACTTTTGGTTAATTTACGCGTCATTAGGGGTAACAGGGTAAGCGCCAATGCTTCAGGTGGGTAATGGAAGTAATTCGGTTGAGAACCCCTGCTCTAGAACATCCTGACTCATTTTTTTAAACTTATCGGCTAGCCTAACTATATAATCCCCAAACTTCATGGACGATTCTGTCATAGTCGTCTTAAAAATGCTGGTATTTTACTACACTTGCGACACTCATCACACTCAACATTCGAACATTCGTCGCAGAGGGTTTGACTTACGAGTAAATGTGATAACTTCTTTCGTCTCCTGCCTAATGTAAGTCTCTATGTCATAGTATACAGTAATACATAACTTATTTTTGGCTTGGAATCTTTCATAAAGCAGATATATTTCACCCCATCCATCTTATAATCCTACTGACACGTAGGGCAATGAATTTCATCGCACCTATATTTGAAATGTCCCCAATCATCCATCGTATGAAACATTCTACATTCACAAATCTTTAACTTTTTACACGCACCAATCGACTTATGGAGATTAAAACATTTATTATTAAAAAACACCAGTCTACAGTCATTACAATCTCTTTTCTCAGCTTCTACCACACGGCTTACGCATCTAGAGCTTTTACACTGGGCACATACCATATAACAATCCTTACAATGTTTTAACAAATTATTCGTGAATTCAAGACAGTACATACGTTGATACGTACAGCTTTGATCATAGTTGACGTACAGCGTTCTAATATGACCAATAGGAAGATAAGTTGCTCCTTTCAGACTTAAATCAAGCACAGGCTTTGTTCCATCCGCCAAAGGACTCTTAAAAGCATACGTTGTCCTATCTTGCTCATCCAAACCAAACAACGATTCATACCTTCATCTACTGTTCCATTTTCACTAACTCTTCAGGACTCAATATCGCAATCAAAATTAAGACTACAAAGCTTGGCTAGTTTATGCGCACGTTCTATAACCATGGCTAGCCAGATGTTTTTGCCAAACATGTTCAGAACACCGATCATATGCGTAAAATCACAGCGATAAAACCGCAAACACGACCGATGTTTGTGTGTTGTCTGTATACTGTATATCTCGTGAGTTAAAATTAAGTGTATAAGGTGTTGCTGCATGACCCTCAACACGGAATACGTGATCAATTTCGATCGTAAATTCCCCAGGCTGAATTCTGAACCACTCTACATTGATTTCCAAATACGTGAGAGAATGTAGTCAATATCCTTCCTCAACCAGGCATCTGTAGGGTATAACTATCCAGAACAGATCAACATCCCCATTAGTTGGTTCAAACCCAAGCGCCAACCTCACCCGTGGCTCCCGATCCTCATTGCTAAAGAGCGTATGCGACGAGGCATCGAACTACGTTGCGAAGCCCTCGTTCGAAGCCCAACGCATAAGCGATTCGTGGGTCAACCCTGACAGCGAACATGTTCCTAATAAGTACTGGTGTGTTACTCACAGTGTATAACAGCGTGACTTATACACCCCTGTCTGAACGATAAGCTGGTGTTTTTGTGTGGGGAGTAGATGCAACCGTGGAAGGGTCTTCAGGTGCTGCGGGGGATGTGGAAAGTCGAGGTGACACGGATCCATTTAACTTCTCTGATACATGTGGTGATGGTGACGAAGGGGTTGGTAGTGGTGACACCTCATCATCAGAGTTGGACGAATCGAATCTCGGACGTTTTAAAGACATACCTAACGTGGAGGGTTTTTCAGAATCCTCTACTAAGGGGCACTTAACTCCTGCGGAGGTAGAAGACTCTTGGGTGGTTCCTCGAGCCCGTCTTCTAACAACCGAGGCAGAGGGTTCCAGGTTGGTTTGTCGATCTCGCCCATCATCAACCGAGGAATTTGTCGGTTCCGGTGATTTATCTCGAGTGTCTTCTGAAATCTCATCAAGCTCTAGTAGGTCTTGCTGGTTGGGTCAATCACTCATCATTGTGGAAAAGAAGACGAAGAGAAAAATAGTGAATATTAGGAATGATTTAAAAAAATCTTTATATTTGGTAAAAGCCTTGCTTAAGAGCGTGTCACATAAAAGATGAAATCTCTAAAAAAATTCAAGTTCACAATTCCATCACCATGTACTATAAGTACATTAAGGTGTGGTAAAACAGTTTATTCTTAGAGTTATTAAAGATAAGAGACCTTGTTCTCAAAACCTGTACACACCGTTATAGATGATATTACGCCTACCAACTATTTTTGATGATTACAAAAAGATTGTCTTATTCCATAAAGGAAATTAAGACGTTGGTTCACAAAGTATGATAAAAATATGGTGAATAAATAAAACGATTGCTGAGACGTTTACAGTATTTTCCCGTCATCTTAACATAAGGGTGTTTTTCAAGAACAATTTTAAGCAATCCGTTTCTTTAGAAACGCAGTATCTTGCCTCATTTTCTCAACGTCGGGATGTATCGCAAATTGGTATATTAGCTCGTCGAATGTTTCAGGGGCAGCGTTAGTCTTTTGTGGAAGCTTATAAAGAAGGAGATTGTAGACACCAATCGACCAGGGAAGTACTCCGGGGCGGGGACGTTAGATAGAAGATAGGGGGTGCTGAAACTCCCGTTTCTCCTGTCACTGTCCTCCTTAGCAGATCTTTTTCCGTGTCTCATCTACCCCGTGAGCAGTCCAGCATGCTTTCAAACTCACACTTCTCTCCCTAGTCCTCACTACATACACATGCATCTTACACACTACATAATCTTTTCAAAATTAAAAAAAAAATAGTATCAATTTCAAGAGCCTCAGAGTCCCCTGGGGAGGGGACCATAAATGCCCCCACTTCTGGTTCCCCCCCTGCCGAAACCGGGCAGCGGGAATGGATCTGCTACCGCCCATTCGAGATGTTCTCGACCTCTGTCTGATTCGCTTTTCATAAACTTCTACAACATTCGTAGCCTTGTCTCAAATTTTCAATCTGTTGAACAACACCTCTCCTCCTTTAAACTTCATCTTATCTTCCTCACTGAAACTCAGGTGTCTGTGACGACAGACAGCAATCCCTTTTCTGTACCCTATTACTTTCTCTATACTCAATATCACTCCAAAGGTGACTGTTGCATATATGTACGCAATGATCTAACTTGTTCTCGTATTCCCGAACTCGAATCTTCCGAATTCTATACCCTCTGGCTACGGCTTACATGCCACTCTCAAGCTACATATATCTGCGCTGTTTACCTTTCTCCTAATTCTACTGACTATCCAAAATTCTTTGACTACCTCACTTCCAAAGTGGAATACATTCTTGCCCGCTCTCACTTTGCTGAAATCTCCATTTTAGGAAATTTCAATGTTCACCAACTTTGGCTTTCCTCCCATTTCACTGACATCCCTGGTGAACTAACTTACAATTCTTCTATCCTAAATGACCTAGAGCAGATTGTACAGCACCCTACTCGTATCCTCGATCGCCTTGGAGATAGGCCCAACATTCTGGTTTTATTTCTTACCTCTCATCCTTCTTCTTACTCTGTGAAACTTTTCTCTCCGCTGGGCTCCTCCGATCACTCTTATATTTGTTTCCTGTCCTATCGCTCCAATTCGACCTGTGGGTCCTCCCAAGAGGACGCGCCTTTGGCACTTCGGCGCCGCTGATTCGGAGGCCCTTAGGCAGTACTTCTGTGATTTTCCACGGAATGATTACTGCTTCCGTGGCCGTGGCCCTTCTGAGTGTGCTGAGCGCAACACAGAGGTGATTCTCTCGGACATGGAGGCGTACATTCCATATTCTATTCCTACTACTAATACAAAAAAAACCTTGGTTTAACTTTACTTGTTCTAATGCTATCCGCATAAGGGAGGAGTCTTTTAGAAGTACCGTTGTTATCCAACTCCTGTCTCTCACTCAGCTTACATTTCTGACCGCAATCGTGCAAAATATGTTCTTCGACTCGCCAAAAATTCCTTCATCCGACAAAAATGTGAAAATCTATCCAACTCTAATTCTTCTCGTTCTCTCTGGCATCTAACTAAGAACCTCTTCAACAACTTACTTCCTCTTCTTTTCCATTCCGACGGCTCAGTTGCCGACTCTTCTGACAAAGCTGAACTCTTCGCTCAAACTTTCGCTTACAATTCAACCATGGACGATTCCGGTGTTGTTCCTCCATCTTCTCCTCCTCTGTCTTTATTATGTCCGAAATTAGAATCTCTTCTAAAGATGTTTTTTTTTGCCCAATCTGGGCTCACTTCTTTATGGTCTTTATGGTGTTCCTCCTGTTGTTCTTAAGAACTGTGCTTCTGTGCTGACTCCCTACCAAGGCAAACTCTTTCGTCTTTGTCTTCCATCTCATGTTTTTTCTTCCTGCTGGAAGTTCGCTTTCATTCAGCCTGTTCCAAAGAAGGGTGACCGCTCTCAACCCTTCAACTATCGTCCAATTGTTTTGATTTCTTGCCTTTCCAAAGTTTTTGAATTTATTCTTAACAGGAAGATTCTTAAACACCTTTCTTCTCACAATCTTCTTTCAGATCGTCAGTATGGATTCCGTAAGGGGCGCTCTACTGGCGATCTTCTTGCATAGCTCTCTCACTCTGACTCTGACTCTTCGTGTAAAGTTTTGCATATAGGTTCTCGTAACAACATTTATACGTACACGATGGATGATAGACAGTTAGCGAGCGTTGACGAGGAAGTAGATTTAGGTGTACGCGTATCTAAGGATTTAAAAGTTAGGAACCAGTGCTTGGAGTCTTGCGCAAAAACTAATAGGATGTTAGGCTTCATAGCGCGTAATTTCGAATTTAAATCGAAGAATATTATATTGCCCCTTTACAAGTCCCTAGTCAGGCCTCACTTAGAATATGCCGTTCAGTTTTGGTGGCCATATTTGCGTGAGGATATTGATAGGTTGGAAAGGGTTCTGCGACGCGCCAAGAAACTAAATCCGTCACTAAGCAACAACTCTTACGAAGATAGGATTAAAGAGTTAGACTTGTATTCACTCGAAACTAGGAGATTAAGGGGGGAGGTTATTGAAGTTTTCAAAATCGTTAATAAAATCGATAACGTAAATTTTGACAAATTGTTCATTTTCGATAATAGCAATACTCGTAATAACGGATTTAAATTACGTGGCAGACGTTTCATTACTAACATCGCTAAAAACGTTTTTACGTTTAAAGTAATTGATAAATGGAATAATCTTCCCGCGTCCGTCGTGAACTCTACCAGCGTTAATATGTTTGAAAACCGTTTAGATAGGTATTTTAAAAATATTAACGTCGTTTTAAATAATAAAACAATTAGCAACAGGAGCTTTGGGGGTAATGGTCGAGGTTTGATCTGTTGACGATTAATGCCAGCTTGTGACATGCCAGCAACAAAATTTAAACAAAAATTAGACTAACACGAACTTAGATATAGCTCGTAGCGTAAACTAGCCCACTTTTTGTTGTACTCTTCATACTTTTTTTTGTCCTTTTCTTATCCTCTCTTTACTTGCATGTCTGTAGTTTGCATGGTATGACAGTGTTTGAGTTAAGACTGTATTTGCATGGTTTGTAAGCTTCTTATTTTACTGCTTTTCATCTTTCACCCCCTTCCTATTCTCTTCGACTATTTTTCCGACTTGTCGACCATGGCCGGCGGATGATGATGGTGAGCCTTTCTCTCTCTTTTTCTGAATGAATGTTAGCCCACGAATGATAGGTTTTGCAACTTAACCTCTTATTCTCTTCTCTTAACCCCCTACTCTCTTCTTTCTCTCGGGCTAATCTTAGAGTGGATCTTAGGGTTTTTGTTCGCCTTAGCTTCTGTAGATCTGTAGATCCTCATTTCGGGATTTCTGTGAAACTTTTTCTATTGCGCTGGACATATCGAAAGCTTTTGATAGAGTCCTGCAGAAATCTTTAATTTCGAAACTGCCCTCCTTCGGTTTCTATCCTTCTATCTGTGCCTCCATCTCTAATTTCCTTTCTCCCGAAAGGAGGATGATCAAGAGTCAGACAGATATGCAAGAAGATCGCCAGTAGAGCGTTCTTTGCGAACCCATACTGACGATCTAAAGGAAGATTGCAAGAAGAGAGGTGTTTAAGAATCTTCCTATTAAGGATAGATTTCAAAACCTTAAAAAGACAAGAAATCAAAGCAATTGGACGATAGTTGGAAGGTTGAGAGTGGTTACCCTTTTTTGAAACAGGATGAACGAAAGCAAACTCCCAGCAGGAAGGAAAAGTACGAGATAAAAGACAAAGACGAGAGAGTTTGCCTAGGCAGGGTATCAGCACAGAAGCACAGTTCTTGAGAAGAACAGGAAAGACACCATCAGGACCGTACGCCTTCCTAGAGTTGAACCCAGATAGGGTAGAAAAAACATCTTTGGAAGAGATTCTAATTTCAGACATAATTAAGTCAGAGGGAAGATGGAAGAACAGCACCAGAATTAAGGCCGGATTAACCATATGGTAAAAACGGCATATGCATGTGCCGCGGGCCCCGCGCAACCTGAATCCACCCTTGACCGGAATCGTCCAGGGCCTCCCAATAAGCGGTTCCAAAATCCCAAAAGCGTCTCTTGGAATGATCCAAAGGCCGAACTGGAGCGATAGGACAGGAAACAAATATAAGATTGTAGTCGGAAGATCTCAACGGATAAAAAAGTTTGATAAAGAGGGATGAGGGGTGAGAAATAAATTTAAAATGTTGGGCCTATCTCAAAGGCAATCGGGGATACAAGTAGGGTGCTGTACAATCTGCTCTAGGTCATTCAGGATAGAGAAGTTGTACTGTTTCCCAGTGATGTTAGTGAAATGGGAAGATAGTCAACGGTGGTGGTAAACATTGAAATCTCCAAAAGTGGAGATTTTAGCAAAAGGAAAGTGCGATAGAATTTGCTCTACTTTGGAAGTGAGGTAGTTAAAGAGTTTTGGATAGTCAGTAGAATCAGAAGAAAGGTAGACAGTGCAGATGTATTTAATTTGAGATTGGCATATAAGCCGTAACCAGAGGGTGTAGTCTGTCTGGCCCGCCGTGTAGAAAGAAAAACAAAAAAAGAAATGGTCGAAACTTCACACTTGATAAATTTGTAAATAATGGAGAAAATATAATAATTATTTACGGAACATATTTCTGCACAGTATATGTTTGTTCTGGAGAATAGAATTCATATTCTTGGAAAACTTCCCCCTAGTGTGATTCAACCTCATACGATAAAGGTAATATGTTTTGACTCTGTGTGAAAAACAGGAACATTTAATGCACAGAGTTCACAAAAGTCGGGAAGATTTAAATAAGTTTTTAAACCCAATCAGGCTAAAGAAATTAAACTTTTTACCATCATATATTATTATATATATATATATATATATATATATATATATATATATATATATATATATATATATATGATACACACAGACCGTGCATGGAACAAGGAACTCTTTTGGGATAATTAAATCCACTATAGTCCGAATAAGTAATGGTAAATGACAAATACCATAGTTTTTCTTTTTCATGATGCTAGCCCGACGTGGGCAACGGGTCACTCGCAAAGAGGTCCCATAAATATAGCTTCCCTCACCAGCTATCTGCAAAGCAGACAGGATCCAGCTTTGGGACATGGATCTAGGGTTTAAAGCAGCCTAGCCCTGCTACTCAGGGGACCATTCTGAGTTCATTCCCATCTTGAAACGGACATGTTATGTGCCTTGAAAAGTGGACGCTCAATTCTGCCAGTTGAGGTATAAGTTTTGGTTTTTGGCTAAAAATATAATAGTTACCCCTTTTTCTTTGATGTATTCAGTCTGACGTGAAGGCAGTGAGTCTTTTGCTTATATTGAGGTTCTAAATGTAGCAGGGCTAGGCTGCTTTAAACCCTAGATCCATGTCCCAAAGCTGGATCCTGTCTGCTTTGCAGATAGCTGGTGAGGGAAGCTATATTTATGGGACCGCTTTGCGAGTGACCCGTTGCCCACGTCTGGCTAACATCATGAAAAAGAAAACTATGGTATTTGTCATTTACCATTACTTATTCGGACTATAGTGGATTTAATTATCCCAGAAGAGTTCCTTGTTCCATGCACGGTCTGTGTGTATCATAAAAAACTCAGGGGACCATTCTGAGTTCATTCCCATATATATATATATATATGGGAATGAACTCAGAATGGTCTTTTAGTGAAGAGTTTTTCTCATAAGTATGTTACGTTTTTGGAAGCGTATTCTTTTTAAAGTTATATTCATTTTATTTACATTCCCCATATAAACTCAATTATTGTTGAAATAATTATATTTTCTATTCAATACAGGGCCCAAGATCATTTTATTGACGCTTTACAAAACTGCGAAGTTTTTGCCACAATTGTTGTCGATGAAGCATCTAGGATCATTCGCGAAAATATCCAAGTTATTTTCACCATTATTATTTACAATTTTTTTCAAGTGCGAAGTCGCCATCCGTTTCTAAATATTTTTCTTAAAAAAAACAGAATAATAATTATTTTATGTTAGGTTTCCCGATGAGTCAATATAACTATCATTTTATATATATATATATATATATATATATATATAGATATATAGTTGCTTGTACCCTATGTGAATGGACGTGTTGTTTCGCTCTCTCTATTTAACACCCAAATTAGAAGGGAATAATCTACTCGGCGGTTTATTCTGTTTGCACCCGAAAGTGTATAAAGTATCAGTGAATCCGTGCATATAAATTATAAAGTGAATTTCATTAAAATAAAGAAAGTGCAATATGGTTTACATAATTTATCACCAATTTTAATGTATATATTCAAAACGAAATACGGTTGGCATTCGAGAAAGTTTGAAACAAAGCAGGAAAAAGGTCATAAAACACAAAGGTCAGAAAACCCTCGAAATACCCTCGACCATCGAAAGGAAAGAAACAGAAATAAAAAATAAAAATAAATAAAGAATTTGTATGGGTATTTCTTCTTAAGCTAATTAAGGAATATCATGGATATGGGTCCAAATTCTCACTTAATCTGTAATTTGTGCAATTTAGTAACAACGGAAAGCCTAGCGATTAGGTGTGATTTCTGCCAACGATTAAACGACTTTAACTGCATGAATTGGAATGATCGGGAAATAACTCTTGTCTCGAACGCGAAACAAGTCGTGGGGATCAAATTTCTATGTGGCGCATGTACACAGACTGTAAATTCTTTCGCGGTCTTTAAAGAAATGGAGATAGCAGACTCGAAAGTTACAAAAAGAATGAAATAATGGGGACGCATGTGTCCGAAATGGTCCCAACGAAAAACAGGGTGGATGAGAGAGAAGACGAAATAACGATTAACAGCATAATAACGAACAACAATTTAACAACAAATAACGATATAAACAACGTAATACGGAAGGAAGATATAGATGAAAGGAAAGAAATAAGTAAAAGTGGCGAAGTAGACAAACGGTCCAACGAGCTAAACGATAAAAAGATAATAACTAAAAACGTAGAAAATAAACAGCCAAAGAAAAATAATGATAATGCCAAAACTAAGAACTTGGTAAATAATAAGAAAGAAAGCAGAAGCGTAGAAAATATCGTATGCAAATACTACGCGAAAGGAAACTGCAGATATCGGGATGGGCAATGCATATATGCACATCCACACATTATGCAAAATGCATTACACAAGTGATATTGCAAGTTTGATAAGGAATGCATGTTCCACCATCTTACGGTCTGCAACACTTATGAAAGATATGGGAGTTGCAAATACGAAAAAAAATGCCGATACCACCACCCTCAAAGGAACGCACCGAGGGAACAGAAAAAACGAACATCAAAGAAGAGTGGAAATTTTTTAGACGCAGCCAACACATTTCAGCTGCTAAATACTCTCCAGCAATTACAAAACCAGCTGACAAATATAAATATAGAAATCCGAGAGCCGGAGAGAAGGTACGAACAAAGACACTTCATGCGTTATCGGGACAACAGGTACCGACAAAGATAAAAAGAGGTAAATTCTCGGAGGACCACAAGGCAACGAAACCGGCACCCCCATCGGAAAACAAAGCGGAACCACCTGTATGCGAAAAAGAAAGAGAAAAAATAAAAATAATCCTAGCCAACATACAGGGCCTTAAATCAAACCAGTCCACGAACAAAGTTGCATACCTGAAAGGACTCATGCAAGAAGCCGGAGCAGACTTTGCATGCCTCACGGAAACTCATCTAAAGGACTGCCAGGCGAACTGTGAAAATTGTGAGTCCTGTATTGACAAAAAAGAAATACAAATTGACAACTATAACATCCTCCGAGCAGACAGAACAGTGAGACGTAAAGGAGGATGTGCTATTTACACACGCGAAAGGCACATAGCAGAAATGGTTATAAGTACCTCAAACAACTACGTAGAATGTGTAGCAGCAAAAATTGAAAAATTAAATATGGTACTAATTGTAATGTACAGACCCCCAAACACGCCAACCTCAAAATTTTCAGATTCCATTACAGAGGTAAGAAACTTAGTAAAAGATCTACACTCTCCAACCCCAAATATTTTTCTCTGTGGTGATTTTAATTTCCCATTCATGAAATATAAAAGGATAGGAAAAAAATATGTATCCACCAGGACAAGGGGGGCACACGAGAAGACCAGGAGCAGGTAAAAATGCTACTAGCTTTAGCTGATGAATTTATGTTAACGCAAGAAATAACAGAAAACAAGAAAAAACAACTGCCTAGATTTGGTATTCACAAACAACAGTAATCTAATTGATAATGTAGAAATCTCCCCAACTATGATATCAGACCACAATATCATTGAAATAACAACTAATATAAAGGCAACAGGAAAGGAAAGAACACGCACAACAGAACGAAGCAAATTCGAAATTTTTAATTTTCACTCCAAAGCTATAAACTGGGAAGATGTGACATTCAGCATGGAAGTAATAGATTGGAAAACCATTTTCGAGGCCAAGACAACGGAAGAGATGCTAATGACGTTAGAGGAGAAGACGTTAGAAATTGTAGAAAAACATGTCCCAAAGATACAACAAAGAGGAAAGAGAAGCAGGTTCGAAAGACAAAAGAGGGCATTGTTCCGAAAGAGAAAAAGAGTGACTGCAAAATTAAGTAATTGTAAAGATAACAACATCAGAAAAATATTAAATGATAAACTACAAAGTATCAATGTCGTCATACAGGAACAAATCGAGAAGCATACAGAAAAAGAAGAAGATGACGCTATAGAAGCGATAAAGGTTAACTCAAAGTACTTCTATAATTTCGCAAAAAGAAAGTCGAAAAACCAAGCGACTATCGGACCTTTAAAAAATGAGAACAGTGATTTATCTGATGATCTAACAGAAGTATCTGAAATATTAAAAGCTCAGTTTGAATCATCTTTCAGTATCCCAAAAACTGACTTTACGACGGATGATATTACACAAGCCATAGGGAAACTAAAAACACACTCAGCGGCAGGACCGGATAAATGGAATGCCACACTGATCAAAAACTGCAAGAATGCAATCGCTGAGCCCCTATACTGGATATGGAGACGATCATTAGACACGGGAGAAATACCGGGCATCCTGAAGAGCGCGAACATAGTCCCAATATATAAAGGAGGAGATCGATCCGAGGCCAAAAACTATAGGCCAGTGTCGCTTACATCTCATCTCACTAAAATATTTGAAAGAATAGTTAGACAGAAAATCTATGACTTTTTGGAAACTCAGAAAAAATTCAATGATAACCAACACGGGTTTCGGTCAGGCAGATCATGCCTATCACAACTAATGGAACACTACAACATTATTGATTCACTTGAAAGTAATGAAAACTATGATGTACTATACACAGACTTTGCTAAAGCGTTCGACAAGTGTGACCACGGAATCATAATACATAAACTGAAATATATGGGAATAACAGGAAAAGTAGGGAAATGGATATATAATTTCCTTAGTGAGCGGCGGCAAGTCGTTACAGTACAAGGAGTATCTTCATCAGAATCAGAGGTCCTCAGCTCAGTACCACAAGGAACAGTATTAGCTCCACTACTCTTCATAATCATGCTAACTGACATAGATGAGGACGTTACCAGAGACAGCACAGTAACATCCTTTGCGGATGACACAAAGATCAGTAGAAAAATAAGAAACCCAGAAGACATAGGATCTCTACAAACCGACATAAACAGAATCTACAAGTGGACGGAAGACAACAATATGAAGTTTAACACCGAGAAATTTCAGCTATTACGGTACGGAAAAAGAGAAGACCTAAAATCCATGGAATATTATACCCCAAATGGACAGGAAATTCAGAGAAATTCCAGAGCAAAAGATTTAGGGGTTGTAATGACAGATGATGCGAAATTTGAAACACAAAATAAGATAGCAGTAAACAGAGCAAAGAGAATAACGGGTCAGATATTGAGAACCTTTAAACGAAGGGATAGGAATGTAATGATTCCTCTACTGAAAACCCTGATAATACCCAAATTGGAATACTGCTCGGTCCTAACATCCCCATATAAAAAAGAAGACATTAGACAGCTGGAGGGGATCCAAAGAAGCTTCACAGCCAAGATCAATGGGTGCAAAGAACTAAATTACTGGGAAAGGTTACGAGAACTAGACCTATATTCACTGGAAAGGAGAAGAGAGAGATACACCATTATTTACACTTGGAAAATAATGGAGAAACTAGTCCCTAATCTTACTCTGAATCCATAACTCCCCAAACAACGGTGGAAAGTAGAAGCGGTAGACTGTGTCGTATTCCCAAATTGAAGGCGAGATAGGGAACATCCTTAACCCTGAAAGAAAATAGTTTTGTAGTGAGAGGACCAAAACTGTTTAATCATTTGTCCAAAGACCTAAGAAACACGAAGGGAGTTGCAGTGGAAATCTTCAAAAGAAGACTAGACGCCTGGCTCAGAACAATCCCCGATGAGCCGGGCGTACCTGGCTATGTGAGGTGGAGAGCGCAAGAATCCAACTCACTACTTCACCAGGCCAACTCGAGAGGAGGGGCGACAAGCTTGACCTTCGCGAAATGAGAAATCATCGCGCGGAACCTTTGTTTTTTTTTTTTAAAATATTTAGAAACGGATGGCGACTTCGCACTTGAAAAAAATTGTAAATAATAATGGTGAAAATAACTTGGATATTTTCGCGAATGATCCTAGATGCTTCATCGACAACAATTGTGGCAAAAACTTCGCAGTTTTGTAAAGCGTCAATAAAATGATCTTGGGCCCTGCATTGCATAGAAAATATAATTATTTCAACAATAATTGAGTTTATATGGGGAATGTAAATAAAATGAATATAACTTTAAAAAGAATACGCTTCCAAAAACGTAACATACTTATGAGAAAAACTCTTCACTAAAAGTCTGCTAAGTTCGATATCTCGAACTAGTGTTTTTTAAACACAAATGAATTCGTGTATACGGCACATGAAACAGTCGAAAAAATTTGTACTAATGACGGTCGTTATAGGTCGAGCTGCTTATATAGGAAACAGCGGAAAGTTCTATTCGGTGTGTGTGTGGTGTGTGTGTGTGTGTGTGTATATATATATATATATATATATGATGAATAAAACCACGAAGGAAAGGAAACACAGAGTGGTGCTCAAGCGCTGAGGATGTCATTAGACGAAAGCGCTTGAGCACCACTCTGTGTTTCCTTTCCTTCGTGGTTTTATTCATCATAAATATTTTTCACGTGTTACTTTCGTGAAATAATTTTCATATATATATATATATATATATATATATATATATATATATATGATACACACAGACAGTGCATGGAACAAGGAACTCTTCTGGGAAAATTAAATCCACTATAGTCCGAATAAGTAATGGTAAATGACAAATACCATAGTTTTTCTTTTTCATGATGCTAGCCCGACGTGGGCAACGGGTCACTCGCAAAGAGGTCCCATAAATATAGCTTCCCTCACCAGCTATCTGCAAAGCAGACAGGATCCAGGATGTATGTTTATTTATTTATTTATTTTTTTTTTTTTTTTTCTGTAACCTATATATAGGCCGTAACCTTTTATGTACTTCAGTGTTCCTGAGGATGTCATTAGACGAAAGCGCTTGAGCACCTTTTTGTGTTTCCTTTCCTTCGTGGTTTTATTCATCATATATATATATATATATATATATATATATATATATATATATATATTACCATCCTCGTTAGCAGAGATGGGAACTCGAGTCCGACTCGAGTCCCTATTTTTTGTGGAATTGAGACTTAACTTGGACTCGGGTATAATCTGACTGACTCGAGACTTGCCTCTCTACTGTAGACCCGCGACTTGACTTGAGACTTGTTATATTCTGACTCGCGACTTGGCTGAAATAACTCGAGTATTTTTTCCTCATGTTAGCTTTTGAGGAACTGTGCAATTAACTACAGTCCGTTCATTATCAAACTGTAAAATAAGCCCCGCCCATTATTCTAACGTTGGCTTGTGATTGGTTGGACCGAGACACCTTAATCTCCCGAGTTTGGAGTCCATATCGTTACCAATATTGTTATCGTCACGTCATCGGTGGAACTAGTTCCCATGACTGGATGGACGTACCTTATTATACGGCCTTGGAGCAGTCGTCCGTGTGTTTCCAGAAGGGATAGAATATAACTTTAATATAACTTTCATATGATCATAGATAAATGCACACTTTTGCTATTTGCATCACATAAATTATATGTAATTTTCGTGTATGTATATGTAATGGATTCGACCTCGTTAACCTCGCTGAAGTTTCGTGCGTTGGTCTCTCTTCACACAAAGGTCAAGCCTCTAGGTCTGGTTTGTGGAGGAGCAAGTTGCTCTCGCGCTCTCCACCACACATAACCAAGTACACTCGGCTCATCTGGTACCGTCCTGAGCCAGGCATCTTCTTTTGAAGACTTCAACTTTGACACCTGTAACGTTTCTGAGGTATTTTGGAAGCTGGTTAAAAAGTCTTGGCCCCCTGACAATCATGCTATTTTCCTTCAGTGTTAAAAAGGTCCCTTGTCGGACCTTTAATTTGGAAACATTACACATTCTGCCTTTCCTATTTTCCATTGTTGTTTGGATGGAAATTGGGTTTAGTTTGAGGTTTGGTACCAGTTTTTCGATCATTTTCCATATGTAGATTATGGTGTACCTCTCCCTTCTTTCCAGCGAGTACAAATTTACTTTACGTAGTCTTTCCCAGTAGTTGCGTTCTTTGCAGCTATCAATCTTAGCTGTGAAATGTCTGTGGGTTTCTTCTAGTTCATTAATTTCTTCCTTTTCATATGGGGACGTCAAGAATGAGCAGTATTCAAGTTTGGGTATGATCAATGTTTTCAGCAGGGGAATCATTACTGTCTTATCCCTCCTTTTGAACGTTCTTAGTACCTGTCCCACAACTCTTTTTGCTTTGTTTATCGCTATCTGATTTTGTGTTTTGAATTTCGCATCATCGGTCATTTAACTCCCAAAACGATCGCTTTCGTGCTTCTCTGAATTTCCTGTCTATCTGGAGCATAATATGTAGTCTGTTTAAATTCCTCAGTTCTGCCATATCTCAAGAGCTGAAATTTCTCGGTGTTAAATGTCATGTTGTTGTCTTCTGACTACAGAGGAACCTTGCTTAACGAGTGCCTCGTATAACGAGAAATTCGTATAACGAGCCAAAAGAATGGGGGAAAATTACCTTGCATAACGAGCGACACTTTGCTTAACGAGCAAAATATTTCGTCAAAATTTAAAGCGTAGACAAAAACAAATGTCTCTAGACAGTTTCCTCGTGAAAAAGGATCCAAAAGAAAGTGAAAGTGCCTCTAAAAAATTTAAAGCTAGTGACTGTGAGCTCGTCGAGAATGTTATTGCATTGAACGAAGACGATTCTCCTCCTTCCCCTCAATAACCCTCTCCTCCTCCCCTGTCTCTTCATTTCCTTTGCGTGCGTCAGGAGCACCTTCTCTCTTCGTAAGTTATTTATAAATTTCACCGTTTACTAATTATTTACATTCTCTTTTGGGTTAATTTTTATTAATAATCTTTTCATTTCATGCAATAATAATTTAAAAAACGCCTTTAAATATCATTATAAATATTATTTTAAGTATTTTTTAAGCATGGAACGCATTATCATATTTTACATTGATTCCTATGGAAAAAATTGCCTTGCTTAACGAGCATTTTGCATAACGAGCACAGTTCGGGAACGAATTATGCTCGTTAAGCAAGGTTCCACTGTATTTGTATATTTTGTTCGTGTCCCTCTGCAAGGCCTCCACCTCTTTTGCATCGCTGATTTTTCTGCTGACCTTTGTATCGTTTGCAAAGGATGTTACTATAATGTTGCTATTTACTCCACTCTCTACTGTTAACATGATAATGAAGAGTACTGTACCTTGTGGTACTGAGCTGCGTACTTCTGATTCTGATGATGATTACCTTGAATTTTGACGATCTGTAGACGTTTTCTGAAGAAGTTGTAGATCCATTTTCCCACTTTGCCTGTTATTTCCATACGTTTCATTTTATGTGCTATTATACAGTGATCACATTTGTCGAAAGCTTTGGCAAAATCCGTGTATATGACATCGTAGTTTTCATTGCCTTCCAGTGCATCTAGGATATTTTTGTAGTGCTCTATAAGTTGTGATAGGCATGATCTTCCTGATCGGAATCCGTGCTGATTTTCGTTGAATCTTTCCAGTGTCTGCAAGAAGTCATAGATTTTCTCTGTAACTATTCTTTCAAATACTTTGGTTAGGTGTGACGTCACTGACGCTGGTCTATAGTTCTTTGCTCGAGATCTATCCCCTCCTTTAAATATAGAGACAATGTTTGCTCTTTTTTTTTGTTTGGGCCAATGAAGGATGCTAGTCGTGGAAGAAAGTTTCAGTGACGATGAGGTTATTGAGAAGGTTAAGAGGTGCTCCGCCAGCAAACTATGTCTTAGCTCAACATTATAATATAGCTTCCATTGGAGGACCACTGAAAATTCTCCGTCCCAATTCCCTCAGATCACCGTTGAAATTTATGAAATCCTCCGCCCAAGTCGAAAAAGAGGTACACCATAATATGCACATGAAAAAAATAGAGAAACTAATACCAAACCTCAAAGTAATCTCGATAATCATCCAAACAACGTTTGAAAATAGGAATGGTAGAATGTGTATTGTTTCCAAACTGAAGGCCAGACAAGAGACATCCCCATCTTTAAAGAAAATTAGCATTTTTGTCAGAGGGTCAACAATATTTAATCAGTTACCAAAAGACATTAAAAATACGATTGCTGTTCCTGTGAACATCTTTGAAAGAAGACTAGAGACCTGTATCAAGTTTAGAGGTGGGAACACCAGCCTGATCTCCGCACGAAGAGAGACCTCCTTGCGTAGTCATATATATATATTATATATATAATATATATATATATATATATATATATATATAAAGGAAGTCCTCGGTTAATGTTGTCCCGCACCACGTCTTTTCGCGTTAACGTCGCTCTCCAATTATTCTATTTCGCACTGCGTTGCTGCTGTTTCGCGTTAACGTCATTTGCTCATCGTACGCCTGAGTTATCTACCGTCGCCATTTTGGTTGTGGTGAATTGTTGTTCAAGCGGGGGCTCCTGCAGGATTTGGGTGAGGGGGGTGGCTGGTATCAAAAGATGCCTCAAATAGCTTCTAAAGAACGTTTTCTGGTGTTTATTTCGCTCATTGATGAGTTACACATTTTGCCATGCTTTCAAAGAACACAAGATAATGTCTTTTGTACGTAAACATTTCCGTTACAAAAAAATAAATTTACCAAGGCAAGATGGGGGTCTAGTCACCTCAGCCACCCCCTTGAAGAAGTCCCTAGAATGAGGTTACCTCATCCAATATGAATCCAATATGTGTGTGAAGGAAGATGTGGCCAGATTGTGTTAAAGACAAAGGCTAAGATGTAGTGACTACGTTTTATTATTTATTATCTTCATTATTTATTTACGCTTCTTCCTACTTTATTATTATCTCTATTTATTCTCTATCGGCTCTTTGCTTCATTTATCACTTTCTTCGTATAGTTTCCGGTAGCCACGCCGAGTTCTGACTCTAAAAGACCGTTATAAAGCCAATGGGGAAGGGGGATTGTGGAACCTATTGAGAAAATACAAAGGACGATTGTAGAAATGGCCAAGCAAATTGGATTGGATGAGCTAAACACCAAGGATGTTGCAGAGTTGCTTTCCTCCCATGTAGAGGTATTCTCTCCGAAGGACCTGAGAGAAATGGAACAACAAAGAGCTGCAGAGGCTTGGTGATGCCTTGAAATAACGTGAAGAGGCAATGACATCTTTGATCTAGAAGATCCTGACAGAGAGCGTAGTTCAAGAGTAAACAGAAGCATTAACAATGCAATCAACTGCTATGGAGCAGTTGATTGCATTGTTAATGCTTCTGTTCACTCTTGAACTACGCTCTCTGTCAGGGTCTTCTACTGTAGATCAAAGATGTCATTGCCTCTTCACGTTTTTTCTGCAAAAAACCTTTCAAAGGATGCTGCAAAAAGTCCTACTAATAGCCCTAAAAAAACTCCTTCTAATAGCCCTCCAAAAGGTCCTCCTAATCTCCAGTAAAACCCACCTTCTCCATACTCATTTATTCCCCTAAGTGAGACAAGGTTTTACAGCCTGGTGAGTACCCAAACGTTATGTTTTCTAAGCTTTTTCATGGTAGAATAAATTTATTGTTGATGTTTCCTACGTTTTCTTAACTTTACAATGTTAATGTACATGTTTATATGGAATTATATATTTCAACAGCCTTCCCCTTTGCACCATGTCGTGTTTTCCAGGAACTAATTAATGACGTTAAGCGGGGACTTCCTATATATATATATATATATATATATATATATATATATATATATAATATATAATTATATATATATAATATATATATATATATATATATATATATCAAGAAAAGGTGTAATAACCATTCGGTAAATAAATATACTAAACTCCCTTAGAAAATTAAAACTCGATTAATTAATTTCGGCGGGCAACAACCACATCCTCAGAATCAGTAAAACTAAAGGTTCAAGGCGAATTAAAACACCCAAACAGGGAAGGAAGTTCAAAAGAAATGATAAAAAAGCCCGACGAAGCCCGGGGACACAGGTCTAAAACCTCGTACATCTGGCAGATGAATACGTGCGTTGCGTGTTGCCACTTGTAAATTTAAGAATACTGTTCAACGCCGGGGTTATGTTCCTCGAGAACGGCGCGTTAGGTAAATCCGCGTTGGACAAACTTAATACCTTATGGGATAAATGGGGATACGTGAATGTGGCCGCGTAAAGTCTCCCATTAACACTTAGATAAGTAGATTTTTTATTCACACACAAATGAATTTCTCTACATATATTGTATATGAAATAAGAACATAATAAAATCATAAACATAATGATATTTACACATGATAAATAAAAATACATTAAATGAAAATAGCCCGTATCTTCTCTTCACTCTTTCAGATGGTGCGTATGGTAGACTCATTCACGTGATACTCGCGGCCAAGTGATGTTATATTCATACCACCACGCAACTTATCTAGAATCTTTATTTTTTGGCTAATGTCATAACCTTACGACTTTTTTTCTCTTCACTATCACTTGCAGATGCTTTACGTTTTGGTGCCATACTGCTGTCTAAGGGTAATAGCAAAACAACGGTAAAATACGACAAAAACAATCCAACACAACTTCACTGAACTTAACGCGGTAGCGGGACTGAGACAAAGGGTGATGCGAGGGGTGACGCGAGAGGGAGGGAGATGCAGGAGTGTTGGAGAGTGTAGGAGAAAACACTAGAGCGCGTATTGGCACGCGTACAGTACTATTGTATTAGAGCGTGTTTGGCGGACTGTGTATAATCAAATTTTCCGCTGTACTGTACTGAAAATCAGATTATCCTTATTGTACAAGATCTTGTTGCCTTCCAAAACCTTCTCTGATAGATGACGAATTTTTACAAATGGACTAGCACCATCTAAATCTATCCTACAGTATAAGGGGTTCCAAAAAACCTTAGCTCCCCGATTTGCAGCTTACATGTTTACTTATATCGAAATGGTTTTTAGTGATTATAAAAATATATAAAATTCTTTATTTATTGCAGGTATTAAAATTACTCTAGCTGATAAAGTGATAATATAATGCCTTCTCAATTAATTGGTGATTCGGAGAGGCAACGTGTGATAGATCGCATACGAGCAATAACATTTCGGGAAGCTCGTGATGCTGGAGCCACCTTTATAACACGTTCATGGGTTGCCAAAAAGTTGCGAAGAAGTGAGGACTTCGTCAAAAGAAATTGGAATAAAACTTTGGATGAATGTGAAATGGATACAACCAAATCTGGGCGCCCAAATTTGCCACTCTCTCAGGAAACAAAGGACATCATTGAAAGCGGTACGCGTAAGCGGAAAAACAGCTGTGCTAAACTTTCTAGAGATCGAAGTGTTAAGATCGTTAGTGGTGAGATCATTCGACTGTACCGTCATAGGCAAGGTTTAAAGCCTCGGCATGAACTTCCAAAGCCAAGAAAAACTCAACTTAACATCGATGACAGAATGTGGTTTGCCCCTTATCTTGAAGATTGGGATGTGGATGATTTCATGCATTTAGATGTCTCCGATGAATTTTTTGTTTACGTAACACGTCGGCCTAATTACCAAAATGATCGAGTGTGGGCCACAACACCAGATAAAATCGATGACAATGAACATTATCGCGAATTATTAAAAAGTCCAGACTGTGTTGGTGTGTTTGTTTTGTTCACTGCAAAGAAGCTCATGTGGGTGCTGAAGCCAAATGGTCAGCGTTGGGATGGACAGTATTTTCGTGATATTATTCTATCCCAGCATGTCATTCCTTTACTAAGAAACCCAAACAATGTTATGGATGTCGATCAGGTCACACTTCTGCACGATAAGGCCCCCTGCTTTAAGGCATTAGCCACTCAACAGTTATTGAGGATACAATGACGCAACACATTAAAACTGTTTTAGCAAATTTGCATAACGATCAAGATCTATTCACGTCACTTTTGGCAAGCTACCCAAAGCGAATTCAGGCTGTCTTGGAAGCCAATGGCGGGAACACCAAGTTTTAATTGTTTTTCATTAAATGCAGGATTAAATTATCTTTTTTAAGGTATGTTTAGTTTTACTGTACCTCTAATGGTTTAGGCCATGGGCAGGGGGGCTAAAGTTTATTGGAGCCACGTAATTTTATTTTTCCCTGTGTTTAACCAAACAGCTGTTTAAATTGCCGAGACGTAAATCCCGTCTGTGTTCTGCAAGTTTTCTAATAAAATTTATTGTTTCTCCCATATATTTCTGAGGGCAATCGATACAGGGGATAACATAAATACAACCTGAATCATTATTTGCTTTGGTGATCGGAGATCGAACTAGATTTTTTTCAAATTCCTCGAAACTGACGTGATCTAAGGAAAGACAAATCTTTCCTGTCTGCTTTTTTTGTGAATAATAGAATTTTCTAGCTGAACCGATCACTCGTTCAATAAAAATGAAAGCATAGCCTAATGTCTTAAAGGTTTTTCGTAGTATAGTTAATTTTCTCATCTAAAAATTGAGGGTTGCAAATGCAGAAAACTCTTAGAAAAAAACCATAACAACACCCTTTTCATATATATATATATATATTCGGACTATAGTGGATCTAATTTTCCTAGAAGAGTTCCTTGTTCCATGCACGGTCTGTGTGTATTATATATATATATATATATATATATATATATATATATATATATATATATACAGGGTGTTTGAAAACTTTCTGTACAAATTGTAATGGGGATAGGCAACACCAAGACAATCCCTTTTCGTCTATAATTGTATGTCCGCTGACGTCACCATTCGGCGCGAGAGGGCGCCGCTGCAATTGGCTAAAGGGTGAAGTGGGCTAGACTCGCGCTTGCCGCGGGCATTCTTAAATCGGACGTAGTACGCATAACATGCTTATTTAAAGAAGGCATGTTTATTTAAAGAAGGTGCTGAAAGTTGCGACCGGTAGCATCAATGCATGCCCGACAGCGTCGAAGCATTGACCGACGTACACGTCGAAAGATTCCCGGCATTTCGGGAACAGTTCCAGCGGCGACAGCGATTCTTGCTACGAGGTCTTCTTCTGAGTAAATGGGAGTCTCGTACACGAGGTTCTTCATGTGTCCCCACAGGAAGAAATCGAGGCATGTTAAATCGGGCGATCTCAGTGGCCAGGCTACGGGCCCACCCCGGCCTATCCATCGGTCCCCAAAAGTGGCGTTCAGATAATCCCGCACATCGTTGCTGGAGTGTGCTGGGGCCCCGTCGTGTTGAAACCACATTCGTCTACGAATAGCCACGGGAACATCTTCCAGCAGTTCCGGCAACGTTTCTTCAAGAAATATCCGATAAACCCGCCCGTCGAGTCGGGCAGGCAGCAGGTACGGCCCAATCAACTTGCCATGGACGATACCCGCCCAAACATTGACGGCGAACCGTTCTTGATGAGCATGCACCCGTGTAGCATGTGGATTTGCGTGCGCCCACACGTGAGAATTGTGCATGTTAAACACACCCTCACGTGTGAAACAGGCCTCATCTGAGAACAGCACATAAGCCGGAAAATTAGGCTGCACCGCTGTCTGCTGCAGAAACCAGCGTGCGAATTCCACACGAAGAGGGTAATCCCGAGGTTGTAATGCCTGGACTCTCTGACGATGAAACGGATGTAACTGCTGCTCGTGCAACACTCTCCAGACCAGGTCGTGGTTCACACCGAGGATACGTGCAACACCTCGCGTGCTTGCGCTTGGATTGTCCTCAAATCGCCGTAGGATTTCTTCTTCCATGTCAGGAGTGCGCACGTTTCTCTCCCGACCAGTGTCATGCATGTTTGCATGGAATATTCCAGTTTCTCGCAGTCGCCGATGCAAATGCGCAAACGTTTGGTGGTTTGGCACAGGTCTGTTTGGGAAGCGCTGTCGGTACAACCTCACAGCAGCTCTTCCGTTTCCATTGGCAGCCCCATACACCATATGCATGTCAGCCATCTCAGCAGTCGTGAAGCGCTCCATGTTACGCGTACTACGTCCGATTTAAGAATGCCCGCGGCAAGCGCGAGTCTAACCCACTTCACCTTTTAGCCAATTGCAGCGGCGCCCTCTCGCGCCGAATGGTGACGTCAGCGGACATACACTTATAGACGAAAAGGGTTTGTCTTGGTGTTGCCTATCCCCAATTACAATTTGTACAGAAAGTTTTCAAACACCCTGTATATATATATATATATATATATATATATATACACACACCTCGTTAACCTCGTTCCTGTACCGTGCGTTGGTATCTCTTCACACAGAGGTCAAGCTGGCGGCCCCGCCTCTAGGTCTGACTTGGTGGAGGAGCGAGTTGCTTTCTTGCGCTCTCCACCGTACATAGCCAGCTACACCTGGCTCATCTGGTACCGTCCTGAGCCAGGCATCTAGTCTTCTCTTGAAGACTTCAACTTTGACCCCTGTAACGTTTCTGAGGTCCTTAGGGAACTCGTTAAAAAGTCTTGGCCCCCTGACAATCAAGCTATTTTCCTTCAGTGTTGAGGAGGTCCCTTGTCGAGCCTTTAACTTGGGAACACTACACATCCTGCCTTTCCTATTTTCCAGTGTTGTTCGAATAGTAATTGGGTTTAGTTTGAGGTTTGGTACCAGTTTTTCGATCATTTTCCCTATGTAGATTATGGTGTACCTCTCCCTTCTTCTTTCCAGGGAGTACAAATTTAGTTCACGTAGTCTTTCCCAGTAGTTGAGTTCTTTGCAGCCATCAATCTTTGCTGTGAAATTCTGCGAGTTTCTTCTAGTCTATTATTTTCTTCCTTTTTTATATGGAGACGTCAAAACTGAGCAGTATTCAAGTTTTGATATAATCAGTGTTTTTAGCAGGGAATCATTATTGTCCTGTCCCTTCTTTTGAACGTTCTTAGTACCTGTCCCGCTACTCCTTTTGCTTTATTTATCGCTATCTGACTTTGTGTTTTGAATTTCGCATCATCGGTCATTATTACCCCCAGATCGATTGCTTTCGTGCTTCTCTGAATTTCCTGTCTATCTGGAGCATAATATGCAGTGTGTTTAAGTTCCTCTTTTCTACCATATCTCAAGAGCTGAAATTCTTCGGTGATGAATGTCATGTTGTTGTCTTCTCACTATTTGTATATTTTGTTCGTGTCCCTCTGCAAGGCCTCCACTTCATTTACATCGCTGATTTTTCTGCTGATCTTTGTATCGTCTGCAAAGGATGTTATTATACTGTTGCTGTTTACGCCACTGTTTATGTCTGTTAGCATGATAATGAACAGGAATAGGGCCAGTACTGTGCCTTGCGGTACTGAGCTGCGTACTTCTGATTCTGATGACGATATACCTTAAATTTTGCCCACCTGTAGACGTTCTCTGAGGAAGTTGTAGATCCATTTTCCCAGTTTGCCTGTTATTCCATATATATTTCATTTTATGTGCGATTAATTATATCTTGATCACATTTGTCGAAAGCTTTAGCAAAATCCATGGATATGGCATCGTAGTTGTCATTGCCTTCCAGTGCATCTAGGATATTATTGTAGTGTTCTATTAGTTGTGATAGGCATGATCTACTTGATCGGAATCCGTGCTGATTTTCGTTGAATCTTTTCAGTGTCTCCAAGAAATCAAATTTTCTCTCTAACTACTCTTTCAAATACTTTGGTGAAACGTCAATGACACTGGTCTGTAGTTCTTTGCTTGAGATCTGTCTCCTCCTTCTATATAGGGACAATGTTTGCTCTTTTCAAGATGCTCGGTATTTCCCCAGTGTCTAGGGATCTTCTCCATATCCAGTATAAAAGTGTAGCTATTTCATTTTTACAGTTTTTAATCAATAATGCGTTCCAATTGTCCGGACCTGCAGCTGAATGTGGTTTCATTTGTCCTATAGTTCTCGCTACATCTTCTGGTGTAAATAAAGTCTGTTATACACTCTCCTTGCAATTCTCTTCAAAGAATGCATTTATGTCAGGTATCGCTTTGTCACTTTTTGGGGTACTAAAACTGATTCATATTGGACTCTCAATGTTCAGATATTTCTTTGGATCGTCGGTTAGTTCATTATTTCTCCTTAAGGGCCCAATAGCGGCGCGCGTTTTTGTTTTCCTTTTTGATAGCTATAGAAGTATTTTGGATTTTCCTTTATTGCTTCTACCGCCTTTTCCTCTTCCCTCTCTGTATGGTCCTAATCAGGGCTTGTATTTATTTCCCTATCGATACCCTTCAGTTTTTTTTTATTACTTTCCTGGCATTATCTCCGCAGTTACCTAACTTCGCCTCCACTCTCTTTCTTTTGTGGAATAGTCTTCTCTTTGCCTCTCTAGCCAGCTCCTCTTTCCTTTTGGCTGTGATTTCGGAGCATATTTCTAAAATTCTAGCGTTTTTCTCCAAGGTTATCATTTCTTCAGTTGTTTTATTCTCAAAATTGTTCTCATTCTATTGGGCCATGTGCGATCTGATTGCTTCCCAATTTATAGTCTTCGAGTTTAAGTTAAAGGCCCCGAATTTACTTTTTTCCACAATATGTGTATTGTCTTTTAATGTCGTCATATTTGTTGATATCTCGATTAAGTTGTGGTCTGAGATAATGGCTGGGTTTATTTTTATATCAGCAATCAAGTTCGTGTTATTTGTGAATACCAGATCAAGGCAGTTATTTTTTCTGGTATTTTCTGTTATCTCCTGTGTCAACATAAACTCATTTGTGAGGGCCATCAACATTTTTGCTTGCTTCTGGTCTTCTCTTGTGCCCCCCTTGTCCTGGTGTGTATATATATATATATTCCTATCCACCTTTTTGTATTTTATAAATAGGAAGTTAAAGTCTCCGCAGATCATTATATTGGGGATGGAGGGTTTATGGCCTTTATTAGCTTTCTGATATCATCAATGGCCTCCGAGAATTTTTCGGTTTCGGTGTTTGGAGGTCTATAGATGACTATTAGTATCACGTTTAGTTTTTCTATTTTCACTGCTAGAAGTTCCACAAAGCTGTTTGATTTACTTATTATCGTCTCTGTCATATGACCTTCATGTACATATATAGCACAGCCACCTTTACGTCTCGTTGTTCTATCCGCTCTTAGTAAGTTGAAGCCCTCTATATTTATCTCTTTCTTATCAATACAATGTTCGCAGTTTTCACAATTTCCTTGGCAATCCTTAAGATGAGTTTCTGTGAGGCATGCGATGTCCGCCCTTGTTTCGTCCGTAAATCCTTTCAGGTACGAAATTTGAGTGATTGGTTTGGTCTTATTCCTTGAATATTAGCCAGAACAATATTTATGTTCTTTGGTTTTCGTTACCCCTTGTACATTTCCAGTTCGTTTTCCTTCGGTGTCGCTTGTTTTGTTGCCCTATGGTCTTCCGAGAAAGATCCGTGTCCGCCTATCTGTTCTGATAGCTTCTTGCCCGGAAGCGGTTTGGCTCGAGGGTTTCCAGCTGTGTCAACTGCACTCGTTGGATGACATTTAGCAGCCGTATCGTGTCTGCGATGTTGAAAAAAATATATATATAAAACCTTTGGTTAGCTTCCGCCCGAATTGTTCATTCTGACGAAGGTCAAGCTTTTCACTCAACCTTAGACCTACAGTTTAACGTGGGATCCGAAACACGCCCAACCAGCAGCCCAGCGTCTAGGCCACCCAGGGTACCCATTTATCTACCAACCACTTTCTTTATTGTGTGGAAGGATGAACAGCTGGGTTTTGCTGCGCGCCGGCTGCAGTCACCGGGTCTCGAACCCGGGGCCGATGGATTCGTAATCAGCGACGCTAACCACTACACCACCATATATATATATATATATATATATATATATATATATATATATATATATGAAAAGAAAGGCCAACACAACAGCAAACATTTTCGTTTAATTTTTATACTTCAGACGTTTCGACAAATCTTTTGTCATCATCAGTGAATTATAAGTCTTAAAACCTTAAAACAAAAATAAGAATAATGAAAATTACATCAATACAAAAGAAAATTAAAGTTATTAAAATTACATCAATACAAAAGAAAATTAAAATAATTAAAATTACATCAATGCAAAAGAAAATTAAAATCACTAAAATTAAATTAAATTAAAATTACCTCAGCTGGTGAATACACAATGTTTACGTCAACCTCCATATTTGGCAAAAACTGAGAGAAAACTGTATGGTCAGTTAATTGGAAGGTATGGTATGTCTATGAAAGTTGGTTGGTTAGTTAGAAGAGCTGTAATTTGTAAGATGAACTGTTGTTGTTAATGGAGGGTTTGTTTCTATAGATGCACAAAGCTTCTAAAATTACTATGGTTTCTAATTGCGGATTGTGGTGGGCTACTGAAAACAACCATCCCCTTTACAAATCTCAGTTCGAAATTTTAGCTAGATCCAATAACCTTACAGAACTCCAAATTTTAGAATCTTTGTACATCTATAGAAACAAACCCTCCATTAACAACAATAGTTCATCTTACAAATTACAGCTCTTCTAACTAACCAACCAACTTTCATAGACATCCCATACCTTCCAGTTAACTGACCATACAGTTTTTTCTCAGTTTCTGCCAAATATGGAGGTTGACGTAAACATTGTGTATTTACCAGTTGAGGTAATTTTAATTTAATTTAATTTTAATGATTTTAATTTTCTTTTGTATTGATGTAATTTTAATGATTTTAATTTTCTTTTGTAATGATGTAATTTTAATGGTTTTAATTTTCTTTTGTATTGATGTAATTTTCATTATTTTAATTTTCTTTTGTATTGATGTAATTTTCATTATTCTTATTTTTCTTTTAAGGTTTTAAGACATAATTCACTGATAATGACAAGAGATTTGTCGAAACGTCTGAAGTATAAAAAATAAACGAAAATGTTTGCTGTTGTGTTGGTCCTTCTTTTCATCTGTAAGCTCCGTTTCCCTAAGGAGAAGTCAATAGTTTATATATATATATATATATATATATATATATATATATATATATATATATATATATTTGTGTGTGTGTGTGTGTGTGAAATATCACATATGAACACGTATGATTTAGCATAATGCAAAATTAACCCCATCAGAGTTACCTATTTACGAGGGGAACCTATTTACATGTAAATCCCCCTGCATTCTCGCCAGTTTGAATGAGATGTTACCACTGGCTCGGTTACATCAGGATTAATACGTAAAACTCCCCCGACATGAAAGTGTTATGTGTCTCCTCGGGGTTTTAAATATGTGCCAATTGTGCCATGTTAGGTAAAATTTTACCTTGTTGTAGCATGGTGGACAGATCCCATAACTTCTATACTCAGTAGGTCCCGGGTTCGAATCCTGGTGGGAGCAATTTTGCCTATATATATATATATATATATATATATATATATATATATATATATATATATATATAAGGTTGTAACAAATTCTGCTCGATTAGAAAACGGACGATAGATAATAGAATAACCTCAAGATAATGTGAAATAGTTTTAGAAATGTTGCAAAATACACGCGGCGACAGGTTCGCACAGGTTTTATCACGATACAGAATGACTTAGGCTAGTGTAGGATTAGGCTAATGAATATTTTCTCTGGTGTTTTTCATACAGTTACAACGCCACCCCTACGATATTACAGTAATTGAAAAAACATGGAGCCCACGAAAGAGCATATTCGACATGTGATGCTGTTATGAGTTCCATAAAGGATCTAACGCTAGTGAATCCGCAAAAAACATTCAGAGAGTTTATGGAACTGATGTTGTGAGTGAATGGATGTGTAGATGGTTTGAGAAGTTCAGAAATGGAGACTTCAGTCTGAAAGATTATCAACGAACAGGACGACCAAATGAGTTAGATAAAGAGTTGCTGAAAGCAACAGTGGAGGAAAACCCAACGGTAACTGTAAGAGAACTTAGCCTGCAACTCGGCGTTAGCCATATGACCATTCATCGTCATTTGAAGCTGTTAGGAAAAGTAGTTAAGGTTAGAAAATGGGTTCCGCATGATTTGTCACAAGCGAATCTTCATCATCGAATCGATATTTGCACATCAATGCATTCTCGGCAACTGCAAGCACCGTTTTTGAATCGGATCGTCACTGGGGATGAAAAATGGGTCCTCTATAACAATATTAAGCGTCAACATCAGTGGCTTAGCCGTGAAACAAAGCCTGAACCTCAGCCAAGGAATGGACCCCATACAAAGAAAATTTTGCTATGCGTTTGGTGGGATATGCAAGGAATTATTCATTTTGAGCTTCCGCCAGATAACCAAACAATCACAGCTGAAGTATACTGCCAACAACTCCAACGATTGAAGATAGCATTACAAGAAAAACGTCCTGTATTAATGAATCGCAGAGGTGTTCTATTCCACCAGGATAACGCTCGCCCTCACACTGCTCGAATCGCCACTGCCCAATTGGAGGCATTTGGTTGGGAAAAAAATGCTTCATCCACCTTATTCTCTGGACATCGCACCTTCAGACAACCATTTATTCAGAAGTCTGCAACACCACCTAGATGAACAAAAGTTGCACTCCAGGGAAGCTATCGAAAACGAAGTGATTGCTTTTTTTAACTCGAAACCAAGGGATTTCTTCGAACGTGGCATGAAAAACTTTTCTACAGGTGGGAGGAGGTTATAGAAAAAGAAGGGAATTATATTGATGATTAATTTGTCATTATGTCATTTAATTTTTGTTGTGAATAAACTAAAAATTCGAGCAAATTTGTCCTTTAAGTCCTTTAATTTTTGTTCTGAATGAACTAAAAAATCGAGCAGAATATATGTTACATCCTTATATATATATATATATATATATAACGTAAAGAACGACGCTTGTATAGAGGAACATTCCGCGCAATATGAGGAGGGAGAACGAACAAATGAAAAAATGAGTAACCACCCGGGAATCGAACCCGGGATCTTCTGATTGCCGGTCAGATATGATAACCACTACACCATGGGCCTCACTCGATCAGAAGTCGTAATTCTCCTACATACGCCCAGAAACCAATGCCCCGAGGGGGCACCTCACGCATGCCGCACATATATACATTTCAACTGCAAACAACACACAGTATAATTAACGTAAAGAACGAAGCTTGTATAGAAGAACATTCCGCGCAAGATGAGGAGGGGGAACGAACAAATGAAAAAATGAGGTAACCACCCGGGAATCGAACCCGGGATCTTCCGATTGCCGGTCAGATATGATAACCACTACACCATGGGCCTCACTCGATCAGAAGTCGTAATTCTCCTACATACGTTCTCCCTCCTCATCTTGCGCGGAATGTTCTTCTATACAAGCGTCGTTCTTTACGTTAATTATACTGTGTGTTGTTTGCAGTTGAAATGTATATATGTGCGGCATGCAGGAGGTGCCCCCTCGGGGGCATTGGTTTCTGCGCGTATGTAGGAGAATTACGACTTCTGATCGAGTGAGGCCCATGGTGTAGTGGTTATCATATCTGACCGGCAATCGGAAGATCCCGAGTTCGATTCCCGGGTGGTTACCTCATTATTTCATTTGTTCGTTCTCCCTCCTCATCTTGCGCGGAATGTTCTTCTATACAAGCGTCGTTCTTTACGTTAATTATACTGTGTGTTGTTTGCAGTTGAAATATATATATATACGGTATATATATATATATTTATATATATATATAGATACATACCGGTATATATATATTTTTTTATATTTATATATATATATATATTATTAACTCCACAAAATTATTTTTAAAAATAATATTTCTTTTTACAAACTGATGCAACCAAGTTTGATATTGTGAAGTACGAGTGTATCGTATAAGATAAAACGTTTAAGGCAAAATAAGTCTATTTAATAAGTCAATTCAATAAATCTTTCAATAAATAAATAAATAAATCCTCAAATAAACAATTTCCTTAATATAATGTATACTTTTTAAATATAATTTTTCTTGATCGCGGTCTTTCACATACTTACTGTACAGTGGTGGCCAAAACATTACTAAATTTCGGTAAAATTTTAGAAACTCTCTTTTTTGATTAATTAAAGTTAAATAGAAACATAATGGACCAATTTCGTATTGATTATTTTCTGCTTAAATTATTGTTTCTATTAAAAAGAAGATAATAATGTACATTTTCTGAAAAAATCATGTTTAATGATTCTGAACTTCAGCTGCTACAGTATTGATAACAGAAGGGACAAAACAAAATTATGGAGAAATATCAATTCTACAAAATATTAATTCTTTGACCAAAATGATAATTTTTTGACATTAATTGGCATCTAAAATATGTATTTGCTAATTGGCAACTTTTTATGACACTAAGAAAATGCATTAAAATTTTGGGTAATCTTTCTTAATGAACAATCGGTGTGTAAATGGTTTATGAATTTGTAATATTAAAAAAAAAGGCAAGAAATCTAATTCCGATGCTCTTTCTCCATCTTCTTCTGATTTAATTATGTCTGACATTAGAAAATCTTCCGGAGATGCTTTTTCTGCTGTATCTCGGCTCAACTATAGAAAGGTGTACGGTCCTGATGGTGATCTCTCCTGTTGTTTGCAAGAACTATGCTTCTGTGCTGACACCCTGCCGAGGCAAACTCTTTCGTCTTTGTCTTTCATCTGGTACGTTTCCTTCCTGCTGGAAGTTCGCTTTCATTCAGCCTGTCCAAAAGAAAGGTGACTGCTCTCAACCCTCCAACTATCGTCCACTTATTTTGATTTCTTGCCTTCCTAAAGTTTTTAAATCTATCCCTAATAGGAAGATTCTTTAACACCTCTCTACTCACAGTCTTCTTTCAGACCGTCAGTATGGCCCCCGCAAGGGACACTCTATTTGTAATCTTTTTGCATATCTCTCTGACTCTTCATCAACCTCCCTTCGGGATTTCGGTGAAACATCTGTCATTACGCTAGACATATCAAAAGCTTTTGATAGAGTCTGGCACAAATCCTTAATTTCCAAACTGCCCTCCTCTGGTTTCTATCTTTCTATCTGTGCCTTCATCTCTAATTTTCTTTCTGGCTGAGCTATAATTGCGGTTGTAGATGACCACTGTTCTTCTCCTAAGCTATTAAGAGTGGTGTTCCTCAGGGCTGTGTCCTGTCACCCATTCTCTTCCTTTTATTTATCAACGATCTTTTAACCCTTTGAGTACTGACGGTACAAATTGCTAACGTTTCAAATACACGCATTCATAACTTAATCCTACAAAAGATTCAGTCCTTAAATGGTTAATTCGCACAACCTGTCATATCCTCTCCTATGCCGATGGTGCCACCCTCCACTTTTCCACCGACTTCACAAAGCTGCCTTCTCAACAGTCATTCCTTGCTTCACGTGAAACGGCTATGGCTCACCTGATCTCTGATCATTCTACTGTTTCTGATGGGGCAGTGAAAACCTTGTGGCATTCAATGCCTCAAAAACCCAGTTCCTTCGTCTCTCTACTCGTCACACTCTTCCACACGACTATCCCCTTAACTTCAGCAATACAGAACTCAATCCTTCCTCTTCTTTTAACATTCGTGGTGTTTCCTTTTCTCATGATCTTTCCGCAGTTTCTTCCTACCCCCTCCAACTCAGTTGTTTTTGTTGTCTCTGTACAGGGGTCTTGTCCGCCCCTGTATGGAGTACGCTTCTCATGTGTGGAGTGGCTCAACCCACACAACTCTACTTGACCAGATGGAATCAAAGGCCTTTCTTCTCATCAATTCCCCGCCTCTTACTGACTGGAATCCCTCTTTTCGTTGCAGTGTTGCCTCACTCTCTCTTTATTATCGCTATTATAACGGACACTGCTCTTCTGAACTCTCTAACTGCATGCTTCCTCTTTCATGGAGAGCTTGCATTACCAGACTTTCGACACTTAATCACCTCTTTTCTGTCCAGCTACCTAACGCAAAGGTTAATCGGTATTCTCAGTATTTCATCTACTCAACCGATCAACTCTGGAACAACCTTCTTCAGCCCATCTTTCCAGATGTATATGACCTCCAATCCTTCAAACGCAGAGTGTCCAGTTTTATCGTCTCATAAAATGGTACCTTCGAAATGAACCAATTTGGGATGGAGAGCGAAACCTAAGCGAACAACGGAGCCATAAAACGATAAAACGCGAGTTAGTATTATTTTTATGTAGGAAACTGTACACATTTCACCAATTGATATCAGTTGGTAATAAGTAATAATTGTTTTAAGTGAGAACGAGCATCATGGGAGATAAAAAGAGGTGTCATGTTTTCGAAGCAAGGTTTGAAATAATTTTTATTAAAATTTTTAGATAAAGTTCCATTAGTAGAAGTTCTATTTGAAATGTTATTATTAATTAATTAATTAATTAATATATAGCTCTATCAAATAAAGCAGAATTTAGTGTGCAAAGTATATATCCGTTTAGATTAAATTTCCATTTGATGAAAATCGATACAAATAAACTTCAATAAAATATATTTTTACTTATATTCTTCTATTTAGTCTTTAAGAAACTAATAATATCATGATCACACCATGTTGCTAAAACCTCAATTGTAATTCGGGCATGAATGGCTAAATCTCTATTTTAAATGGACGGAATAGTTGGCCAATACCATGGTTACCCTCGCTGGAATGCCGTTATTAGGTTGACGGAGAGTAATAATAATAATAATAAAATAATAATAATAATAATAATAATAATAATAATAATAATAATAATAATAAATAAATAAATAAAAATATAAATAAATATCTTTAAATGAAAAAGTAAACAATTAAGTCTGTAAACAAATGATAAGTTAATGAAAGAGTAAATAAATAATTAATATAAGAGTCCGTTTCCCAGGAAACGAAACCTTCATATACCATTGATATACGTGATTTTTTTTAAAAATTGCATCAAAATTATCAGGACACTCATATTTTTCGCCTTTGCAATGGTACTCGATATTAACTTTATGTCCTCGTGACTTCATTTTCCACCATTTTCCTTCAAAAAATAATTTGAATGTTGGAATGTTACGTTTTGTAAACTCGTAGAGTGATTTTTTTAAAGTTCCCTTTAATCCTTCTCAGTCTCCCCTCATTTCCGTTCATGACCCCTTTGCAATGTTGCGATGCTACAGAACAATGATGCATTTTGAAGATCAACTTCCGTCATACACACTTCACCAGTGCTACACCAGAGCGCAATTAGATTTTGGACTAACAACCAACTCACCTCCTGGATGTGTTCTATATGTTCTAAAAATCTATCAGCGTATTCATCTAGTCTTTCCTGGTCCGTGGCCAGACCGGCGTTTTTAAGGGCGCTGATCAATTCACTCTCCTCGCAAGATCCCCTCACTATTTCCTGTGCCTATACAATGAATGGAGAAAATCAGACATGGGAAAGTTTTAAGCAGTGAAATTAAAAGAACTATGAAAACATCACTATATGTACTCCATTTGAACGTATAAATAAATTTACATAAATTTCTTTCTCTCTAATATATATATATATATATATATATATATATATATATATATATATACACACTCGGACCTCGTTAATTCGATACTTGGTATTTTGGATATGACGATAATTCGGCTATTTTTCTGCGTGTCAAAATATCAGGCAAATTTCACCAAATCTTTCGAAATTTGCCTGATATTTCGACATGCAGAAAAATAGCCGAATTATCGCGATATCCGAAATACCGAGGGTCGAATTAGCGAGGTCCGAGTGAATACATATATATATATTTTTTTTTTCATACTTATCTTACTTAATGAAAAATAAGTAGGCTTATTTTTCTGCGTATTCATAAAATTATTATTCATATTAAAAACAGTAGCATAATTTAATAGAATTTTTAAACTTATTATAACTAAAAATTTAGACGTATACTAGTACTACTACCATACTGATAATAATAATAATGATAATTATCATCAATATTATTATCATTATTATTATTACAATTATTATTATCATTATTATTTTCAGTTCGTTTTCGACTTTGGTCAATATTATTTTACTTTCATCATTCAGTTTTCTCGGTACTGTTTTGATAAGAAAATAATGCTTTCTTGTAGAATGTTCATTTCAGTTTTATTAATTCACTGGATTATATGTTTATATTTAATTTTTCTATTTTACGAGTATGATCTCACCTATTTTTATTTGTTGTGTTTTTACTGTAGATTTTTTTAATTACTATTATGGAACTATTAGGATTTCTTTGGTGTTGTGTTATGGAGTGTTTGCCTATTCACGTACAGTAACTTCAAATGTCTATGTATATATTGTTTGGTTCTATGTTTAGTAAAGTGTTGGTAGTGCAATCAATGTAGGAGGTGTTATGAATCTCGCTTTTCTCTAGGCAATTACAGTATATTGGTATATGATAGTGTGGCAAATTACATTTGTCGAGTTGAATGACAAGGAAAATTTTGGACGATGCTTCTTCTGTCACGCGAACGGAAAAGATCCCCCTCTTCTCCCCTTACTCCCCTTTTCAACATTGTACTGTCGCGGGCTCTTTTTCTTAGGACCCCCTCGTTTCATTGCGAGCTTACCCCTAACCTATAACCAGTCGATATAACCCCTTTTTTTCTCGTAGTTGTAAGGGCATATAAAGTACTACTTACAACCACCGATGCCATTATCATAGTTAATTTTTATGTGAGGGGAAAACACTTTTCATTTGTCATAACGCAGCCGCATTAAATAAATGTACCATATATTTGTTTTCGAATAAAATTTAATTTAGTTTACTTCCTGCTTCTATTTACCGGGTGATTACAAATGGTCTTCCCGATTTTAAACAGTTATTAAAAAAACTAACAAAGCTACAGCGAAAAGCAAGCTATATAAATAAAGAACTCAGAAAGTTTTATTTAGAAACTATTGAAGTTCAATATGAGCTCCTTTCGTGGCTCTGCAGACATCAAAGTGGTATTCTGTTTCCCTCCATACATTTTGTAGCATATCATACTGAACCTTTTAACAGCCTCACGTATCCTTTTCTTCAAATGTTCCAAAATTGTTGCCATTCGTGGAATAAAAACTTAATTTTTGACATAGACCCCAGAGGAAGAAGTCAAGGTGGGTTAGATCGGATAAACGAGCTGGCCAAGGAATGTCCCCTGCGCCCGATCCAACGGTCAGGCAATTGCTCATTCAGGAATGTTATAACCTCAAAAGGAGCCACAAAAGTAGTTCATATTGAACTTCAATAGCTTGTAAATAAAACTATTTGAGTTCTTCTTTATTTGTATATCTTGCTTTTCCCTGTGGCTTTGTTAGTTTTTTCACAATAAATGTTTAAAATCGGTAAGATCATTTGTAATCACCCTGTATAACGACCTCGATTTTTTTGGGGTATTTTTAATAGAAAAGGGTTGCCTTAAATTTTCAAGTATATTCTATGAAAACGAAAATTTCATTTCTATCGGGTAGCATTACAATGCAGTACTGGTATATCTTATGAGACATTTCGTACCGGCTGACAAAGGAAATAATAATTATCACAACAGATCGTCTTTTTCGCTAAAATCTATCTCCTCTTGCAGCTTCCATTTGAAAAAGTGTGTGTGTGTGTGTGTGTGTACTTATATAAATATATTTTTTAATATCAATATTATATTTCACTTATTTGTGAATAATAATAATTATAATAATAATAATATTAATAATAATTCATTATTATTATTATTATTTATGGGTATACATGTTTGTACCTGCAGATGTGTATGCGTCTGTATGTATATATGTATTGATATATGTGTCACAAGTGCACATATGTATTCACAGTATTTATGCTTTCTGTAGGAACTGATGTGCACCTTCAACACGTATAAATACAATAATAAATTGTAATATTGATATTATTATTGTTGTTGTTGTTACTATTGTTTTATATTTTTCATTCTACTGCGCTACATTGCTCCCCAACCTTTTCACACCATATATAAACACTTTTCTGAAGGATAAGGTAGAAGCATCAGGGTATCCGCGAGGAGTTGAGACCAAAAATAAAAAATCGGCGTATGTTCAGCGCTACCGTGATCGTGAAGGGATACAACTTGACCGGTCCCAAATTGTAAAGAACCCGGGAAAGCGCTTTAGTGCAAAGTTGTGCCTAAATAGTCTTTGGGGGAAATTTGCACAGAATACAGGCAAGGGGAACGTCCATCTAGCCCAAAGTTATAATGAAGTATAGGATTATGCCAACGCTCCTGATAAAGAGATCATGGAGATCGTGAATGTGGGTAATACGTACATAATAAAGTACAACAGTACCGAATTGGCTACAGATACATCACGTGTTACCCATTCCTGTAGTCAGCTTCACAACAGCATACGCTCGCATCAAACTTTGGGGTCTACTGCATTCTCTTGGGCAGAGGGTTCTGTACGCAGACACAGATAGTTTGATATTCACAGAGAGGTAGGGTGAATAAATGCCGCCTATTGGAGAATTCCTCGGAGAATTGACTGATGAGGTCAAGAATGAGTTTGGTGATAGTGCCTACGCTGATTCTTTTGTATCAACAGGTAACCAAAACTTATGGGGTACGGGTGAGAGTGGGGGAGGAAGTGCGATATATCGTGAAGGCGAAAGGCATCACGCTTAACCAGGCGAATCGGCGGATCGTTAACATTGATTCGCTGAAGGAGCTAGTGAGCTTAGAAGATGAGGGTGATCAATCGCCCCAACTGACTGTAGGGACCAACAATTTTCGGGCACAGACACTGGAGTGTGTGAAGGAACTTAGGGGACGAAAGTGTGTCGTAACACGTATAGGAAACGCTACCAGGTGCTTGGCACCTACGATACCGTACCATTTGGGTACCATAGCCCTTGAATGTTTTGTTTTATATATATATATATATATATATATATATATATATATGTGTGTGTGTGTGTGTGTGTGTGTGTGTGTGTGTCTATTTGTTAACGATGTTTTTTTTATTTATTACGCGTAGGTGAATATATTCTATGAGTTAGAGACTAATTATTTGTTGATGATATGCTTATTTATTTAAAATAAATTATGTTTCAATTAGCGTTTCATTTCTCCATCGTGTGTGCGCGCAGGAAAAGGCTAAGCACCGCCAACTGTATGGCCGATCAAAGGGGTCACGTGACTCCGGCCACTAGCTGATCATATCTCTGCTCTGTGTGCTCAGTTGACCTCAACAATCCCTGGATCTCAGACGTGTATTTTGAAGAATTATCGCGTCGACGGAAAAAGTAATGGCTACCTTTGATACTGCATGTTCGACATTCATGAAGTGGTATTCGATAAAGTCTACAGATGTGGTGAACACTCAAAGAATCCCTAGTCCTCCCTCCTTTCAGGCTTTTAAGGCCATATTAAGCCGAGCGAAGCGTGAGGAGCAGGAGGTTCAAATACTCTACGTTATTCTGGCGAGAGCATTGCGGACTTTTGTGGCTCAAACGATGTAATGGACTACGTCATAGGACTAAACTTTGTAAAGGCTCACATACACCACGAATGATGACAAGCGGTATTATGTCATGTTACATCACACCGAGTACGCATATCCTGCGTCTGAGGATGTAAATCTTGTTATCATGGACAGTCGAAACTATTTTTATCATTACGTTCATATATATCATGATGAGGTTCGCAGTAAGGTTGTGGCTAAAGGCCTGTGTGAGTTTTTAATAGAGTTTAGGGATGTGTATCGCTTGCTAAGCAAAAAGGACAGATATGGGCACATGTTTCTCTCAAATAGAGCAACGGAGTGTTGATGTGAGGAGAAAATGAACGAAGCTGTATGGTCTCGATAAAACATTAAAGCCGTTATTACTTCATGTATCAGGAAAATTCTGATTGCCCGGCATAATGTGGTGCAAGTATTCACATGACTCTTTCAGGCTGGAGCAAGCCCGTGCACGAATCACTAACGCTTAGTATGACGCGATCATGTGACTCGCCCCCACACCACCCACCGAGCCAAACCGTGCACCGGCTGCTCATAGTCACCTCAGAGCTTGACGCGACTGGACGTACACTCCTCACAATAGAAAACGATGGAGCTTCCGTTGAGCAGCATCCTCAATGCCATATACGATGTGTCCGTGACGAAGTCATTGCGTGTGTTCAGGCGTAAAACCGGCGCTGTTAACTATGTACTTGAAACGACTTGTAGACCAACAAACTCTGGTAAACGGAATGTTATTTAAGTGTTGAGGAGATGAATAGAATCTTTGTAGTAGTTGAGAAGTGGGGCGAGGATCGTTATAAAATACCTGCAGGTGTAGGCACAAGAAGAGAGCAGATTACTGATGCACCCTCATATGCCATTATTTGTACGTTGTGTATAAATCGCGACTAGCCATGCATTGATATACGGCTGATGTGGAAGAATGCGTCTGATAATAACGTCCTTGTCCCCATCCGAAACCGTTTCATCCTCGAGAGAATGTTTGAAATCGTCGGTTTCCGCAAGCTAAAGCCTATATTAGACACACGTGTTACCGACATGCTTTATTTTGATACGGTTCTTGAATACGCATACACCGCTCTGCTCTACGGGTTTACTGAGTGTAGGACTGAACAAGGCGAGAATGGTGTGGAACTGGATGCGTATTTAAAAGGTATAGACTCTTCGAAATATCTTGAACTTTGGTACAAAGGACTTGAGCGGTACAGGGCTGAGCTCACCTACACTGTTCACCATGAACAGCTATTTCTTTATATAATGAGCAGCTGTCGGCACGACTAAGAAGATTATTTCAACTGCCGATATGCGTTGTGAAGTGGAGTTAACGGTTGGAAAGCGGGGATTGGAAAGAATAAACCCTCGGTTGGAAAGGAGTGTTTATAAACTTGAATTTAATAATGATGTTGTGGCAAACGATGCCCGCATTGTGCGTGCTTTTAATTGTATTCTATCCGTGTTTAAAGAGAGTGATAACTTGCTAATCAATTGTAAAGTGGTCACAAAAATAGTGTTAAACGAATTGAAAGCATTTTACATTGAGTAAAGGCACCTGTGTACTTTGAGTGGTGAAATAACGTTAAATCGTATTTATTGCATAGTACAAAGCAACGATGATGGAACTGTAGACTCGATCACGTGCGAGTTTACGATTTTATTTAAGCGCAGTAGAACATAAAGCACGTGTATTTTGATGTATATATATATATATATATATATATATATATATATATAATGCTATAATGTTTCACACCAACAAAGACCCTAGGATCCACTCATGGCTGGTCTACCTAACTGCGTTCGTAATTGTGTATTGTGCATGTCCTCCGTGGTGGTGGAGAGGACCTACAATTTTACGTGGGTTCCGAACCACAAAGACTTAATTTTACTACCTTAAACTATCCCAATCTATCAATATATGCGTCTAATCGATTTTTAAACATGTTTATAAACGTGCTACTAATTACTTCTACAGGGCAAACTATTCCACCCATTTACTATTCTATGCGTAAAAAAGTTTTTGGCAACTGCTGTCTTGAACCTTCTACTTGTCAACTTACACCCGTTATTTTTAGTCCTATTATGATATATTGAGATATTTCGAAAAAGCTATCTCTATCTACGTTTTCGAACCCATTCATAATTTTGAAAACCTGGATTAGATCACCCCTTAGACTCCTAGTCTCGAGTGTAGTCAATTTCAACTCCTTAAGCCTATCCTCGCACGACTTCGACCTAGCGACGGAATCATCTTAGTTGCTCGTCTTTGAACTCTCGATTTTGTCTAGAACTTTTCGCATATGCGGATTCCAAAATTGGATCGCGTACTCCAAATGGGGTCTAACTAATAATTTATAAAAATTAACAATAATATCGCGCGATTTTGTATTCAAAATTCCGAGCTATAAAACCTAACACTTTGTTTGCTTTATTGACCGCTGCTGTACTTTGTTTCGCTACTTTTAAATCACCAGTGACTATAACTCCTAAATCTTTTCCCCTGCTCTACGCTTGCTAACTCCTTCCCTGACATATTATACGCAAAATTACCGTTACGCGAACCTATATGTAAAATTTTGCACTTATCGACGTTAAATCTCATTTGCCATGTGACTGACCAATCAACGATTTTATTCAGATCTTCCTGGATTTTACCTCTATCTTCGTCATTAATCGCCCTACCACCCAACTACGTGTCATCCGCAAACATTGAAACTGTACTGATTAGGCCGACATCTAAATCGTTAATATATATATATAAGAAAAAGCAAGGGGCCCAATACAGAACCCTAAGGAACGCCGCTCGCTACATTAGCCCAACACGACTTCGCTCCATCAACGACCACCCTCTGTTTCCTACCTCGCAACCACTCCCCTCCAATTTATTACTACACCCCTGATTCCATGAGCCTTAGTTTTTTCAATGAGTATTTTGTGCAGTACGGTGTCAAACGGTTTTTGAAAATCTAAATACACTACATCAACCACCCGATGACTATCGTAAACTTCAACCACGCTTTGAAAAAATTCTAAAAGATTAGTTAAGCAAGATTTGTTTCGCCTAAAACCGTACTGCGTATTTCTAACCAAGTTATGCGATTCTAAGTGTTCGACTGTACGATCCCTAATTATTGATTCCAGTAGCTTACCTACAACAGACGTCAAACTGGACTATAATTTCCCGCCGCACCTTTATCGCCTTTCTTAAAGATAGGTGTTACATTTGCTAACTTGAAATTATCTGGTACGCACCCCTCAGAAATAGACGCATTAAAAATCTTTGTTAGCGGCACAACAATGCTTTCTTTTAATTCTTTTAGTTGTATGGGATATGTGGAATCCGGCCCCTGTGATTTACGCATTTTCATTTTATCAATATAGCGCATTACCACCCTTTCACTAACCACAATATTATCCAAAGTATTACCATTATCAAAGGGTATTTTGTCTATGACCGTAGGGATATTCGTTACATCTTCTATAGTAAAAACTGACTAAAAACTTTCATATATATATATATATATATATATATATATATATATATATATGTATTGCCTATGTATTGGAATTCTTTTGCACTATTATTTTGAAATTTATATATAAGTGTGTATTTGCTAGTACATATATTAAATGTGTATACAGATTTCTCCTGTAGTATTATTATTATTTTTTTTTATGCTTATATAAAGGGTGATCCAGAGAAATGGGACCCAAAAGAAACCCCTGTAACTCTTAAAGTATAAGTCCTTTTATAAAATCATATGCATCATTCGAAAGAGGATAGTTACAAGTTTGTACAGGATTGTATAGGTTTTGACAATACAAGACAAGATAAGATACAAAACAAAATAAAAGTGTTAGTTAAAACTAACCCTTCAAGATGACTGCATGGACTGTGGAACAGCTGCGTTTCATAACTGAGCAATAGTATGAGCATGGAAGAAGTGTAGTTTCAGCTCAAAGATTTTTCAAGACAAATTTTCAGATGTCAAAATCACCTAAGAGCTGAAACTACACTTCTTCCATGCTCATAATATTGCTCAGTTATGAAACGCAGCTGTTCCACAGTCCATGCAGTCATCTTGAAGGGTTAGTTTTAACTAACACTTTTATTTTGCTTTGTATCTTATCTTGTCTTGTATTGTCAAAACCTATACAATCCTGTACAAACTTGTAACTATCCTCTTTCGAATGATGCGTATGATTTTATAAAAGGACTTATACTTTAAGAGTTACAGGGGTTTCTTTTGGGTCCCATTTCTCTGGATCACCCTTTATAAGTGTGTAGATGCGCGTATATCGATTTCTACTGTACTAATATTATTATTATTTAAGAATGTATATATATATATATATCCTTCGTTTAAAGTGTGTATTTTTTGTTGTATAGAATTCTTCTGAACTATTTTTTATTGTGTATTTATTTCCTGTATATTTCATGTATGTTAAATTATTTCGATGTTAAATAATTCGACTAAATAAACAGAATAATATAGTTGTGTTTTATTATTCAATAAACGATGGAAACGTGTGTTTTCCTGTGTATGTATATGTACTGTATATATAAACGATATTAAATAATAACTGGGATGATGGGAACATATAAACAATGCATGTTAGGTTGTAGCATGCTCAGGTCGAATATTGAAAAACTTGGAATTTCAAGATTGGTAGTATGTATTTCTATGTAAAATTGAATTTTAAGAGGGGTTTGTTTTCTGCAACGTTTGCGAAAAATCACATTTAAGTGTTCAAAATCGTACTTTTTTGTCGAAAAATTGGATTTTTGGCCAATTTCAAAGACTTAGTAGCCTCAAATGACCTCTATATGTTCCATATTGTTCACATACACCCTTAAGCATTTCTAGGGGCAAGCTTGGGACCATTTAAGATCAACCAAAGTGGTTCATAACCCCTAAAATAACCAAAATCACCCAAAATGGCCCCGAACTAAGGAATTGTATGATTTTTAGTCTCCTATATACGACATTTCGCGGCCGTTCTCTTCATCAGGCAGAATCATTTTGTTCTTCTTTCTTGGTCTTGCATTTTCTTTTTTTTAGAAACGCCTCCACCAATTTTTATTTATTTCCTTTTCGGTATCACTCAGTGTGATGGCAGCTGCCCCCACCTTTCCGTAAGCTGCTGTGACATTCAACCGTTTTTTTGCAATTGCAATTATTCTTTAATATTTGTATAAGTCCCTCCTCCACCCCCAGCTTGTACTAATATGTTGGTCAACTGAATGTTTTGAGATTTTTTCTTCTGAAAACATCTTGATTTGTCTAGCAGGTTTTGTAGACATCTAAGACATGTTCATAATGTCTTGCTTTGACTTGAAAACTGGCAACAATTCTCTGTGATTGACCCTAGCACGAATAAAACCATCTCTTCTCTCTTGCCCATACACTGTATGAGCTGCAGCTGAAACTTCCTGGACTGCTCTTTCACAGCTTTGAGTGCGAACTGAGAAGTTCTCAACTTCAAGTGGAGACCTGAGAAGCTCCTCAACTTCTCTTGACATCTTACAAGTGAAGAGTGGCTCATACAGTTTCTTCTTATCCCAATTAATCAGAGTAATTGGAGAAGTGGCATCAAAATCCAGTTTAGGGTTTTTATGAGTTCTCAGACTCATGTCTCCATACTCAGACTTACCTTTGATCTTCTTGATCATCTCAATCCCCCATGCCCTCTTCTCCTCAACCTCACTGCACAGGAGAGAGGCAATGAGGTTCTCACTGTGAGCATGATATGCTCCACGAATTATCATATGAGAGATTATGTTCCTGACTTCAGAGGTCTGGCTTCTCAGCAGTCCCAGAGCGGTCACAATATGGTGAGGTCCATACCTCATGTGGTGCTTCACCTTGCTCTCAAAATAGATCTTGAAATAGAAGTCCAGGCAGAACTTCAGCAGCACCTCCAGCTTCTTCAACACCTCCCCCTTCAGACCATGCTGCCTCATCCACAGCATCAACAGAGCCTCACCTGTAGTCAGCCAGCGTGACTGATTCAGTGGGCCACACTTCAGACCAGCAACTTCCTTGCTCAAATCTCCTTTCTTGAGAGCTTTGATCAGTAGGTAGCAGTTCTTCTGGTCAGTGCTAAGGTTCTGTACAATGTCTTCTGGCAGTTCAATTATATCTTCTTCTCCTGGCAGAGCCTTCAAGCTAAAGTTGACAGGTATGTCATTGATCTTCTCCAAAAGTTTTCCTATTGGGCCACTGAACCCAGACTTGTGCGTGTAAGGACCATCAAGCTTGATGATCATGTGCCTGAGGCTGAGTTCATTAATATGCAACTGGCATATCAGCCAGTGACACTTGTGACGTAGCAGTCTCTCCAAGTGAGTGATGGCTCCTCCATCAGGTCCTGTGTTTGTGTTGGTGGTCACCACCAAGGACCACAATAGTATCTTTAGCACCATGAGCACTAATCAACTCAAACAGAACCTAGCTATCTTCAGTGCAGGTTTTTCATTTCCTTCAAGTTCTTCTGGTGTACAATGGAAAGATACTTCCCCTCAGGTTCCCAGGTAACACTATAGTGCTCTTCAGTTGTAATATCAGGATAGAAGCGGCCAGTTTCTTCATTGTACCTCATGATCTTTGTCTTCTTATCTTGTTTTCCATCAATGAAAATTCCCTTGATCTCCTCTCCCTCTGTCCTTTTCTCCAGGGTCTCCACCGAGGCACTTATTACAAACTCCTTGCCCCTCCACATTTTCATCCTGTCAACAGCTAGATATGCCTTATCAGCAGATAGATGACCAGCTTTGATGAGATCTTGCAAGAAATCAGTTGCAATGGCTGCTGCAGGAGTGTTTGCCACCTTGAACCTGACTGCAGCCGCAGCAATGCTTGAGATATCCATGTAGTTCCTCCTGGCAGAGGTGGAGACTTTGCCAGTGTTGACACCGGAGCTTGTGGTGCCTGGTGCAGTACTGGAAAAATCTGTGTCAGCAGTAGAAGCTGCTCTGCCTGGAGACTCTTGCAAGGAAGTCAACTCATCTTCATCATCATCACCATCATCAGCTCTAAGCAGTAGCTCCTTTTCTTCTTCCTCTTTTCTGTTTCTCTTCTCAGCTGCCTTCTGTTCTTCCTCCTTCCTCTTAGCAGCCTTCACCTGCTTCACCGTTTCCTTCACATCAACAGATGCCATCCGGAAGCCAGAAACTTCTGAGGTTTTGATCCTCTGGTAATGGAGCCACTCTATCTCTAGCTTTGGAATCTTCTGAGGCAGAGGACAGTCACAGTTGACATGAACTCTAGCAGCACAGCCAGAGCAGCCAGATGCTTCAGTTTCACAGAGTGATATCATGTCTGCAGGTTGTTATGTCAAACAATGTATGAAGTTCAGATATTCTCTTCTCTCTCTTTGCAGCCTTCACTCTGCCATTCATTAGGTCAATCATTTCATTCCACCTGACAAGAATCTTCCTGGCAATGGATCTCTCTTGAATGATCATAGGAGGGGTGAACTTGGCATTGCTTTTGCGCCACTGTGCCAGTACCAGTGATGCCAAGTCCTTAGCCAAATCTTGCAGAGGGTACTGAGCTCTCTTCATATCATCCAGAAGCAGCTTCTCTTCCTGGAGGAGGATTCCTCTCTGAAACACAGCTCTCCAGGTTGGAACTTCTGTGGGAAATAACTGCTTGCCTGGACCCACCAGATCACTCAGCTTTGAACTAGAACTTTTTCTGGTCTTTCGTCCTTGCTTAGCCATGGTGGCTACACAATCTTCACCAAGCTTTGTATCTGAAACATAGAAAATTATGACAGTGAAGCTCTAGTAGCCTATAACAGCTGTTACAATGGTTTTGTTTGGTAAGAAACCGGTCTGTTATATTTGTACTACAGTGTATGTCCTGCACAGCTGTTCTGTACATAACCAGAAAACGAAAAAGTGGAAATTTGAACACTTAAACATGATTTTTAGCAAAAGCTCAAGAAAACAAACTCCTCCTAAAATTTAATTTTACATATGAATACATACTGCAAATCTTGAAATTCGCTTTTCATTGAGCATGATACACCCCAAATTGCATGTGTGCTTCAATAAATATATATATGTAACACTACGCCAAATGGCTGGTTACGCCTTCTAAGCCAACTGATGCTGTCAAGAACATCTTCGTTAATATATACACTAATTAAATAAATAGCGCAATCTGTCACTACAAAAGTTATTAATATATATATATATAAATAAATATAATACTACTAATAATATAAATATATATATACTACGCCAAGTGGCTGGGTACGCCTTCTAAGCCAGATTAAGCCTTCCAAGCCAACTGTCTGATTAAGCCAACTGGCTGATTAAGACTTCTAAGCTAACTTTGAGGTTAAGAGCAATCATTATGTGCCTGGATTTCCAGTTGAAAAGGTGCTCTCTCTCCTCTCTCCTCCTCTCTCTTACTTCCTAGGTTAGGTTTGGGTGGGGAAGTAGAACCCCACTCCCTCCTTTGTGCAGCTTGGGAATAAACCCCTCCCCCTTGCTTAAATACCCTCCTTCTCCTTTCTTTTTATGCCACCCCCAGGTGCCAACCCCCCCCCCATTGATGCCAACCCCTACCCCCCTTTTCAAAAATTGATCAACATTGCATTGCAATTGCACTCAACCATTTTGCAGTCATACTACTGTTGTACACTATATAAATAGGTTAAAATTTAATAAACTTAATGAATCACCGGGTCCTGAACTTTTTTACATACAACATTTAAAATAATAATAAAAAAAAGAATCACCTGAAGATCAGGGCCCCCAACCTTCTTTAGTTAGCCTTATAAGGCTAACTATGAAAATATCACGACCTAACCTAACCACTCGTCAAGGGCGTACAGTTGACCTAACGATTGGTTAGGTTAAGTCGTGATATTTTCGTTAGTTAGCCTCATAAGGCTAACTAACAAAGGTTGGGGGCCCTGATCTTCAGGTGATCCAAAAAAATATTAGATATCAGGTTGTAACATAAATTCTGCTCGATTAGAAAACGGACGATAGATAATAGAATAACATCAAGATAATGTGAAATAGTTTTAGAAATGTTGCAAAATACACGCGGCGACAGGTTCGCACAGGTTTTATCACGATACAGAATGACTTAGGCTAGTGTAGGATTAGGCTAATGAATATTTTCTCTGGTGTTTTTCATACAGTTACAACGCCACCCCTACGATATTACAGTAATTGAAAAAACATAGAGCCCACGAAAGAGCATGTTCGACATGTGATGCTGTATGAGTTCCATAAAGGATCTAATGCTAGTGAATCTGCAAGAAACATCCAAAGAGTTTTTGGAAATAATGATGTGAGCGAATGGATATGTAGAAGATGGTTTGAGAAGTTCAGAAATGGAGACTTCAGTCTGAAAGATTATCAACGAACAAGACGACCAAATGAGTTAGATGAAGAGTTGCTGAAAGCATCAGTGGAGGAAAACCCAACGGTAACTGTAAGAGAACTTGGCCTGCAACTCGGCGTTAGCCATATGACCATTCATCGTCATTTGAAGCTGTTAGGAAAAGTAGTTAAGGTTGGAAAATGGGTTCCGCATGATTTGTCACAAGCGAATTTTCAACATCGAATCGATATTTGCACATCACTGCATTCTCGGCAACTGCAGGCACCGTTTTTGAATCGGATCGTCACTGGGGATGAAAAATAGGTTCTCTATAACAATATTAAGCGTCGACATTAGTGGCTTAGCCGTGAAACAAAGCCTGAACCTCAGCCAAGGAATGGACCCCATCCAAAGAAAATTTTGCTATACGTTTGGTGGGATATGCAAGGAATTATTCATTTTGAGCTTCTGCCAGATAACCAAACAATCACAGCTGAAGTCTACTGCCAACAACTCCAACGATTGAAGATTGCATTACAAGAAAAACGTCCTGCATTAATTAATCGCAGAGGTGTTCTATTTCACCAGGATAACGCACGCCCTCACACTGCTCGAATCATCACTGCCCAATTGGAGGCATTTGGTTGGGAAAAAATGCCTCATCCACCTTATTCTCCGGACATCACACCTTCAGACTACCATTTATTCAGAAGTCTGCAACACCACCTAGATGAACAAAAGTTTCAATCCAGGGAAGCTATCGAAAACGAAGTGATCGCTTTTTTTAACTCGAAACCAAGGAATTTCTTTGAACGTGGCATAAAAAAACTTTTCTACACATGGGAGGAGGTTATCGAAAAAGAAGGGAATTATATTGATGATTAACTTGTCATTATGTCATTTAATTTTTGTTGTGAATAAACTAAAAATTCGAGCAAATTTGTCCTTATAAGTTCTTTAATTTTTGTTCTGAATGAACTAAAAAATCGAGCAGAATATATGTTACAACCTTATACCTTAGTCAATATTTTTAATAAATCTTTGTAAAAAGGGTAATAAAGCAACCAGCAGGTATTATAGGGCTATTAGTTTAACTTCTGTCAGGAGAAAGTTTGTTAAATCTGTTAGGAATAGGCTGACCATATTTCCTTGAGACAAAAACGGGACATTGGGATGGCAAAAAAGGGACGGGGTTATGTAATATTCTGTATTCATGAAAAAGTAAGTACATAAACCCGGACAAAATTGACATTTTTATTAAAACGACGGGACGGTCAGGAAATATAAAACAAACGGTACTGTCCCGTTCAAAACGGTACGTATGGTCAGCCTAGTTAGGAAGGACTGCATCTCCAAAGCAATAATCTTGTTGAACATTGTCAACACAGTTTTCATAAAAATAAATCTTGTTTAACAGAATTGGTAGATTTTCAAAGACGTGGTCGGTATTTATGATTAAAAAAATAGGGCGGTAGATATACTGTAATACACTAAGATTTTCAAAAAGTGTTTAATAAAATTTCACATGGGCGATTGTTAGAGAAACTTCAAGTTCACACTACAATAGGTCAAAGGTGATTTAGTGTAAACAATGGGGTTTCCCAGGGTTCGCTTTAGAACAGTATTTTTCGCAAGATAACGATCTTAAACAACGATGTACAGTATTAATAAAGATTAAAAATTTGTCGACGATACGAAAATTTCAAGTAAAACAATGGATCATATGTAGAATTCGGACCCCAGGTAACCCTAATGGAGAATACAGACCCCAACTTTCCCCTAATGTAGAATCCAGACCCCAACTTTCCCCTAATGTATAGATTATAGAAGCCAGACCCCAAACGAATCGTATAAGGACATCAATAAACAATTTAAAGGTTCATAGAAAATTTTATTATTATTATCACAAATAAAAACCATTAAAATCACACAATTGTAAAATCTTATATCAAATGTAGAATTCGGACCCCAGCCTTCTTTAGTTAGCTTTATAAGGCTAACTAACGAAAATATCACAACCTAACCTAACCAATCGTTAGGTTAACTGTACGCCCTTGACGATTGGTTAGGTTAGGTCATGATATTTTCGTTAGTTAGCCTTATAAAGCTTAAACATGGCCTCGGATGTTAAGGCAAATGTAGAAACTCAAATAGTTAGAGTAGCTTAAACAAGCCAAATGGAGAATACAGACCCCAACCTTCCGCTAATGTAGAATTCGGACCCCAACCTTGGTAGGGGTCCGAATTCTACATATGATCCAAAACAATTAGTTTTCACTGTAGAAGCAATAAGCAGTGCAATCTTAATAAATTTTAGTAGAGTGGGCTGATAAGTGTCATATGAAATTTAATGTAAGTAAATATAGTCAGCATATAGCTTATTAAAATAGGGGAATTAAGTGTACTGTAAAAAACATGGTATTAAGTTTAGCATCAAGGGCAAAAGATTTTGGAGTTGTTATGAAGGATTTAAAATTTTCAAAACAGTGTTCACTCACGAACAGTAAATGAAATAAATTCGGGTTTGATTTCGTAATTTTGAGCATAAATGAAGATTCTATTTTTTCCTCTGTATAAGTCGCTTGTTAGGCTACTCATAGAATTTGCTGTTCAGTTTTTATCTCCGTACAGTGTACGAGTATTATAATTCCCTTCCCCACCCTAAATTTAATGCATTTCTGGGATTCGTACACTTCTGTCTGGTCGCTGATTGACTAGTGCGTGGTTCATTTGGACCATAGCAAGAGAAGTATTTAATTTATCATAAGTGAGTATATATGCTGCAAGATCATGTAAGGCAATTTACTAGCAAAAAGGTAATCATGCATTGCAATAGTATAGGCTTAATGATCTTAACCAGTAATGTTTATAACATAATCGCGATGCCAGTCACTTTACGATACTGTATATACTGTACTATCTACAGTATATCTGTATATACAGTATATACAGTATATACAGTATATACAGCATATACTGTATATATGAAAGCAGAAGTTATAAAATTATGCACTAACCCAAAAAAATTATGAAGCGACTCGAAAGGAGAATGTTTTGGAGTTAATTTTTTCAAAGAATAATGACAAGATAAGAATAATAATGAAACGCAAAATAATATTTCTGATCATAACATAATTAATATACGATTAAAACAAAAACAAGACCAAAAATTCATTCTGGAGAGAGAGAGAAGGAATATTTGAATTATTAAATATTAATTCAAAGGAAGTAGGTTGGGCAAATAAAAATGCAAAAATTAAAGGAAGTAAATTGGGAATTGTTACTTCGCAAAAAAAAGTTCAAAATAAATAAATAATAAAAAATAAGGGAAACTACTTGGAGTATGAAACGAAACTAAACCTATATTAGTGAAGTCTATTTCGAAAAACCAAAAGGAAAACAACATACTGGAGAGAAAAGCAAAATTTAGATAAGGAAAACAAACCGAAAAAGAAATATCCACACACGCAAAAACTGCCTTGAATAAAAAATGTTTTATATATTTTATATTATTTTACTTATTATTCTTTATTATCAATCTATTTCACTTTATTACTTTACTGATTCACTGATTACCCTCACTCCATTTCTTTGCTGATTCATTCTTAAATTCTGTTTACAATTTTGGTAGCGGGACGCTTCAGTAATAAAATGGTGGATCGTTTCTAATGGAGGAATGTAATGCTACGTCGAGTTCCCTTCATTTAAGTTTATTTAATTAACACTAAAGGACATGGATTAAATGGAGGCAGCGGCAGTGACCTATTACATCTAATAGAGATAAATAGATTGACAATGAAGAATAATGAGTAAAATAATGTAAAATATATAAAACACATACAGTATTTACCCATGACAAAACAAATGCAAGGCGACCCAAGCTAGGAAAACCCGCGAAATAGATGAACGAGGAGGGAAACAAAGTAATAGATGACAAAAAGTAACCCAAAATATTTTTACACTTTTCGAAAAGGAAAATAAAATGGCAAGGAAGTGTTGGTCCGTTAAAAAATGGAGTAAACTACAGTATATACACAAATGATCCGTAAAAAATGAACGAATTGCTTAAGGGATAATTCAACTAAGTGGTCAGCACTCGTAAGCCAGAGATGAATATAGAAAATGCTGATGAATTCTTTGACTTAGATACAGTACAGATACGAATCTATTAATTGATTTTATATACTTGGAACAGGGCATAATTAAGGTTCTATCAGAAATACGAGAAAATTCAGCTTCAGGGACAGACACATGGAGTGTCAGGATTCTGAAGTGATGTAAAGAGAGTGCAACCAAGCCACTATACTAACTATGACGAAAACCATTCGCTAATAACGGACAATTCCTACTCCCATTCAAGGACACAAACATTGCTCCTTTACTCAAAATAACAGCAATATCAAAGAAACATCATCCAATAGCACTTATCTCCAACCTTGTAAAGGGCTTTGAGAGTAACTTAATTAGAAACAAAATTGTCACTACATAAAAGAAAACAAATTATTCATTCCGAACCAACATGGATTCAGGAGTGGAAGATCATGCCTATCACAAATGTTAGACAACCATGAAAAATACAGGACATTATGTCGAAATAAAAATATACGGTAGATCTAATATATACAGCTTTTCATAAAGTCTTGGATAAATGTGATCATGGGATAATGGCACACAAATTACATACATAAAACACAAGAATTATTGGAAAGCTGGAACGATGGATATTTAATTTTCTGGCCCAAAGAACATAAAGAGTATTAGAAAATGGAGTTAAAGATAAAATCTCGAAAGTCATTAGCTCTGTACCACGAGGTACAATATCAGCTCTCTTGCTTACAATATTGACTGGAGACATAGCTGCCGATATAAAGAGAATGTCGTATCGTACCGCGAACGACACATATCAAATGAAGGTAAAATGGAAAATTTACAAAATGACATTGAAACACTATTCAGGTTGGCGGAATACAACAATATGAAGTTCAACGAAGAAAATTAACAATTCCAAAGATATGGCAACAAGAAGGAGCTACAAAATAAAAGGTAGAAAACACTGCAAGAAAAAGAAATAACAAAAAACACATAAGTCAGGGATCCTGAAGTAATAATGCTTCTGGATGCGGAATTCATACAACACCATAAACTTAAGACTGTAACAGATAAAGAAATAATAGGAATTATCTGGAGGAGTTTCCATAACATAAAAGCAAACATCATGCGAAAAGTATGGAAGGGTACTGAATATTGTTCAGTACTTACAAATCCATACAGAAAACGAAACATTGCAAACACAGAAGTCCTATAAAGGAAACGAAAGAAGAAAACGACTAGTCATAACTACAATCCTTGAAATTCTATTCCTTGTAAAGAAGACGTGATTTGAGCAATAATATATACATATGGAAAATTCTCGAGAGACATGTCCCAAACTTTAGATATGAAAAAACACACACTGTAATAGGGGAACGAGTACATTCTGTACTGTGGCAGCTGCGATGGAACAGTGAGCAATGAAAACAAAGATGAAAAATACGAGGCCCAAAACTATTTAACGTGCTACCAAAGTAACTGAGGAATCTCCACCACACCAGCCTCAATACGTTCAAGAATCATCTAGACAGTTTTATGTGCAAAGTTCGTACGAGATTAGGCTGAAAGTAGAAAGCAATCCCCCAAATGGGGCGGGATACTGGAGCGGGGTTGATGTAACGTTGATCTAAAGTAATAACCTTTGGTTAACCTTTGGTTAGCTTCCGCCCGAATTGTTCATTCTGACGAAGGTCAAGCTTTTCACTCCACCTTAGACCTACAGTTCAACGTGGAATCCGAACCACGCCCCATCAGCAGACCAGCGTCTTAACCACTAGGCCACCTAGGATACCCATTTATCTACCAACCACTTTCTTTATTGTGTGGAAGGATGAACAGCTGGGTTTTGCTGCGCGCCGGCTGCTGTCGGGTCTCGAACCGAGGGCCAATGGATTCATAGTCTGCGACGCTAACCACTACACCATCGAGGCGCCTATATATATATATATATATATATAATAAATATAGAAATAAAAATTATGGGAGGAGCAAACAAATTTGTAAGGAAAACTACCAATTTTAGCACTTTGCCCTTCTTGTCAAAATCCGTTCTGAATGAATTCAACACAAGATCAAATGGATTGTTTATAACCAATTTTATAGATAATGCCTGAATGATATATAGGTCACAAAAAATAAAAAAAAAAAAAATAAATTGACAAAAAATTTATAAGAGGAGCATACAAATTTATAAGGGGAAACTACCAAAGTTTTAGCACTCTGCCCTTCTTGTCTAAATCCATTCTGAACGAATTCAAAACAACAGGATCAAGTTGAAAAAGACCTTGGCTCATGTTAAAGTTATTTGTAAGTTGGATAATAACAGACTCAAGAATATTTCTATTAACAATGTTGCTAGAGTGAAACAAAACTGAAGCATTATTCCAATCAATACAGTGGGATAACTCTCACAAATGGACAAAAAGGGCACTGGACGAATGTCCCGTTCTAACGGAATACTGATGCTGTTTTACACGGGTGTGCAAATCCTTTCCCGTCTGACCAATGTAAAAGGAATCACATTGTTTACAACCAATTTTATAGATAATGCCTGAATTATTGGTAGGGCTATTTTTTACTATGATATTTTTCACAATATTGTTATATGAAAATACTACATTAATATTCAAAAGTTTAAGTACATTAGCAATGCTTAAAAAGCACGGGAAAAATGGAAGTACTAAAATATTCTTTGACAAACTGCGAGTGTTATTATTCCCACGATAGAAGGTTCGTTTTGCCTTGTCAAGACAAGATTCCATAAACGCATGTGGGTAGCACAGATCACTTCCAATACCGTTGATTTTTTCCAATTCGGCATCGATGTATTCCGGACTGGCGATCCTAAGAGCGCGGAGAAACATTGAAGAAAATATGGCCTTCTTAATGGGGGTGTCATGTCCAGAGTAAAAGTGTATGTAGGACAAATTGTTTTTTTTTTTCCGATAGATACTAAACTTAGAACCTGGGCTTTCCATATGTACACGCACATTCTCCCGAGAATTACATAAGTACGACCTGCCACTCCCTGCCACATCGTTTTGGAACTTATTAAGCTTTGCATCAAAGACTGTAAATTCACTTTCAGTAGCGAGTATTATCAACAGGTTTATGGGATGGCCATGGGCAACCCCTTGTCGCCCCTCCTCTCCAATATTTATATGGAGTTTTTCGAAATTACTTACATTCCGAGAATCCCGGGGTTTGGCATCCCATGGTTGTGGTACGTCGACGATATTTTGTGTGTCTGGCCCATGAATCGTGACCTGGATGACTTCCTCCTTCAGTTAAATGATCAAGTCCTCTCCATTAAGATTACTTTAGAAGTGAAACAAGACAACTCAATCCCGTTTTTGGATGTGCGTATACATAGGGAAAACCCAGGTTTTAAGTTTAGTATCTATCGGAAAAAAAAACAATTTGTCCTACGGACACTTTTAATCTGGACATGACACCCCCATTAAGAAGGCCATATTTTCTTCAATGTTTCTCCGCGCTCTTAGGATCGCCAGTCCGGAATACATCGATGCCGAATTGGAAAAAATCAACGGTATTGGAAGTGATCTGTGCTACCCACCTGCGTTTATGAAATCTTGTCGTAACAAGGCAAAACGAACCTTCTATCGTGGGAATAATAACACTCGCACTTTGTCAAAGAATATTTTAGTACTTCCATTTTTCCCGTGCTTCTTAAGCATTGCTAATGTACTTAAACTTTTGGATATTAATGTAGTATTTTCATATAACAATATTGTGAAAATATCATAGTAAAAAATAGCCCTACCAATAATTCAGGCATTATCTATAAGATTGGTTGTAAACAATGTGATTCCTTTCACATTGGTCAGACGGGAAAGGATTTGCACACCCGTGTAAAACAGCATCAGTATTCCGTTAGAACGGGACATTCGTCCAGTGCCCTTTTTGTCCATTTGTGAGAGTTATCGCACTGTATTGATTGGAATAATGCTTCAGTTTTGTTTCACTCTAGCAACATTGTTAATAGAAATATTCTTGAGTCTGCTATTATCCAACTTACAAATAACTTGATCCTGTTGTTTTGAATTCGTTCAGAACGGATTTAGACAAGAAGGGCAGAGTGTTAAAACTTTGGTAGTTTCCCCTTATAAATTTGTATGCTCCTCTTACAAATTTTTTTTTCAATTTATTTTTTATTTTTTTATTTTTTGTGACCTATATATCATTCAGGCATTATCTATAAAATTGGTTGTAAACAATCCATTTGATCTTGTGTTGAATTCGTTCAGAACGGATTTAGACAAGAAGGGCAAAGTGCTAAAATTGGTAGTTTTCCTTACAAATTTGTATGCTCCTCCCATAATTTTTATTTCTATATTTATTATATATATATATATATATTGACCTATATATAGTCTCGAACTCTTTATTTACTTCAGTGTTTCTGAGGATGTCATTAGACGAAAGTGCTTGGGCACCATTCTGTGTTTCCTTTCCTTCGTGGTTTTATTTATCATATATATTAGGGTGGTCAAAAAAAATCCGAATGTTTCACATGGTACCCTCTAGTTATGTTACATGGAATATTTTAGCACTCTCACTAAATTATTTACACAGTCAGGTAATTTTTAGGGGTCGCTCACGCCATGTTTAGTTTGAAGTTACTTGTTACTACAGGATACTGAAACCACTGTAATACCTATCAAAGTATACTTGGAAATTAAGAAAGAATTGTAACATTACTGAGTTACAAAAAATACATGATTTTTTAAAGCAATAATTAGGTATTGTATTACTTCTTTATTTAAGAAAAAACACCAAGAGGTAAGAACTAGGGAATGAACACTTCACATTTTCAAATAGTAAAACCTGCGCTATCCAGCAATCAACTATCCGGAAAACTTTAGAAACCGGCAAATTTCATATTAGGCCAATAAAATTCACCAATCTAGAAACCGGGAAGCTTTCCGATGCCATCTGGAAAAATCTAGAACATCTTTAACATTTTTAATAAATAAGACTAAATTTTACTTGTTTCAATTATGCCATACATACTTAGCATAGTGTTTATGTTGATTACAATATAGTTTACATTGCTGTACAGTGCAGTATAGCCAAAATTTGAGTTTTACTATTATTGTCCATTGGTTTTTCCTAGGTTAATGGTACCCTCAGATAACCGGAAAAATTAGACAACCGGAATGGACTAATCCCCGAGCTTGCCGGATAACGAAGGTTTTACTGAATACGTGGTTCAAAGGTCCAGTTCCTTCACTGACAAACAAATGCATTTAGGTTCGTGAAATTTTGAACGGCGTTCCGAGATTACTTGTAGTAGGAATTGTTTCTGCTCTTCACTTTTAGTAAGAGAACAATTGAAATCTTGAATCAATTTTACACCTCTTTCTGCTATGTCATTCACAACCCTAAGGCTCATCACACACACTGTAACGTAACTAATGGCAAAACGAAAAATTACCTAGTTTTAACATTTCTGAATTCACAACTCATTAATATGGGTCTCGTCAAAATATAGTTTTGACATATATAATATGTCCGATATACAGGGGGCGCAAAAGTCGCGAATCATGAATTTTCAGTGTTGACTATAATATATTACAGTATTTTTTTCTTTTAGGTAGGGGATGGCTGCGAAATTAACAAAAGACGAGAGGGTGAGCTTGGTTTTAATGTATGAAATACCAGGTACAACAAATCGATGAATCGGTACCTGTAATAATAATAATAATAATAATAATAATAAACAAATCACATTAAAAGTTTCTTCAACTCATTCCACTTTTCTTAATTATGTGATTTGTTCTATGTTAAGTTCTTGTACACCAAAATGTATCAATTCACTTTTGCCTTTAGCGACTTTTAAATATTGCATTATTCATACAAAAATAGACGTGTAGTATTTATTCAACATGAAGAACAAAATGGAGGGGTACCACAAAAGAAAAAGCAAACTTTAAAAATTGCCATTATTTTTTGGACCACCCTAATATATACTCATATATATATATATGGTGCTCTTCCAATATGTGCTCTACCGCGAAATTGTGATCTACCATATTCCAATACGTGCTCTACCGTGAAACTAGCCTTATAAAGCTAACTAACGAAAATATCATGACTTAACCTAACCAATCGTTAGGTCAACTATACGCCCTTGACGATTGGTTAGGTGAAGTCGTGATATTTTCGTTAGTTAGCCTGGAATATGGAATATTAGTTGGAATATGGTAGATCACAGTTTCGCGGTAGAGCACATATTGGAAGAGCACCTATATATATATATATATATATATATATATATATATATATGTAATAAAGGTCGCCGTTGACGGGACCCTTATTACAAAATATTTATTGAAGGTCACGACGAAGGCCCATAAATTAAAAGTGAAGTTTAGACGCTTGGGTGATTGTTTTCCTTTACTATTATAATTAGCCTTTCTCTTAATTTGGTGACCCTGTGCGTGAATTCTTTATCTTCCGCTTACTTTCTGAACCCCTGACTCTAAGTGTGTAATTGATAATGAAACCGTCGGTTTGAATAGCTTTTAATCAGTGAATTAAAGACACAATCTGATAGTTACAAGTTCAGTCAAATTTGGGAAATATATTGCAATTAAGTTCAATTGTGGCTAAATTTATATGCCTAAATTTATATGCCTAAACTATCCTACGTCAGAGTCCGAGGCGCACCAAAAAGGCGAACCCAGTGACCGGAAACTGTCGTGCGGGAGAGTTGCAACATTAGGTGCCAGTGTCCTTTTGGTGCACCGTTCAAGTGTCGCAGAGGGGGCGTTATAGAGGTCATCGAGAACCCATATAGTTTATGTCAAGAAGTTGTCTAGACACTGCAGAGAAAATATGGCGGGTCATAGGGAACTATATGGCTTGTGTATAACAAATCCGTCCCTCCTTAAAAAAAAAATAAAGCATTGAATCCATGATGGAAAATTGAGGCCAATCGGAAGACTTTATCAGTCAGTACATGAACAAGGACAAATGGTCCGTGAGAGGAAATGATTCGCGGTGGAGAGGCAATTCTCAAAACATGAAATCGTTTTCATTCAGGTTTACCCATTACACTAACACTCATAACACTGGCCTGCGTTTCAAATCTTTTTTTCAAAGGTCAGAGGTTTTTCAACTGATTTAGGATCAGTTTCGCACGCTGAATTCAGAAATGTAATCCATTCTTCTCAATCAGGTCAGGTTTTTTAGATATGCTGGCCGACTACTGCTGGTGCCTGAAGAGGGATGTGGTGTCTGCCCGGCACAAGCGGAAGTCCCTGAAGAGGCCATTCATCCCTGATTAGCCTATTATAGTGTGCTGTACCCTTCTTGAGATCTATAAGAACAGCCTGTAAAGCCTGTATGTATATACCAGTCGACATATGCTACTACATGTATCGCTCACCTACCAATAAAACGGGAAATGAGAATTTCTAGAAAGTGTTTATATTTCGAAAAGTTGACCTGATTGCGAAAAATGGATGCGATTTTCGGAATCAGCGTGAGAAACTGACCTAAGAACAACAAACATATCCTTGACCTTTAAAATCACGCAGACCAGTGTAATCATAGTGAAAATACAAGAAGCCAAAATCAAAGGGGCTTTAAGTTCACTGAAATTTGTTTACTAGTTAACTTACAGATAAAATGAAATGCATTTACAATCAAATGGGCTTAGCAGTATACACACGAAGCAAATACCGTGAGTCAGTAAACATTCACAAAATGCGGATTCCTCTAATTCACGCTTTAGGGATTTAGTTCCTTTTAAGGGTTCGCTGGTACCCTTTTCAAAAAATCGCGTCTTTCTCGTACTTCCCGTAGTGCAAACCAAACCGGCTTTATCACAGATTACAATCACATGGGTTAATACATAGCACGATAGGTAAATTAGCTGATTTGTTAAACGAAAAAGGGGGTTGAAACAGGCATGGAAATTTTCAAAAAGTCATAAGGGCATAGTATTCCATCGCTTTCCTCATTTACTCTTCTAGTTTCATTAAGGTGAAGACGGGGACTTTGTATCACTTTGGCATTCGGTTTATAATAAAAAGGGGTAACTTTAATAAACATGAATAGGAGAATCCTCATACGCGGTATATACACATCAATAATTATAATTATACCAATAATAGCCATACTAATAATAAGATTTGATAGAATTAGGAAGAGTTAAACGTGAAGAGTTAAACACACAGTTTAGAGATGTACTGTATAAACGGAGAAGTATGGAAATTACACAAATAAATTAATATATAGATTCAGAAATGAATTGTTCATTAAAATTAAGTTAGAATAAAATACATAAAATGACACAAATGTTTTCGCGCCAAGCGGCGGACGGGAAATCGCAAAGGTTTTTTACAAATTTTCATGAATAATTACGAGAATGGTTATTCTCTCATTTCATGTCCCTGATTCCAATCTAATTCCTGCAGGGTGTTACTTTTCACCCTTTTGTTTATTGAGGTTATAAGAGCCCATCGGCTCATTCAAAAAATCCGTGTTTCGCATTCTCGTCAGTGGTATTGATCAGGTCACTTTACGCAGTGAAGCTGCACCGTTACAATACACTTAGCGGCATGGTTAAAAAAATTAGCAGTATTTTTCTAACTGAAATTGGGAAAGTAATGGGGATGGAAATTTTAAGATTGCAATTTCGATTGAGTCAAGTGTGGCACAGGGGAAAGGTAAATTAAATAATTCTCTTCAAGAGAATTCTGATTGAGGATAAAGTTCACTCGCTTTTTCTTCTAATTAAAGGGCAACTAAAATCTTTGTTCTTCGAATTTCGATCGGGAAAAGTATTAAGAAGAATGTCTTGTGACTTTGGGGGGATTCTCGTTTAAGCTGGGGATTATGGAATCAGAGTGGATGTGTAGTCATAATGATACACAAAGCTATAGGGCACGCACTGAAAGATATGCACCTTAAAATATACATGAGGAACATGAAATCAGAGCATTTGTTGACTCACCGTATAAACAATATGTATTTAAAGGAAAGGGTAGTTTTAAGAAAGGAAGCACATAGTAAAAAGGTTTACATCGTATAGGGTGATCTAAACGTTGATTATTTTATAAGGGCAAAAGCCCCTTTTAAATGGAAAATTTCCTATGCTGGAAACGAATGAAACAGCTTTCTATGACATGACAGTCCCTTCCTATTTGTGCTAACAGCTTGGTAATTGTACTTACTATTTAGAGAAGGTTAAGTTGTGTAATTTGGGAAGGATAATGGTTCTTTTAGAGGAAACAATTCGTACGATGGGTCGCCCTTTTAGTTGCGGATCTTTGAGTTTCAATAAAGGATAACTACATCAGTTAACGGCGTGACGCGAAAATTGCTTTCAAATTCTAATTTTATTTGTAAGTCTAGGACCACGGGGAAACATTTTTATACTAAATCTTTCAATCTCATTAACTAACACATTTTGTTTTCTGACCACGGAACACATTATTCAACTGAATGAAATTTACATTTTTATTTGTATAATTTAGTGATAAGGCAACGTTATTAAGTAATTGTAATATAAAATTCTTCATTCGAATCGTTTGTATACAAACAAATTTTTTAACATCCTGTCATTATTTATAGAAAGTTGTTTTCGTAGGATAACTTTCGCAATCTTGTTTTATTACATGAAATGACATTATAAATGGTTTCATGAGTTAATAGGCTTTAAGACAATAAAAGGAAAGTAATAAAGAAGGAAAGAAAATTTTAAAAACACAGATGGAATACCTTATCATTAATATACAGAGAGTTTCTTAAGTCCTTTAGTCTATTCCGAACTATCCGGGTCATCCGAATCGTGAAGGTCGTCCGCCGGATTTGTCCATAGATGAATATTAGATAAGTGAATAGTGGTAATTTGTCGATATTCTTCCAACTGGTAATGACCGGTAAAGTAAGGAATTGTATCGCGGATCTCGGTTGTTGCAGCTTTTTCCTCGTATATACACTTAAAGAAAGTTATGAAACCAGCGCGCAAAGACACGTCGGTTAGGTGCACGTCTCGCAGCCAGTCGTGTTCATTTATTAGAGCGAGTAGTTTTTAGCTACGTTAAGTCCTATAAGATTTACCCTATTCAAAACTAATGAATTTAAATCCTTAACGGTAAATAGACACGTGATGAAGTCGGTAGTCAAAAGGCACTTGGATAGAGTTAATTTCTTTAGTAATGGAAAAGCTCGTAAGAAACGATTATATGCTTTCTCAGACGTACATCCAAAGTGGATTTTGTCTAAGTGTAATTCTCGTAAATGAAAAAAGATTCCAAGAGAATTTAGCTCTTTCGTCTGAAAGGAGGGACAACCATCGAAAGTGGAAATTTTTAATCGGTTTACGTTGGTCTTAAGGGCGCATAATCTTTTAGAATAAATCTCAAATTTGAGTTACTTATCTCTTTCAAACTTAGTTCTTTCCGGGACAGTTCGTAGGAAAGCATGTCTCTCCAACGTAAGGACACGAACCGTAGGACATAAAGATGCTCTCGGAGATATGAAAAAATATAAAGCAAAAGCTCTACAGGGAGACCATCTAGTTCCATTTCTTGCGTTTTCCGGGTCCTCGTTCTGGTTCTCCTTAGCGATGAATTTATTCTATAAGCAAAGCATTTATTTTATTAACGCTTATCTTAACACCAAAAGCAAACCTCTTATTTCCACTAAGGCTCATAAATTAGACACTTATTATTAATGGTTAACTAGTTTAAGCACTAATTACTAAACGAAATTTTAATCACTTAATTCCATTTTCTTAGCAAATTTAATTTAATTTAATTTAATTAATTTATTATTCACACGATTACTTAACGTAGGTTAAAAAAAGGGGGGAAGTCTGAAAGTTTAAATTAGGGAATGGTCGAAGCCTCAATTTCGGGAGTAGCCCATTTCCTCGTAGCCAATGTTAGGTACCGATTCGGGCGTACGATACGACCGAACCGCAGGGGGTAACCTTCTGACGGAACTTAGACTCGTCGGGGGAAAGTGAAGTCGGTGAGGAGGGCTTCTTGGGGGCGTCGGTGATCTAGTCATTTGTGTTTCTTCCGTGAGGCCGGGTGCCGGGGCTTCAAATCTGGCAGTCGGCACCGGTGGGGGGGCTTCGACGACAGCAACATCTCCTCCAGGCCGCACTTCCTATGGCGGCAATTCCCAGTATGAAACAGAGGGTGAGGGTGGAGTAGGAGATAGCAGAGGACGTTCCTTCGTCAGAGTTCTTGAGGGCGACTCTTCGCAGATACCGAGTCATATCTCGGAGATCTATTCCTTGAGACAAGGAAGCATTGAAGTGATGTAAAGCTTCCTTCGTAAACGAGGAGTTCACTATATAAGTGATCTCAAGATCGCGGGCGGTTCAGGGAGGTGCGGTTTCAGAGAAAAATTCCGAGGGTCGGATAATATGGAGACAGACGGGATTCGTCTGTGATCCGTGAAGACGCTGCATCCCTCGGGAAGGGTGAAGAATCCAGTCTTGGAGACTCGCACTTCCTGTTCTTTCGCTTTCTGGTCTCGACATCGGAGTAGTAGCGTGGCTGGTCTGGGCACGCTATAATATATGTGGTGGTGTTGCCGTATAAACACAGGTGAAAAGTCTTTCTTTAAAACTCGATGGCAAGTTGTTAAGTTCGTTCCTCCTTCTGTCTGGAAGAGTCTGATTAAACATTCATCTGACCCTTTAGAGAAGATGAAAGTTGGGGAGCTGCAATGATGATTGATTTCCTTCTATAGTCGAGCAACCATTTAAATCTTCGAACTTGACGTAGTTTAGTCGATCTTGGCTCACTCCAAGGTAACGAGCATCCGGGAGGATGTCCGAATAAAGGTTGTCCTTGTTAATCCAGAAAGGTAGGTGAGACACGATGAAGAGGGTCAATGGTGATTCAATGGCCTTTAAAGGCACGAATATGAGGATTCGTAGCTCCTCCGGTGTCACCTTTCTCAATCGAGTATGACTGACTTCGAAATACAGAGGTATGGTTGCTTCATTTAGAATATACGGCAAGCGTCGGCCCACTTTGAGCTCAATGCTCTTTGAGACTTTGAGGCAGGAGGAAGGTTCAAACAAAAATGAATCTAAGCGGCTTCTATTGGCCTTAACTAATGCCGTTTTCAAACGGTTTAACCGCAGGTGTATACCTTCTGTATAAGTCTACAGGCTGTGGGATAAGATAGACAAGAACGTAAGGTACTTGTCTTCCTTCACCTCTTCTTCTAGACTGGCTAGATACACACCCACAGTGTCTTTAAATGATTCCACATTTGAGGTAAGGAGTTTAACATACCGCTTCAGGTTACTGATGTAAACCGTAGCATTTAGTAGTGTGATGTGGGAATTCAGACTGTCGGCGACGGATTGTTCGTTGGACTCAATAATTTGTATACGACGGACCACGTCGTCAACTGAACCTTGTGTGGGGGTTCCAGAAGCGGAGTTCAGGAATCCTCCGACGGCGTCGATCAGACCTCTTTTCTTCCTCGATAAAGCTTGTATTGACAGACAATTTTCTTGATTTAAGGTGGTGACAAAGGCTGTAATCTCGTGTTTGGTTGCGGTGATTTGCTCTTGAACACCATGAAGGGTGTCTATGAGAATTCCGAGTTCATTTATAGTTTCGGCCGCGGTATTGTTGTTCAATCGTCTAAGGCGTTCTCGTTCCTTGTGGTCTTCCAAGCGTTATTGTTCTCTACGGCATTGAAGTATCAAATGATTCATTTTGTCGTCTAGGATTAACAAGTTTTGATAGTAGGGCTTCAGGCTGAGACGTACGCTAAAATTGTACGTGGAGCCTTGAAGAATTAGGGGGTCCATTGGTCGGAAAAGGACCCCGTGATTTGAGAGGATCTGCGCCTCAACATGTAGAGCGCACAGGATTAAGAGGACGGGAATCATAGTCAATAGCAGGGGAACATTTTTGGGAATTTTCTAAATTGGGGAAAGAATAAAAGAATATTTATGCAAGTAATGACAGTGAAAGCAAAAGAAAAAATTTCTTTCTCGAAATTTAAATAAACCTTTCACTCGGTTCCTTTCGTTTCAATGAGTTAAGAGAACTGATTCGAACGCATGAAGCATGCGTTGCATTATGCTATAACATCCTGTGTATATATATATATATATATATATATATATATATATACTGTTTTCTCATGAAAACAGAAAACTCTCGAATCAAACGTTACAGCATTAAGATCTATTTACATGAATTCTTGGTTAGATTGAAATATGCCGTGATTTACACTAATAAATTTTATTTATTAATTTTTTCAATCATTATTTATCTCAATAACACGAATCATGCCTTTCACCCGAACTCCTTGGGAGGAAAATCCTTCCGGTTAAATGTTTAGCCTAATGGGATTTGTCTAAGGGGAAGAAGTAAAAAATACTCTTTCTTTAGCATCTTTGGGAAGAGCCTAATCTGGTTTATCGCCGTTTTGTTTATTTGTTTGTCTGGTAACACGTTCAATCTCCTTATAAACATGAGTCGTCAATTCATTTCCTAGGCCAGTAATCCGGACCTTTAAATCACTTCCGGTGGTCGGGCGGCGTGTGGCCACGGGTTATCTGTTTCCGAGTACGAACTCCGAAAACTGTGCGGTTCGTTTATCTCTTTTTTCTTTGTCGCTTTGTCAATGTATTTGAGATTATCTTCCTTGTGTACATAATTTATTTCATCTATCTCTTCATTCTCTTCTGCAATTTCAGTTTCGTTTATTTTCCGTTTCTTTTGTTCAGGGGCTCCCTCAGTTTTGATGTTATTTAAGTGCACCCTTTTGTGTCTTGCTGTTGCAGGGTCTTTAATAAGGTACATGTAGTTATTTAGTTCTTAACTACCTGACACGGACCACTATATAGAGGTTGAAGGACCTTTGGCACTCCTGGCACCGGGGCCCTTTTTATATACACTGTCTCTCCCTTTTCGATAGTTCACAGATTTCTGTTCTCCGTCCGTTGTCTCATCTTCCGTTGTTCTTTCAGATTCTCTCTCACCATTTGATAGGTCTCTTCCTTCATGTGTGCATGCCTCCATTTATATTCTTCCAAATCCACTGGCGGGGCATCTGCGGGTAAATATCTTGTCTCGACACAATTTTTGTCTTCTCGCCCGAACATCAGGAAGAACGGACGTTCCTGAGTGGTTGTATGGGCGGTGTTATTGTGAATATACTTGACTAATAGCAGGTACTCGTCTCAATAATCAACCATTTTATCCTCAATTAGGGTTCTTAAAACATTTTTTAAAGAATAATTGTACCTTTCTATCTGACCTTGGCTCTCGGGGTGGGCCGGAGCTCCAAAGCTATTGTTAATGTGATATTTTTTAGTTAAATGAGAGATAATGACGTTTGCGAACTCGGTCCCATTATTAATTTTGAGGTTCTTCATTCTCCCGTAGGTGAGAATAAAGTTCCCGAAGATATGTTTGGCGACTGCTGTCGCGGTCTTATCTCTGAGGGGATATAGTTCCACAAACTTAGTGAACCCGTCGATTAATACCAAGACATATGCCGAATGGTCTCTTGACCTGGGGAAAGGACCTACGAGGTCAGCGTATACCCAATCTAAAGGTTCGTTTCCGATGGGGATATCCCCCAATGGGGCTTTTCTGGGATTAATATTCTTGTACTTATTACATATTGCGCACCCTTTTATGTACTTCCGGATGTCTTTGGCCATGTTTGGCCAATAGTACACTTGAGAGACTTCGTAAGTTTTTGTCTCGGCCATATGGCCCTTTGTCGTGGAATTATGAAATTGCCTAGGGCCTTCCCTTGCAATTCCGCATCAGGGAGGTACATTCTGATGGATTCTTTACATTTGGAGATTCAGGTAGAGTAAACTAGCCCTTCCTTGACCTTGTATTTTTGGCTTTTCTTTCCACTCATAATTTCCTGGCATTGTTGGTCTTTCTTCTGCGCTTTGCGAATGTCTTCCACAGAGATCTTGGGGGTTTTCTCATTTTGTAAAATTTTCTCTACCAGTGTACCCGGAAGGGATACGCTTCCTACTTCTAAATTTTGTCGTTGACTTCTTGTAATCGCGTTTACGAGGCGATCTTCAGATTCGGATTCGGATTCTTCCTCCTCCGCCACACATCGACTCATTAAATCAGCGATGTTCTTCTCTCCCTTAACATATTCGACCTTGAGATCGAATTCCAACAGTGTGGTAAACCATTTCATCAATCTCTTAGAAGATTGATTGATAACTAGACTTATTAATGATTTGTGGTCAGTTTGCAATATTATTTTAGATCCCAATATAAGAGCGCGAAATTGATTTAACACCAGAATGATACCCAATCCTTCCTTTTCTATCACCGAATACCTCCTTTGGGTATCGTTAAAGCCTTTGCTGAAATACTCCAAGGGGACTAACTCACCTTCCTCGTTTTCCTGCATTAGGACGGCTCCACTAGCGCTCTCGGACGTATCGATATATATATAAAAGGGAGCGTCCGGATTCGGATGTCTTAATAGGGTTTCGGTAGTAATTGCCTCCTTTAGTTTCTCCAACGCTTGTTCTCGCTCCTCGGTCCATTCAAACTTTACCTTTTTCCTTGTTAAAGCATGGATTGGCGCCAAAAGCTCGGCGGCGTGGCTAATGTAACAACGATGATAATTTATCAGGCCTAACAATGACTGAACCTGCTTCACCGTTGTAGGTGGTCTTAGGTTCCTTATAGCCTTTACCTTATCGAGGCTAGGGGAGATGCCCTCTCGTGTGATGTCATGACCTAAGAACGTCACCTTAGTTTGGAAAAATTGGGACTTCACGAGTTTAAATTTCAAGTTATTGTCCTTCAGTCTTTCTAAAACCAATCTGATGTTCTTTTCGTGTTCTTGTTTTGTTCTTTCCACGATCAGTATATCATCAATGAAAACGTGTACTTTTTTCCTATCAGGTCATGAAGCAGGTTGCTCATTATAGAACTAAACACATTTGGAGCCATCTTCAAACCGAATGGTAAAACTTTATAAAGAAACTTGCGTTATTAGAAGAAAATGCGGTTAAATTTTGAGATTTTTCGTAGGGCTATTTGATGGTAGCCCTGGGCAAGGTCAGTGGTCGTAAACCATTGACTTCCACCCAAACTTCGAAATATAGTTCCAATATAAGGTAATATAAATCTAGAAGTTTTTAAGACTTTATTTAAATTTCGATAGTCAACTACTAATCTATTTTTATCCTTCTGTTTTACCAATAGTAAGGGACTGTTAAAATCACTGTTCCGCCGCTCAATTAATCCGCGGCGTTCCAATTCAACGACCTGTCTTATTACTTCTTCATGATATTTAAACGGTAATCTGTACTGAGGAGTGTACACTGGACCGTGCTTTGGTTCTAATTCAATGGAAAGTTCATATCCCTTTAATAGGCCTAATTCATCTCCTTCAACAAAAACTACGTCAATAGAGTCCTCAAGGATTTTCTCTAATCTGTTTCTTTCTTCCGAGTCTAAATCAATATTTTTTATAAATTCTCGTACTTCCCTTCTTTTCTGTTCTACAGATTTGGGGGGCAACGAGAAGTCACTCATCATTTCTCTATTATAAATTTCCTCTGAAATTTCCTCTTCAAACAATTTATGCTCACGGTTCATGACTCGATTAATTTCTTCCTCACTTACTTCTTGTTCCACTTCTTCACTGTTGGAAGAGCATTCGTTGGGTGCGCTACAGGGTATTTTCCCTTCCACTTCTTCGCTGTTGGAAGAGCATTCGTTGGGTGCGCTACAGGGTCTTTTCCCTTCGCAATCGCAGTATCGTAAAATTTCGCCAACCAACTTTATCCTTTCTTTCTTAACTTTAACTCGATCATGAGCGGACTCATTTTGCACGACAATTGACACATTCCCCTCTTCATTCACGCAAATTAATTGCGGTTCTATACGTAAATTTAAAGGGTTTTTTCCGCCTCTACTACCAAAGTGAATCCCTCTTTTAACGGGAAGGGTGGTTGTACTTCTGAGAATGTTCCGGCTAAAGGGGCAACGGAAGTGGACCCTCCTCTCAATGTAAGCGGGAGGTTCTTCACTTCCTCTCTCTCCGAGCTTTGATTTATTTTGTCCGCTATTCTGATCATTTTCGCAACCAAAGGAATTTGCGTTTCATTTATATATGCCACGAAACCCGTGCCTCTACCTGCGATTTGTACGAAGTTGTCTCGAATAAAATCGGCTCCTATGATGAAATTTAGTTCCTCAGGCAAATCTTTAACGGGCAAAGCGGTAAGATCATAATACTTTTCCTCTATACCTATTTTCATTTTTATTTGTCCCATTGTGGTTAGGACTTCGTCGTTTACAGCCTTACAACCACGACTAGTATTTTTGACTTGGGGTCGAAATCCAACAGCGTCGATTAACTTTTCCCTCACGAGGCAAATATCGGCCCCTGTGTCCAATAATCCCAGGGAAACACTTTTTCCCAGGGTCACACGGATGACTGGATATTGGAACACTCTTGCAATGCGCATAGGACCGTTCACATTCATAATTTCTCGCTCTGCATTCCTCATCAGGCAACTTTCGTTCATTTTCACCCTGGTCGTTTCACAGGGGCATTTATACAAGGGAGTTACTTCATTTATTTCTCTTTCCCTGAACTTAGTCATTTCCTGTATTGCTAATCCATCCGCGTCCATTTTCACGATATTTTCCTCACTCATTTTTAGTTTGTTTTCGCAATTTATATTGTCGTTCCCCGGATTCAGACTACTTCCGTTCCCACAATAATAATACGAGTCACTCTTTGTCACTTTACGTTTCATGCTTACGTCACATGAGCACATATCATACGCTCCGTTCACCCATTTCACTTCCGTTGGGGGACCAGTTTCCCTTTCGTCTATCGTATCATATATCAAATCATGCATTTCTTGTATTTCTTTCGTGTCTAATTCATACATTTCATGCATCTCTCTCGTGCATTTCATAATCATCTCTTCTGCATCCGTGTCCTTCGAGTAAGGCTTTGCCTCACAGTCATGGTCACTTCCTGTCTTTTCCTCGCACTCGTTATCTGGTCTGCATGAGGCAGACTCCACTCTCAAGGTTAAATCGTTCTGCAGACACACTCCGTTTTCTTTCATCTCGTATTTACTCTCACTTTCACTCGTCTTACTACTGCCTTTCTCGCACACATTTAGATATTTCTCTCGCTTCCTCACTCATGCAATGTGTACTGTTTCTTTCATTCCATTCATTCCTTTTTTCTCTTTCAATTTTACCTCTTTCGTCCTGGTCCTTGCCTCCGCCGTCTGGTTTCCTCTCCGATACCTGCCTCAATTCAAGTTTTTTTACTTTTTATTTGACTTTGCCTTCTCCTTGAATGATACTCTGCGGGGGGACTTGTCCCTTGCAGGTAAGGAGTCGCTTCTTCTTGGCCATGGGGGAGTCATTCCGTTCCTTTTCCCAACCTTTTTCAGGGCGTCTTCCCCTGTCAGATTCTTTTTCCTTCTCATACTTTCTCTACGGCGACGGACTCCTGTCCGTCTTCCGGTCTGCATATCTCCTTCCATCTCTTTCTTGGGGAGGGTAATTCCCGTTCCTCCTCTCGTAAGAAGAGTAATCTCTTCCTCTTCTATACTCATGAGGTGATGGTGAACGATACCGATTCTCATATCGATTTTCATATCCGTTTTCGTATCGGTAATTGTTGTAACTACAGTGCCCGCGAAAAGTATCCGATCACCCTTAAAATTTGTATTTTTGACATAAAAAACAATGTTTAAATGTATACTAACCTTATATTAGTATTTTGTCATCTGTCCTTTGGTTTGGATGACTTGTTCTAGACGTTTTGGCATGGATTTAATCAAGTTTTGACAAACTTCCACTGATATTTCCTTGCACCATACCTTTTTGATGGCCTCTTGTAATTTTTCGACTGAGCCAGTGTCGTGGCATTCAACATTATTTTTTATTATTAGCCACAGATTTTCTATCGGATTGAGATCTGGACTATTACCAGGCCAATCCAAAATATCAAATTTATTGTCAGTAATCCATTTTGTCACTATTTTGGCCCTGTGACATGGTGCACCATCATGCATGTATGTTTTTGTCCTTTGGATTGCCATTGCCATTGGAAGTTTATCCTGTAGCATTGCTAAATACCGTGCACCATTCATAGTTGTGTTCTTCGGAAGAAAATATAAGTTTCCACGCCCATAGTAACCGAAACAACCCCAAACCATCACACTTGGAGGGTGTTTCATTGTCTTTAGGGTGTATTTAGGGTCCATCCTATTTGAGCCAATAGGCCGGTGAACCTTTTTTGGACAACTTCTGAATGTCAAAAATGTCGACTCATCGCTAAATAAAACCTTCTTCCAGTCATCAACAGTCCAATGAATGTATTTTTTACAAAATGCGACACGTTTTTTACGCATTTTTTCATTAATGAACGGTTTCTTAGCAGCATGGCGAGATGGTAATCCGAGTTCTTTTTGGAGCCGCTCCTGGATAGTTCGTTCAGAAACACCAGATAACAAATTATTCATATTAAATTTTATTTCTTTCGCAGTTATTGTTGGGTTTTTCAATACTAAACGTTTCATAAGTTTGTCTGTTTGCGAATTTGTTTTCCTCGGTCTGCCAGATCGTTTTTTAGGGACTGGCGTGGTTAGGCCACCATTGTTCTCAGCCCGTGAAACCCATAAATTAACGGTACTTTGGGATATGTTTAATTCCTTAGCTATCTGTCTCTGTGATTTCCCACATGCATGCAAAGCAACAATAGCACCTCGACAATCACTCTTAAGTTGTTTTTTAGCACACATTATATATAAATTTTATTTACACCACTTTCTGTAAAAAAAAAAAAAATATCAAGAAATTTACACAAACAGTGAAATCTGACAAATTTGAGACACAGCCACCCGCAACGAAGGCTACCAGAACACTAATTTGAGAATGCGTTGGATAGCTCTCATATCAGCGAGCAACCTCAAAGTTACCAGATGTCGCTAGAACAAATAGAAAGTGAATTACGTGTCTCTGAATATCAAGGGAAAATATTGTATTTTCTTGAGTGATCGGATACTTTTCGCGGGCACTGTACTTCTATCTCTCTCGTACGAAGCGATTCATCTTCTCTTCTACTTTCCCTCTCTAAGCACATTAGTATATTCAATATCTCATCCTTCCTATTCTTCCCATATAGGTCTGCATACGCATCCAAAAATTGTTTCCACGTCTTCACATTCTTTTTAAAGCCTACAAAAACTCGCCTAGCAGGTAAAGCGGAACATCTTATTGCTAAATCTATTCGCATTTTATCACTTTTTTGCTCTCCGACCCGTATTAATCTAGCAATCTCGGCAGCGAAATCAGGAAAAGGCACATAATTTCTATCGCCGCCTTGAGCGGCCGAAATTAAATATTCAGCATATGATCCACAAAACAATGGGTAGATCTCTGCTGCCGTCTTAAGTTTTTTATCTTCCTCTGTGGTAAAGAGGACGTTACATTCATTCGGATTACTACGCGAAGATAACGTATTGGACCTATTTTGAAACGATCGCTCGTGTAGGTGGTTACGATATACTCTTTCGGGCACGGCATTATGGTATGATCTCTCGGGTAAAGTGGGGAGAGGAGGTGGGGAGAGGGGGTTTCAGCCCCAGTCCCGGCTCCTTCTTGGCTGAAAGGCATGTTTTCTAATGAAATCGGTCAAAACTCGACCGAGTCAGAATCTCTAAAATTTGATAATAAAAGTGGTTTCGGATTCGGATCAGTCTCGGGCTCAAGCCTAGGGGAACCGATTGGAAGAAATGGTATTCTATTTATGTTAAAATTAGGGGGAACGAAATGAGCTCGTGAAGGGGTTACTCTTGGGGAACTGCCCGCTATAGGAGGGCTCTCCTCTCGTCCTTCGAAACATCTCGCAATACAAAATAGGTCGCCTACCTCACTTTCTACTTCTGTGGGAAGGCGCACCCCTCTTGTTACTTGGTGACCGTTAGCAAGTTGCGATATCGGATCGGCCTGAGCAGCAGCAGTCCACGCAGCGGTTCTCGATCGGGTGATCCTCCCATTGTCTTCCTTCGATGTTTGTTGAGAGCGGATAGCCCTCATATACACACTTAGAAAGTACTGTCTTTAACTAAATGAGGGGGTATCAGAAAGGGGAAGATCCCACTTCTGACAGCAATTTGTAATAAAGGTCGCGGTTGACGGGACCCTTATTGCAAAATATTTATTTATTGAAGGTCACGACGAAGGCCCATAAATTAAAAGTGAAGTTTAGACGCTTGGGTGATTGTTTTCCTTTATTATTATAATTAGCCTTTCTCTTAATTTGGTGACCCTGTGCGTGAATTCTTTATCTTCCGCTTACTTTCTGAACCCCTGACTCTAAGTGTGTAATTGATAATGAAACCGTCGGTTTGAATAGCTTTTAATCAGTGAATTAAAGACACAATCTGATAGTTACAAGTTCAGTCAAATTTGGGAAATATATTGCAATTAAGTTCAATTGTGGCTAAATTTAGACTTAAGATAAATTAATCACTCAAGATTAATTATTGCCAGTCCACTACTTCTCTCGCTGTAGTTAAACTAATGGCCCTCAATTTTCTCACAAACTCAATATTCAACTCAATGAATCTCTCAAATTTAGTCTTTAACGAGCAAATTCCCTCTCAGGTCCTCACTCGGAGAACCACTGAAACGTAACCCAGCCTGTCTCGCTACTGACGGAGCGCTAGTTAGATTCTGATTTTTTTCTTCGCATTTTGTTTTTTATATGCCTAAACTATCCTACGTCAGAGTCCGAGGCGCACCAAAAAGGCGAACCCAGTGACCGGAAACTGTCGTGTGGGAGAGTTGCAACATTAGGTGCCAGTGTCCTTTTGGTGCACCGTTCAAGTGTCGCAGAGGGGGCGTTATAGAGGTCATCGAGAACCCATATAGTTTATGTCAAGAAGTTGTCTAGACATTGCAGAGAAAATATGGCGGGTCATAGGGAACTATATGGCTCGTGTATAACATATATATATACGTTTTTATAGGGTAGGCAGGGTACGCTTTGCCTGACCATTAATTTTGTCAAACTTTAGAAGCATAAATATATTAATATAAATTAGCGCAATTAGACAAAATTTGTCAATCGCGCCCTTTTAATCCAATATCATATGATTTCTTTTTTTCATATTAGCTATTACAAACTAAAAAGCCTTGCCTACCTTGAATGTATATTATAAATTCAACTAGTGTGGCGGATTTGATATATGCCATTTTTAATACAGAGTAAATGTACATTTAGTCAGCGCGCGGACTTTCCTACTAAACGATACATTTTGCACGCTTACGCTCATTATGAAACCATCCCGTATGAAGAAATATGAGAAACTACGATTTGGGTGGGGGGTTAAAGGAAGAAGATTGATAGAGGAATGGTGTATGACGGTCACAAGGGGATTTTTTTTTTGGGGGGGGGGGGGTTTGCGCGAATATGCGAATATACAAATCACTTAGGCTTTAGTATGACAAGTTTGACAATGTGGGAGTGATAGATGATGTGATCTTTGTGCTTTCTTTTCAATATAAGTTACTATTCTAGTGCCTTATTATAATGGAAATTAGTGTCGACTATTTGTTAAAAAACAATTTTTTAAAATTGGAAAGAGAACTGCAAATTCAGATTAAAAACTCAGGTAGGTCTGAAATAATAATTTCAAAATAATAACATCTGATAAACAAGGTAATAGAGCCTTCTCAAATGATTGGTTTAACAAAAAAATATGGCTGACTGGATGCCCAATAAGAGAGAAATTGTTCTGTTGGCCTTGTTTACATTTTAATAGTGATTCTGGAAACGAGGGATGGAATAAAGAAGGCTATCGAGATCTTAAAAATGTGAGCAAAGCATGTACAAAATACGAATCATCAAAACTGCATTTAGAATGTGTAATGAAATTAAGTTTGTTTGCCAAGTATATATATATATATATATATATATATATATATATATATATATAATATTCTGCCTACCTAATGCACCACTACAAGAACCGGCTCTGATATATATATGAAAACAAGTACCAACACAACAGCAAACATATATATATATATATATATATATATATATATATATATATATATTAGGGTGTCTCTTATTGAGTAGTCAAAAATTGAAATGTTGAATTATTTTATCTGCGCCCCCTAAAATAGTTCCATTTAGCATAAAAACTAAAACTTGAAAGTGTGACACAAATTGGCTCATATTTAGGGGTCGCCCCGGCTAATAAAAATGGTGACCATGGCATAATAGCTCCTGACATATGATTATGCTCATTATACACATAATTCCTTCCTTCTTTTTTTAGTTTGATTCGTTTTTATAAGTATAGGCCTTCTTATTTATCATTGATCCTTTTCTAACCTATCCTTGATGTTGTTATAATCCATCCTTTGGTCCTCAATCCTTCTTTATCCCAATCCTTTTTTCTCCTATCCAAAATCCTTCCTGGCTCTTTTTTTATATACAATCAGCAATGAAGCATTGCTACAAAAAAAAACATTAGTTTATTAATAGAGAAATTCAAAATGCCAGTGCTATTTACATACTTTAATTACTTTAATTAGCATTATTTCCTTATACAACATTTATTTAATATACAATGATTATACAATATGGTGTATTTTAAGGTGCGACCTCATTGATGGTTATTTTTTTGAGAAGAACAGTTTTGATGGAACTGGGTGACTCTGGCGGTGTTTGCAACAATTTGGAGCAGGAACTGGAGCTGCTCTTCCCCCACTGTCAATTTCTTATTCAGCTCTTGAACTAAAGCTACTGCACGTTCTCCCCGGTCATTTACAACAGATAGAGCTGCAACAATAGCTCTGGCCCTTAAATATTCACAGTTGGATGTCCAAGTGCTGGGTGCCTTGTTCAGAAATCCTTCTGGCAAATTCAGCTTAGTAAAGAATTCTCTAGTATTTCTTGTAACAAGTTGGTGTAGTCCTTCACCAGAGCAGAAGGTCAATTCAGGAATCCGAGGACGCTTGGGTGGTCTATCAGTGGACTCATCTTCTAATGCCTTTACCATGCGTTTCTTTACATCTGTAGTAATTCGCTCATCAAAGAAAGCAAGACCAACTGCTTCTTCAGACAGGTACCATAAGTGGTTAGAGAGCTTTTTTTTAGTTGCATCAGAAATCTTTTTGTTAGGATAATTAATCAATGACCTCATAAGGAGCCAGTCATTAATGGGTTTCAATAGGGAGTGAGGATGTTGTCCAAGCCTTCATATAGATGAGAACAGAAAAAAGGGAAAGATCTCGAATTCCTCGTTCTTCAGTCTTAGTCATCTTGAACTGGTTTCGAAAAAACCACATCTTGATAGAATAGAGCGCTTTGGACATCCAGCGAGCTCGATGCATGGCACCTGGTGCACGAAACTTGATGCCTTTATTGGGGACACCTCCAAGAAAGATGATGGACAGATCCAAAAGTTCTTGATAGTCATCCCGTAGCATAGGTGCCTGGGATCTAGCAAACTGAATTAGTTCAGTTTTAGACTGGATAATTGCTTCTTAGTAATCGTGTCTGTCTCACCTGTTTGGAACTGGCTTTGATTAACAGAAGTCCAATTGTCACGAAAACGCTTAAAGACCAATATCTCTGGACCAGTTGATGTAGATCCCAATGTTGCTTCAAATGCAGCTCCACAATAAATCTAAAACATGGTGTCTACAAGGCAAGTACAAAACATCATGTCCCAATTTTGCTTCGATGAGAGCACAGGCTCCACTATATTGACCCGTGTTTGAAGCTGTTGTATCGAAACAAATTGCTTTTACTCTCTCTGTAATTCCCCATTCATTCAGGCAGTTAAAGACGGCTTCAGCTTGTGCTTCTCCAGTTGAGTTTGGGATTTTGGGGACCAAGCAGCTGTTCAACACCAGGTCCTGACACAAGTACTGGGAGACGATCAATGTGCTTGTGCGAGGTGAGGTCCTCCATCATCTTGCCATCCCAGTGGACTGTCATAGAACATTCTCCATGGAAATGCTCCTTAAGTTCTTTAGCATGACGAGCTCGGTTCTTATTTCGAAGGCGATGGATAGAATGTTGGTTTATGTTGTAATCTGAAGCGTCCAAACCAAAGCTTTTAGCTGCCTCTGCGAGGATAAATGTTGCCTTTCTAGAGGAAATTTGTGTAGAGCGTGCAGACGAAACCACGTGATTCGAAGCGTCATTGTAATTGGGTAATAATGACAGCTCTGACCGGAGCGCATTAGAAGGTTCAAAAAGTGAATTAGCATAGAGTTTTAGCCTTGTAGGTATATTGATACATGTAAGCTGGGCTTACGAAAAATGTTTTTGTTGTTATAACTAACTACAGGGATATTTTTATAAAAAATAATAAATTTCTGCTCAAACACTGCACAAAACCCCCCGCATCCCTCTAGTGACGCCACTGATAGAAACAGATCATGAAACACATGTCAGGTAAAATTTCCATTGAACTAAATTAAATTCTTTGTGACAAATAGCAACATTGTTTAAAACTTCATAATATGTGTATAAGAGCATAAATTCTAATTTTTTCATTAAATTCATTAAATTTTTTTCAAACACTAATAACAAAATCAGTATAAATAATTGTGAAAAATATAAATAAAATAGTTTATTATCTGATAATAGCAAAAAAGAAGTATAGTGATACACAGTTACACACCTTTTACTTATGACAGCAGAACACTGAATGATGACAAATAAACAATTGCAACATAATCTGGAGCATTCTTGATGAAACATGTTTAAACAGGTTGATCTTGTCTTATCAAGCAATATTTTCAGCTACAAACTTGACAATTATCTCTAATATATTCATTTAATTGAATTCATCATAAATATGATGATTAATTAATTAAAAACATATGTTTAGTATACTTGACAACTGCTAGTAATTTCAAATATTAATTGCATAAATAATAGCTATATTTTATGAACTTTAATAAGCGGGGGCGACCTCTAAAAATTGTTCAATCCAAAAACAAATTTATATGTGATGTTTTTTCAACCAATGGAACTGGTTGAGAGGGCGCAACCTAAAAAAATCAACACTTCGAAAATAAGAGACACCCTAATATATATTATATATATATTTGTCATCATCAGTGAATTATAAAACTTAAAACCTCAAAACAAAATAAGAACAAATAATTAAAATTATATCAATACAAAAAGGAATTAAAATCATTAAAATTAAAGGATCACCTGAAGATCAGAGCCCCCCAGCCTCAATTACCAAATGATATCTTCGTTAAAACTAACGAAAATATCACGACTTAACCAAACCAATCGTCAAGGGTTTACAGTTGACCTACCCGGGCATTCAATTTAATTTTTTATTATATTTGGTACTGTAAAGCAAAAAACAAGAATACATGGTAGCCCTGATCTTCAGTTGATCCAAATTAAATTAAATTAAAATTAACACAACTGGTAAATACACAATAATTATGCTGAGAGAAAACGACTTAACCAAACCAATCGTCAAGGGTTTACAGTTGACCTACCCGGGCATTCAATTTAATTTTTTATTATATTTGGTACTGTAAAGCAAAAAACAAGAATACATGGTAGCCCTGATCTTCAGTTGATCCAAATTAAATTAAATTAAATTAAAATTAACACAACTGGTAAATACACAATAATTATGCTGAGAGAAAACTGTATGAATGTCAGTTACATTGGAAGGTATAATATATCTATGAAAGTATGTTAGGTGGTTAGTTAAAAGAGCTGTAATTTGTAAGATGAACTATTGTTGTTAATGGAGAGTTTGTTTCTGTAGATGTACAAAGATTCTAAAATTCGGAGTTCTGTAAGGTTATTGGTTCGTGTTTTAATTTCGAACTGAGTTTTGTAAAGGGGAAGGTTGTCGGATACGTTTAAATTTAAAAGGATAACAGAGAATGTTCTGTCTAAATTACTAAAACTCGAAGATAAACATAATAGGTTTTTGCATAAATTAAAAAATAGTAATATTATCGATGACAAAGTATACAATTTTTGGAGCAAGTGTAGTGTACGTCCCCCTGTGGTGCCAAGTGTAGTTTACGTTAGTATATAGCCGCGTTTGGAGGGACGAATTTCGGGTGCTATGAATCCTGCCCCTGGAGGCATTCGCCTTCGTTATAATGGGGCCCCCTTCTTTAAATTCCTCACTTCATTTATGGGGTCTCACCCTCCTTAATGAAGGGCACTTGCCCCTTCAGGGCCCCTTGCGGGTACCCCTTCCTCCTTGGTGGGGAAAAAATTCTGTGGGGTTCTTTCATGGTCTTTCATGAGACAAAAACAGACAACAAACAAACAAAAACAGACAAAAAGAAACAAATATGCGAGTACTTTTTATGCAGCGTACCGGCACGTTCCGCCAGAATTCCGTCGTGTTCGTGGCCCTGCTAATTTTAGCTGCAGGGGGAGCAACATTCTCACAAATCAGACTGATATTCTGTATCAGAGCTTGACAGTCAATTTTGAACATTATACCCTTAAACAATACAAATGAAAACTTAAAATAAATATCTGAAAAAGGGTTTAACAGACCTAACGAGATTATGCATTAATCTCAAAACATACAAGACGTTGCGTTGTATTCTCAAAGCATGTTATTATATTCAAATACCACATTACCTCTTCGAGTACAATTCCGTTTTTGTATATTAACTAATGCGAACATCACAAAAAACAAAATCAGGTTAAACACGTTTTAAATCAAAAACATTTTTCTTTGTTTAATATCTGTTTTATGAAAAATAAAATGAAGGCTTATTATTTTAATTTAAATGAATTAATTTCTCTTTTTTTTAAGGGAAACTGATTTATTTTCATCCGCTCCAAAGCTCAAATACAAGAACTTTTTATACATTCATAACACATGCTTAATTGTTTATTTACTTTTAAATATGGTTTTCTGTTATTTACATCGATATATAAATATCTTCTGGTATGTGAACTAATAATTTTACTGCACATCAAATTTCGTTATAAAATTGCGTGTGTTAAGAGAAATTTCTCTTTAAGCGCTACGGAAACGTAATTTAAAAAATTTAATGATCTGTTATTTGTATGTACTGTAATATTATTATTATTATTGCTACCAATTATTGGTAATAAATTACACAGGTAACAATCATCATGAACAGCAAATATTATCAATACTAATTATTTATATATATATATATATATAAATCAGCCCTTTTAAAAAGACTAGGATGAATGCGAATACATGCATTTTATATTTCATAAATTCAAATATCGACATCTTCCTTCATAGTCATATAGTTCATCCAGTTAACCTATAACGGCTGTTCTAAACCATGCATGAAAATACATTTTCAATAACAACCTAGTCATGCATATTCGGATAGATTCAAATACTGAATCATCAATTCCGTCTCTAAACATCCATTTAAACATTATTATCATTATCATTATTATTATTTATGTACAAGATTATTTAAAGTAAACATTTGATTCTACAAAACAGCTGGCAACTCAATCTTTTAACGTAGCACCACGTGTACATTATACCGTTTAATGCACCTATTTCATTTCCTATAACCCTATTAAGTTTATCTACATCATAATACCATTAACAATATATAATATAGACACACACACACATATATATATATATATATATATATAACCATATAAGGTAGTTTGTCCCGAAAATCAACTTTCCTAATATTTCCAATTAATAGAAAACGACTAGTGAGTTTTACAGGGAATAACTCCAGTATTTAACTTCGTAGCAAAGATTGTTGACTAGAAAATAGTCCTAAATCCATTATTCTAAATCCATGTATTCTCTGTGATATATATATATATATTATATATATAAACACAGTATATATGACTTCTTACTTATGTCTGTGTTTGATTTCTACCCATTCTTCAACAGAATGTACACCATTTATCTGTTGCAAGTTAGAAGTTGGGCGTAGGAGGAAACTGTATTATTATTATTATTAGTAGTAGTATTAGTAGTAGTAGTCTAAAACTTATCTTCATTTCTACATATCTGTCTAGGTAAGCACTCACCACACCGATGTTCGTATGTAATATATGTGAAACAACCAAATGTACCGAAAGGTTAATAAACACCAAAGTAGCTCGTACAACGTGTACAGTCTGCAAATATTAATGAACAACGATATTACCATTATTACGACTAAATTACACTAAAACAATCAACGTATCAAATTAAAATTTTCACTTAAAGCATATTATTAACTATCATCCAATAACCTAATTTTAAAAACAGTTAGACAGTTAGATAGGTAAGCACCCAGACGTTATAGCTATTTAGGGTATGATTCTGATTAATCAGTTAATCATTGTTTTTAATTTAATCATTAATTAATCAAAATATATTTTTAGAAAATGGTGGGAAATGATTTGTAATGTATCATTTGAATTTTGCACCTTTTTGCATATATAAATTGTCTAATCCGCCCACGCCTGATTTCTTGAACTAAAAAGCAAACTAAATGTTTGAGTAAAATGTTTTCTTAGGTCTTATTGCACGCAACAGAAAAAATAAAGCTCTTTTTTACTCTTTTCAGAAACATTTAATTTTTATTCATATTCAATCAGTTAATCATTGCTTAATTAGAAAATTTCATCATTCATAATTTTTTCCTAAAAATGATTAATTATCCATGCCCTACTATACATACAAACAAATTGGAATGCTGAGTTGTTAAAAATTCAGATTTCGGAAATGAAAAATCTGATCATTATGTGGGGTCTGCGAGTTCAGAATTGTGTGAGCCTATATTATTTGTATATATATATATATATATATATATATATATATATATATATATATATATTATACAGTGTGTCCGTAAAGTCATGGTGGGATTTTAAATAGCTATATTATTGCAACGAAACATGATAATGAGATGAAAAAAAGGCAAATTGAAGAACAACTCTAAAAGAACAACTTTATTTAACGTAGTTCGATATGGGCTCCTCTGGTAGCCCTGCAGACATCTAGGCGGTGATTCAATTCCAGCCACACACGCCCAAGAACATCAGGAGTGACGGATGCGATAGCTAATGCCTTCCTCCTGGACTTACAAGCTATGGACCTGCTTAAGCCTGGCCTTGATGTGAAACAGATAATAGTTGATAAATCGAAAATGGACAGGGAAAAAGCTAGAATGAAAGTGAAAAGTGATGAAAAGCACAATGAGGGTCTGGAAAAGTTAGTCTGTATTGGGGTTGATGGGAAAGTTGACAAGGACACTTTGCTGTACAGAGAAGTTAAGGATGAAAATGGGGAGACTAAGCTGAAGAAAAGAAAGGTACAAGAGCACCATTTGACTTTCACAAAGGAGCCGGGAACAAAGTGGAACATATCTTACTCACAGAGTCATCCCAATTAAAGGTGTGACTGGAGTTCTTCTTGGTGAAGAAGTTGTTAGTGTCTTGGAGGAGTTTAACAGTGTTCATACCCTGAAAGCTGTCCTCCTTGACAACACAAATACAAACACTGGCTGGGAGGGAGGCCTTGTAACAGCTCTGGAAAATAAAATTGAGCGGAAATTGCACACCATTGGCTGTTCACTCCATCAGAATGAGCTTCCTTTCAGAGCTGTTTTCAAGCATCTTGATGGCAGTACCAAAAGTCCCACTGCTTTCACTGGTCCGCTGGGAAATCTCTGTGAAATTGACTACCAAGATCTGCCACAAGTGGAATTCACCAAACTCAGTGGCCCCCTGCATGACATGGAATTTGCTGAGGAGACACTGAATGATCTCAGTAGCGACCAGAGGCTTCTTTTGGAGTATGTGCTTGGAATTCCAGGGGCAAAGTCAACCCAAGATTTGCTGCCTGGAAAATTGGACCATTAAACCATGCAAGATGGTTGACTTTGGCAATTAGATTGATGTGTCTGTGGACCAGAGGTGCTTACCCTCCAGAACTACAGGATAATCTTTACCAGGCCATCAAGTTCATTGTGGAAGTGTATGCAGTCAGTTGGTTTGAGATGAAAAGGGACAGCAAGTTCCACAATCAGCAGCTGTACATCTTCAACATGATCCAGAGGATCAAGCAGCAGTCTGAAGAAATCCAGGGTGTTGCTTTCAAGAACCTGAAGTACAATGCTTTTGCCTTGCTGCCCGAGAATGTGCTGTACTCCATGATGAAGTCTGATGACTTGGAAGTGAGAGAAGCTGCTCTCAAGAAAATTCTGTCCATCAGGTAAGCATTTATTAATTTAAAAAAGTGTGAAAAAAAAAATTTGATTATGGGGATTTATTTAATAAAAAAAAGGCCCGAGTTCTATAAATCCCCATAATCGAATTTTTTTTCACATTTTCTTATCCCAATTCCCCCCCTCCCCTCTGATAATAGAAATAATCTTACCTTCTTTCTGAAAAAAAATTCGATTATGGGGATTTATAGAACTCGGGTTTTTGTTTTAATTTAAGTTAAATTAAATCAGCAATTCTGAGACTAATAGGGATTAAATCTTAAACTGGAATAAAAAATTCATTAATTATTATTCTTTCAGAAGTGGGAAGCCAGCCAAGAAGAGGCTGAAGAAGATCACAGCCATCAACATTGAAGCTACCCACTGGTCAGAACTAATCAACCTTTCTCAAAGTGGCATCTGTGAACCTGCTCTCACAGAAGACTTTTCTGACCAGGAGCTTCAAGAAGCATTGCTGAATGGCACCAAGCTGGAGCTGCCTGATCTGCCTTCACATTCTCTGAGTGTTGAAAGGGCCGTGAAGCTGACATCTGAAGCTTCCCATACTGTTTATGGACTCGAATCAAGGCACAAACACATTCTGGCCAAAGCCCTAAGCAACCAGATGAGGCCTTCCTTTGCTTCTAAGGGCTCTTACAGTGAAAATTATGATGATCTTGGGATCTAAATGTGTCTATTTGACTCTGTACATGTTTTTGTTTACTTTTTTTTCAATAAAATTGTAACTTTTTTCAGGATTTTTTTATGAAAATAGCATGATTTTTTCTGCCGAAAATTGCGAAAATGCGGTATTTTTCGGTAAGATTTTTTGACGATTTTGAAACGGTTTCCTCAAAAAACGGTTAAAGCTAGGGATCTGAAATATTTTGTCAGTTATTATCATATTAAGCCCTGACTATCTCGACTAGTCCAAAGTCGATATCTAAAAAAATGCGGAAAATCAACCTACCTTACCCGGTATGTTCATTTACAAAATTTCATTCCTGTAAAACCGTCCAACTTCGAATTGGACCAGACAGTTGGGTTTCTTTCGCGAACAGGACTGCCGCTACTCTCGAGTGTCCGTCAAATTATTCCTTTATCACAATCCCTATGGTTATTCGGCTACCAATTGGTTGCTCCTTGCGTTCAAAAACCTTCCAAATATACAACCCTTACAAGGTTACCATTAATGACTCATATCCCTTCCCGTCGCAAATTAAATTTAAACCCGTCATAGAGATCTTAAATCTCTCCATGAGACCTGTAACCATCCTACCCGAGCTACATGCCTCTGAATGGAATGATCAATTAAGTCGGTTTAAAATTTCGGATGATAACCAAAATAACCTCTTACAAATACTACAACCTGTAACAATTTTTTCAACATCTGCCGTTAGTATCATTATTGTATGTGCTATTATCCTCGGTATATTTGTGATAAAAAGATCGTTCTTGGAACAAAGGAAAACAAGAGACACCGAACCACGTGAAACTATTTATGCACGACCAAGAGTGCGTACCCAGACCACGTGAACTAGACTTAGCCACCCTGACTTATGTTGTGTATATAAATCTATATTATAAAAACCAATGGTTATCACCTAGTTAGCATTAGTTAGGATATTATATTATCGTAGTAATATCATTCTAGAGGGAAGAGCCCTGTAAAAATGAACAATGAATAATTCCTACATAATCTTTATATTCAATTATTAATTTTTACATAAGCATCAAACTCGCATAACGCAAGTTATCTGTTATTCAATTCATACGTCCATATCCTTTCTTGACCTTTATCTTGTGTTATTTTTTTTTAATTGTTCCCTCGCAAGATACTCGTCATGCTGACGCACGTGTTCGAATTTCGCTGACCAACACGGAAGGCGGGAATCTAATTACGAAATCTCCTCTCTTGTTTACTTTTAATTCAAAAGCATGATTATGTTATATATCGTTATGCGTGTTATGTATATATATATATATGTGCCCATGTACTTTGTGTTAAATCTCAAAATAATAGATATCCTAATGTAAATATGAAACACTGTAAACTATAGTTAACTGTGGTCAATTGTAATTAACTATAATGATTTAATATGATGTAATTAACGTACTTTAATAAAACTGTAGTTAACGATAACAAATGAATGTGAATTAATTAGTAATTATAATCATAGTTATAGTAAACCAAAATTTCAATGTACTCAGGTTCGACCCGACATTATGTCGCCATTAGGAATGTATACGCGGCGATATTGTTATTTTTTATTATTATTTTTTCGTTGGGATAAATTTTTGGTGTGCTTTCGACTTTACCAAATAATTGGTGACTTGTTCTTTTTAAAATTTCTTAATAATTTTCTTAGACTTAGCTTAATAATGAATCCTGATTAAAAGTTGGTGATCATGTTTTGTATACATTCTCTCTTCGTTATAAAAGATGAAGTTATGTCTTGCCTAAGCATTTAATTGTAAATCTTAAACCTTTAATTTTTGCTCATATGTATATCTTAGTATAAAGATGCATAGTTCAATTTCAGCTTCTACTTAACTCGGCGGATCAGGAAAACAGCAGATCTGAAAATACGCGGTTTAAGATAAAAATATGGCTTCCTCTTCCTATATCCTGTTTATCTGTTTAACCATTGTCACAACAAAAACTTTACTTTATTTTTAACTATTGTGCAAAAATAATACAGCCTTTTCAACATTTAATAATGATGATGTTAGTAGAATCGGGGTATATAAACCCACATAATTTCTTCCATGTTCATTCAGAAGTAGATTCAAAGGCTGAGCACTGCCTGTTCATTTTAGCAGTAAATTACAGTAAGAAATAGTCTTTATCGTCTCCTTCGAGCCTTGCTCTCTTCAGAGAACTTAGTCATTAAAATTTCCCGATACGTTATAAGAAGAATCCGAGAATCTTCAGAGAATTTAGTAAGCCTCCCAGAATCCTCCGAGCCACTATAGAAGAACTCGGAGAGTAATATAGAAAAAACTACTGCAAGTAACACATCCGTTGCTGCCACCTAACTAGAACCCCCGTCGACTTCGAACCAACCCAGGCCATAGACGGAGGGGTTAACATATATATATCAGGGTCATCCAACACGCTCGTCCATCGACACATGTAGCGAATTGACGATTAGCTTGTGGTGAATGGCTTTTGAGTTCATGAAAGATCCTTTGCATTTTGACATTTTTATTGCGCAAAAAACGACGGAACTTGCCAACCTATTTCATTTGGAAAGACGTCATTTAGGAATGGATGTCCTTTCGCTTCAAAACAAAATGGGCCAGCCACAAAGAAAAGAATCCGTCGTCCAGTTTTGGACTCGGTTGGGAGAAAACAAGTTCGTGGTGTTGCAGTCAGGTATTGCAAGATTGTTTTCGATATTTCACTCAACTTACCATTGTGAATCCACCTTTTCTGTAATGAGTCACCTGAAGTCAAAGTATCGCTCTAATTTGCTTGATGCCAATTTAGAGGCAGAGCTCAGATGTTCAATAAGTGAAAACATTATGCCTGATTTCACCCGGCTGCGCAAGATAAAGACTGCCAAGCTTCACATTGAATTTTTTAATATAGCTCATTGCATTGCTGTAATTTTTAACATTATTGATGTTTTTACAATAAAGTTTATTCAGTTCAATTCTTCAATTGTTGTATTACAGTTTTCCTTTTATATGTCCTTTTTTTTCCATTTCTAACTTGTTAATACGCACAGTTTCACTATGTGGCGATATACAGTATATATATATATATATATATATATATATAGACAGTGTTGTGCGCGTTACCTCCTGAAAACAGCTGTGTAACCGCTACTTCTGCCGATGTGTAGCGGTGCTACCGTTGTTTTTGAAAAACAATCAAAATTGGAGTAAAAATTCCCCAATACGTATGTGTAATTTTGCAAGTATTAGTGAATAGCTTCAATGTGTGTGTATATATATATGTAAACTACAAATTCAGTAGCTAAGTTGTTGCTTTCAGTTACTGAGCAGCTGTGTGAGGGAAAAAGGTGTATACTCTATAGAACAATAAGAGATGAATAAAGCAGACAAGAGGCAGAAACTAATATCTCGTTACATTTTCTGTAGTGGTGAGAGAGTGAAAAATTGGACTGATTCAATTTACAATTCTTTGGAATAAGCGCTGCTAGTAGAACTGGATTATTTCATGCTGATCAAACTAAATATACCCCATTTCAGTTGATAACATAAGTAGACTTTGAATCAACCACACTTCGTTGTTAGTGACCCAAATCTAATTTTTCATTGCTTTATTTATAGTAATATTAATACCTTGTAAACTATAAGAATAAAAATGGCTTTATTCGCTTAAAAAGTAGCGAGTAACGAGCTGCGGCTGGAATTCAGTTAAAATGAAAGGCCCTACTCCTTACGCTGCATTTCCTCAAAACCATCAGTGCTACCGCTACTCCAACATTGTGTGTATATATATATATGTGTATATATATATATATATATATATATATATATATATATATATATATATATGTGTGTGTGTGTGTGTGTGTGTGTGCACGTAGAGAGAGGGAGAGATTTGTGTTTTAGTTGTGTGTAAAGGATTTACCAGGTACTGCAAGCTACTGTCAACAGAGCACGGTCAACTATGACAAGACCTTCGGAGGTGGTCAGACTAGTCAGACTTTGGACTGACCAATATTCAACTAAGCCATAGGGCTTGTTCCTAGGTTCCACTATTTTATTGGTCAAACTTTTTAAAAAATACATACTTTCATTTGTTCTAGGGTTGTGTGGGCTGAACTAGTGATCTTTCTCATAGAATGTTTGCCGAATTCAAATTTATTGTCAACTTAATCGCTAGAGTGATAAGGTATGTGTGTCTGCGTACACGCTTTTGTGTTTTTATATTGTATATTTATCGATCTATTAAATATACAACTCGACGTAATTTGCTCAGAGAATAGTTAAATCAGCTCTGTATATATATATATATATATATATATATATATATATATATATCGGCTATTGATTGGTGGCGCGGAAAACGCAGTTTAATAATAAACAAGAACACCAGAGAAAATACAAACATCCTTCAAGGTTTAATAGTACCAACGTTTCGGAATGCACTAATTCCATCTTCAGGGCTAAAACAATAAAATTCCAAATCACATACAAAATACAAATTGCTTAATAACAATTTAAAATAAACTTTAAAAAATTATAAAAAGTGGCTAAGAAAATGTAAAACAATTAAAACTAAAAGGTAAATAAATGTAAAGTTAAAAAGTTAAAATTATAAAAAAAAAAAAGTAAAAGCATTAAAACTGAAACGTAAATGAAATAAACTAGTACCTTAACGCGTTTCTGTGTCATCATGAAGTCAAATGGTTGAATGAGTGTCCTTCCAACTTTAAACCGGTTTTTTATAGAAGATATATTGATGACACTTTTCTCCTGTTTAAATCACCAGACCATATCCCTTTGTTTCGTCATTACCTTAATTCTAAGCACCCTAATATTCAATTTACTTCAGAAGTTGAATCTAATAGCTCTCTGTCTTTTCTGGACATTAAGATAATAAAAACTAATTCCTCTTTTGAAACTTCCGTTTACCGAAAGCCGACATTCACGAATCTTACTACGAACTTTTCTTCCTTTATCCCTTTAGGTTTCAAACGAAACTTAATTTCGACTCTGACCAATAGAGCTTTCAATATCTGTTCAGATTACTTTAAACTACACGATGAACTAGATTTCATCCGAAAACTTTTTGTTAAGAATAATTTCCCTTCTAGACTGGTGGAGACTACAATAGGCAGAACCTTAAGTAGACTAATAAGCTCTACAACTAGAGACTTAATTACAGTCCCCAAAGATATCCTGCATTTTACTTTACCCTATATGGGAACCTCAAGTTTTAACATTAGAAACAAACTTTTAAAATTGCTCAAGGAATTCTACCCACAACTATGTATAAAAATTATATTCACCCCGTCTAAATCGATTTACCATTTATTTAAATACAAGGATGTTATTCCTACACTTCTTAAGTCATCCATAGTTTATCAATACAAGTGTGACCACTGTATGGGGTCATATATAGGAAAAACTAAAAGACATTTAAAATCTCGTATTTACGAACATCTCGGTAAATCGGTCCGTACAAATTTACCCCTTGGCAAGCCACCTAATTCTCTCATACGTAATCACTCGCACAACAATAACCACCCAATTTCACAGTCTAATTTCGCCGTACTTGCTGCCGGAAGCTCTGACCTTAAGCTTAAAATTATGGAGTCTTTGTTTATTTATAAACTAAAACCAGACCTAAATTCTGACGAATCATCGATAGATCTGCTATGTTTTGGTTAAGGTACTAGTTTATTTCATTTACGTTTCAGTTTTAATGCTTTTACTTTTTTTTTATAATTTTAACTTTTTAACTTTACATTTATTTACCTTTTAGTTTTAATTGTTTTACATTTTCTTAGCCACTTTTTATAATTTTTTTTTTTAGGTTTATTTTAAATTGTTATTAAGCAATTTGTATTTTGTATGTGATTTGGAATTTTATTGTTTTAGCCCTGAAGATGGAATTAGTGCATTCCGAAACGTTGGTACTATTAAACCTTGAAGGATGTTTGTATTTTCTCTGGTGTTCTTGTTTATTATATATATATATATATATATATATATAGACTAATGCTGGTATAACTGTTAAAACTCTTTGAAATATGTGTAATGATGAAGGGTCTAACCTTTACTGGAAGAAAGTACTATCACTAGGTACTTACTGGCAGTAGATATGCCTTCACTTCCTCGATCTAGAAGAGTTCCAGCTAGGCTAGAAGAGGGTTGTGTTCCATCAGAAGACCACCAAGGTCCTGAAGATCTTTACAGAACGTTAGATTATGAAGCTCTGGATCTCATTATAATGTCCATAACTGACAGGTTTGACCATGCAGACTGAAAAATGTATGTCCAGTGTAAAGAGTTGCTTCTGAAGGATGCAAAAGGATGGACATTCACAGTAGAAATAGAAAGTGTAGCCTCATTCTAGAGCCCAGTCTTCCTTCTTGTAAGACTGCATACACATCTAGCAGTCTTCAGTACCAACTTTGCACTCACCGGTACCCTTAAACAGTTGATCCTACGTGATGTAGTTACATACATGCAATCACTGACACCTGGCTAGTAATCTCTTATCTCTTCCGTGATCACATACGCAGAGTTAATTATAGTGATGGCCACCCCCCCCCCCCATTACCTGTAGTGATCGTTCGTTTAGTGGTCTCGTGCGTATTTGAGCTGGATAAAAGAGGTTGAAAATTTAAAGATCTTCATTGCCAGTTATTAAGAATTCCAAGATTTATAAGCAATAAGGTACCGTTTGGGCTACTTGAATAATAGGAATGTTTGGTCGATGGGTCTACAGCTGAATGTGTAGCTGACATGATTCAGTACAGGTATGATTAGGCGCTCACTTGTTACGTCATCTGTAATGTATGATTTCACGAAGGGTAGCTGCTGTCATTTTTGAGGAGAAACCCTGTAAGTAGATGGGGCTTTGTACAACTAAAGTACTCATTAGCTTGCATTTGTCTATTAAAGAGTTGTTTTGCACTCTTGATTGTAAAAGTCTGGAATGAGAGAATACTATAACATTTGATAATGTTAAGCCGACGAAGCGACTGAGAAAATGTAAAGACCACATAATTTATTATGTGAATTGCGAAGTCTTTAATTTAGAGGGAAAAATATAAAAAATAACTTTGTATACACTAAGGTTAGATTTGTTTCTTTTAGCTCAGATTTGAAAATTTGATGATTGCGATATATATCTGTTAACAGGCATAAGTTTTGGTTGAAGGAAGTGAATCAGATTAAACTAGCAAACCCTCAACTTTAGTAGAAATATATAAATACTTTTTTTGTAAACTTTTTTATTACAGGATGGCTTTTGTAATGTAGGAGCGTAGGACAGGAAGTATGAATTAAAAGATCAATAATAAATAAAAGGAAGAGAGTGCTTGAGCGGTCAGAACTCTGAGAAACACCTCTGTTAATAGCTATAGGAGAAGAACAGTAACCAACTACAACTGCAGCTATAGTTCGGCCAGAAAGGAAATTAGAGATGAAGGAACAGATAGTAGGGTAGAAACCGTGGGGGAGACATTTTGACAATTAAAGATTTGTGGTAGAATCTATCGATAGCTTATGATATGTCTAACGCAATAGCGAAAGATTCGCCGAGACCCCGAAAGGAGGATGACCAACAGTCAGAGAGATATGCAAGAAGATCACCAGTAGTGCGTTCCTTGTGGAATCCATACTGACGATCTGGAAGAAAATTGTGAGAAGAGAGGTGTTTAAGAATCTTCCTATTAAGGAGAGATTAAAAATTTGGAAGGGCAAAAAACCAAAGCATTTGGTCATTCGATAGAGGGTTGAGAGCGGTCTCCTTCTTTGAGACAGGCTGAATGAACGCGAACTTCCAGCAGGAAGGAAAAGTACAAGATGAGAGACAAAGCCGAGTAAAGATAAATTTATAGTGTGTTCGTTCCTCCATAACCAGAAATTTATCATCAAGTAATACTTAAGTGAAAGATAAAGAGCTGCCAATTAAAGTTAAACACCTTCAGATCTAATTTCATATATATATATATATAATATATATATATATATATATATATAATAAACAGGAACACCAGAGAAAATACAAACATCCTTCAAGGTTTAATAGTACCAACGTTTCGGAATGCACTAATTCCATCTTCAGGGCTAAAACAATAAAATGTCAAATCACATACAAAATACAAATTGCTTAATAACAATTTAAAATAAACTTTAAAAATTATAAAAAGTAGCTAAGAAAATGTAAAACATTAAAACTAAAAGGTAAATAAATGTGAAGTTAAAAAGTTAAAATTATAAAAAGTAAAAGCATTAAAACTGAAACGTAAATAAAATAAACTAGTACCTTAACCAAAACATAGCAGATCTATCGATGATTCGTCAGAATTTAGGTCTGGTTTTAGTTTATAAATAAACAAAGACTCCATAATTTTAAGCTTAAGGTCAGAGCTTCCGGCAGCAAGTACGGCGAAATTAGAGTGTGAAATTGGGTGGTTATTGTTGTGCGAGTGATTACGTATGAGAGAATTAGGTGGTTTGCCAAGGGGTAAATTTGTACGGACCGATTTACCGAGATGTTCGTAAATACGGGATTTTAAATGTCATTTAGTTTTACCTATATATGACCCCATACAGTGGTCACACTTGTATTGATAAACTATGGATGACTTAAGAAGTGTAGGAATAACATCCTTGTATTTAAATAAATGGTAAATCGATTTAGACGGGGTGAATATAATTTTTATACATAGTTGTGGGTAGAATTCCTTGAGCAATTTTAAAAGTTTGTTTCTAATGTTAAAACTTGAGGTTCCCATATAGGGCAAAGTGAAATACAGGATATCTTTGGGGACTGTAATAAAGTCTCTAGTTTCAGTCTCTAGTTTCAGTTTTAATGCTTTTACTTTTTATAATTTTAACTTTTTAACTTCACATTTATTTACCTTTTAGTTTTAATGTTTTACATTTTCTTAGCTACTTTTTATAATTTTTTAAGTTTATTTTAAATTGTTATTAAGCAATTTGTATTTTGTATGTGATTTGGCATTTTATTGTTTTAGCCCTGAAGATGGAATTAGTGCATTCCGAAACGTTGGTACTATTAAACCTTGAAGGATGTTTGTATTTTCTCTGGTGTTCCTGTTTATTAAACTGCGTTTTCCGCGCCACCAATCAATAGCCGATATATATATATATATATATATATATATATATATTATATATACGGGGCTCCAATAAACCTTAGCCCCCCGCCCATGGCCTAAACCATTAGAGGTACAGTAAAACTAAATATACCTTACAAAAGAGAATTTAATCCTGCATCTAATGAGAAACAATTAAAACTTGGTGTTCCCGCCATTGGCTTCCAAGACAGCCTGAATTCGCTTTGGGTAGCTTGCCAAAAGTGACGTGAATAGATCTTGATCGTTACGCAAATTTGCTAAAACAGTTTCAATGTGTTGCGTCATTGTATTCTTCGAAAATCGATTTGCTGCAGGTTCTTGAAACAAGAGACATTCAACCTTGTCCGTTATAACTGATCCAATGTGTTCACAGACGTTCAGGTCAGGAGAATTTCCTGGCCATTCTTCGTTTCCAAAGAAATTGATCTCATGGTTCCGCAACAACTGTTGAGTGACTAATGCCTTAAAGCAGGGGGCCTTATCGTGCAGAAGTGTGACCTGATCGACATCCATAACATTGTTTGTGTTTCTTAGAAAAAGAATGACATGCTGGGATAGAATAATATCACGAAAATACTGTCCATCCCAACTCTGACCATTTGGCTTTAGCACCCACATGAGCTTCTTTGCAGTGAACAACACAAACACACCAACACAGTCTGGACTTTTTAATAATTCGCGATAATGTTCATTGTCATCGATTTCATCTGGTGTTGTGGCCCACACTCGATCATTTTGGTAGTTAGGCCGACGTGTTAAGTAAACAAAAAATTCATCGGAGACAGCTAAATGCATGAAATCATCGACATCTCAATCTTCAAGATAATGGGCACACCACATTCTGTCATCGATGTTAAGTTGAGTTTCTCTTGGCTTTGGAAGTTCATGCCAAGGCTTTAAACCTTGCCTATGATGGTACAGTCGAATGATCTCACCACTAACGATCTTTCCTCCCAACACTTCGACCTAAAGTTTAGCACAGCTGTTTTTCCGCTTACGCGTACCGCTTTCAATGATGTCCTTTGTTTCCTGAGAGAGTGGCAAATTTGGGCTCCCAGATTTGGTTGTATCCATTTCACATTCATCCAAAGTTTTATTCCAATTTCTTTTGACGAAGTCCTCACTTCTTCGCAACTTTTTGGCAACCCATGAAGGTGTTATAAAGGTGGCTCCAGCATCACGAGCTTCCCGAAATGTTATTGCTCGTATGCGATCTATCACACGTTGCCTCTCCGAATCACCAATTAATTGAGAAGGCATTATATTATCACTTTATCAGCTAGAGTAATTTTAATACCTGCAATAAATAAAGAATTGTATATATTTTTATAATCACTAAAAACTCTTTCGATATAAGTAAACATGTAAGCTGCAAATGGTGGGGACTAAGGTTTTTTGGAACCCCTTATATATATACACAAATAATGTAGGCTCACAGAATTCTGAACTCGCAGATTTTCTGGACAAACCACCTTATCTGGATATATATATATATATATATATATACATATAAGCATTATATATAATATATATATATAGATATATATATATAATTATATATATATATATATATATATATATATATATGTATATATATATATATGTCTATATATATATATATATATATGTGTGTATATATATAATATGTGTATGTATATATATGTGTATATATATATATATATATATATATATATATATATATATATATACACAAATTCAGAATGGTTCCCTGAGACAATTATATGTTAAACACAGACCGTGCATGGAACAAGGAACTCTTCTGGGAAAATTAAATCCACTATAGTCCGAATAAGTAATGGTAAATGACAAATACCATAGTTTTCTTTTTCATGATTTTAGCCCGACGTGGGCAACGGTTGCCCACGTCGGGCTAAAATCATGAAAAAGAAAAACTATGGTATTTGTCATTTACCATTACTTATTCGGACTATAGTGGATTTAATTTTCCCAGAAGAGTTCCTTGTTCCATGCACGGTCTGTGTTTAACATATATATATATATATATATATTTATGTGTGCATGTATATGTATATACAGTATTATATATTGCTAATGGTATGATGATGTTGATAAACTTAATGGGGTTATAGGAAATGAAATAGGAGCATTAAACAGTATAATGTACACGTGGTGCTACGTTAAAATATTGAGTTGCCAGCTGTTTTGTAGAAATCAAATATTTACTTTAAATAATTTTGTACATAAATAATAATAATGATAATGATAATAATGTTTAAGTGGATGTTTAGAGACGGAATTGTTGATTCAGTATTTGAATCTATCCGAATATGCATGACTAGGTTAAGTTATTGAAAATGTATTTTCATGCATGGTTTAGAACAGCCGTTATAGGTTAACTGGATGAACTATATGACTATGAAGGAAGATATCGATATTTGAATTTATGAAATATAAAATGCATGTATTCGCATTCATCCTAGTCTTTTTAAAAGGGCTGATATATATATATATATATAATATATATATAATAATATTTGCTGTTCATGATGATTGTTACCTGTGTAATTTATTGCCAATAATTGGTAGCAATAATAAAACACTGTTACAGTACATACAAATAACAGATCATTAAATTTTTTAAATTACGTTTCCTTAGCGCTTAAAGAGAAATTTCTTTTAACACACGCCATTTTATAACGAAATTTGATGTGCAGTAAAATTATTAGTTCACATACCAGAAGATATTTATATATCGATGTAAATAACAGAAAACCATATTTAAAAGTAAATAAACAATTAAGCATGTGTTATGAATGTATAAAAAGTTATTGTATTTGAGCTTTAGAGCGGATGAAAATAAATCAGTTTCCCTTAAAAAAAAGAGAAATTAATTCATTTAAATTAAAATAATAAGCCTTCATTTTATTTTTCATAAAACAGATATTAAACAAAGAAAAATGTTTTTGATTTAAAACGTGTTTAACCTGATTTTGTTTTTTGTGATGTTCGCATTAGTTAATATACAAAAACGGAATTGTACTCGAAGAGGTAATGTGGTATTTGAATATAATAACATGCTTTGAGAATACAACGCAACGTCTTGTATGTTTTGAGATTAATGCATAATCTCGTTTGGTCTGTTAAACCCTTTTTCAGATATTTATTTTAAGTTTTCATTTGTATTGTTTAAGGGTATAATGTTCAAAATTGACTGTCAAGCTCTGATACAGAATATCAGTCTGACGTGTGAGAATGTTGCTCCCCCTGCAGCTAAAATTAGCGGGGCCACGAACACGACGGAATTCTCGCGGAACGTGCCGGTACGCTGCATAAAAAGTACTCGAATGTTTGTTTGTTTCGTTTTGTCTGTTTCTGTTTGTTTGTTTTTGTCTGTTTTTGTCTCATGAAAGACCATGAAAGAACCCCACAAGATTTTTTTTCCCACCAAGAAGGAAGGGGTCCTTGCAAGGGGCCATGAAGGGGCAAGCGCCCTTCATTAAGGACGGTGAGACCCCATAAATGAGGTGAGGAACTTAAGGAAGGGGGCCCCTTACAACGGAGGCGAATGCCTTCAGAGGGGTGCCCCTCTAGGAGTAGGATTCATAGCACCCTAAATTCCTCTTCCCAAACGCGGCTATACTACTTACATTGCCCTACATTATCTTAGTGTAGTTTGCGTTTCCCAACTTTGTCCGCATACACTTAATCAAATAAAACGTTAAAACTAACGAAAATATTACGACTTAACCTAACCAATCGTCAATTTATATATATATATATATATATATATATATATATATATATATATATATATATATATATATATGTAAAGAACGACGCTTGATAGAAGCGGCGTTCTTTACATTATATATACACACACTGTGTGTCGTTTGCAGTTAAAATGTGTATATATATATATATATATATATATATATATATATTATATAAATTGACGATTTGTTAGATTAAGTCGTAATATTTTCCTTAGTTTTAACATTTTATTTGATGGATTCATTTAAAAAATGTCTCCTAAAGATCCTAGTGTAGTTTACGTCCCCCAACTTTGATCTAGTGTAGTTTGTGTCTCCTTTCGCGTCAGGGGGACGTAAACTACACTTACTCCCATTTTTTTGTTTCCTTCTGGTTCTAATCCCACTAAAACCTATTCTTTCAGCCTGTGGAACATTCAATTATAACTTACCCAAATTCTTCGTTCCCTTGCTTTCAAAACTTACCTATAATGATTACTCCATTAACAACTCGTTTGATTTTGCGAAGGATATAAACGAGATCAATCATGCGGATTCCCTTACTATGGCCAGTTTTGATGTCTCGTCATTATTTACTAATGTCCCGTTAAAAGAAACATTAGATATCATACTAAATAAGTTATTCACTACTAGTAATACTTTTATTAATGGCCTCACTCAGACTCAATTTAAAAATCTTCTCGAAATACTGTATTTTGATAATCTTTTCTTATTTAATGGTAATCTTTACAGCCAAATTGATGGGGTAGCTATGGGTTCCCCGTTGAGCCCAACACTAGCAAATGCATTTCTTTGCCATTACGAAGAAATCTGGTTGAAAAGTCCCAATATTATAGAATATATTATATACAGGGTGTCCGAGAATTATCTGTACAATTTTTGGCTGTTATTAAAAGTCAACCATGAAGTGTAGAAATTCCAGTGTTGTCCCATTTTACAGAGAATCTCATAAGTTTTTTCTGATACCAAGTTTTGACAAGTTTTTTAGAAATTCCAGTGTGTCCGAAAATTATCTGTACAATTTCATATTTTAATAAAATTCTTGATAACACACGTAAAATTCTTAAACAAGATTATTTAGAATCTGTATTTTCAAAAGTTTCTTTTATTAAAGTAACGTTGTTACAAACATTCGATATGTGCACCATCAGTGATTCGCAAAACATCCAATCGATAATCCAAATGTTGCCATGTACGCTGCAGCATATCCACATCAATTCGCTCAATAGCAGCTGTGATTCTTGCTTTTAAATCATCAATGTCTGTCACCCGCGTACAAAAAAGAAAAAACTTGTCAAAACTTGTTATCAGCAAAAACTTAATGAGTTTCTCTGTAAAATAGGACAAGACTGGAATTTCTACACTTCATGGTTGACTTTTAATAACAGCCAAAAATTGTACAGATAATTCTCGGACACCCGGTATATACCTACGTATATATACCCATATATTATAGAAGATATGTGGATGACACCTTAATATTTAAACATCCTTCACACGTAAAACTTTTTCTTCATTATCTAAATAAAGAACATATTATTATTAAATACACATGTGAAAACGAAACAAATAATAGTTTACCTTTCCCGGATGTTCTAGTTAAACGGACTAATAGCAAGTTCCAGACCTCACTATTTAGAAAACAAACTTTTGCTGGCTTGGGAATCACTTATTTAAGTTGTATGTTTTATAGATATAAGATCAGCGTTATACTAACATTATTAACAAGAAGTTACCGAATTTGTTCAGATTACTTTTCATTAAACGAAGAATTAAAATTTTTTAGACTAATTTATTAATAATTACTACCCTTCTAATCTTTTTGACAACCAATTAAAGAAATTTTTAAATAACACTTTTAATACTAACTCCCATAACCACAGTACAAAAAGAAACCAGATATATTAATTTACCTTTTTATGGTTATTTATCATTACGTATTCGAAATGAAGTATCCAAACTTCTTAAGTCTAGTTATCCCCAAATAAATTTTAGATTCGCCCTCGTCAACCCACTTAAATTATCAAATTTTTTAAAGTTCAAAGACGAATTCCCCAAAACCGGTCTGCATGAAAATCGATTTCTTTATTTTGAGTTGTGATTCTGAAGCAGTTCACTGCGATGAATTAAAAAATGCTACGTTTTTTTCTTTCACCCACAGTTTTAAAGCTCTTAGCAAAACAATTTTGGGGCGTTTTGTAATTTTTTACCTTTTTTATCTTTAATTAATTTCGTTTTTTCATATTTTTCAGATAGATAATTCTAACATTACGTCTTTAAAATTTTAATAATGGCTTCTAGAGGATGTACCCATAGTCCAAACATATTTTGTTATATTTGTGGTCGGTATGTTGTTGTAAAACAAAGGACAAATGTAACGACCTTCATTAAGAGAGCTTATCATGCTTATTTTGGAATTAAATTAGGAGATCAAGACAAAAGTTGGGCTCCACACAAGGTTTGTCTTACGTGTGTTGCGGCACTAAGGAATTGGAGCAAAGATAAAAAGAAAAGTTTGCCATTTGGGATCCCTATGGTATGGCGCGAGCCTAGAAACCATACCGACGACTGCTACTTCTGTTCTTGCATTGTTAAAGGTTATAATGCAAAGAATAAAGAGAGCCTTCAATACCCAAGTCTTCCATCTGCAATAAGGCCGGTACCCCATGGTCCAGAAGTTCCTATTCCCCGCCCACCCGAGAGTCTGGATCAATACAATTCAGATTCTGATTCAGCTCCGAATCCAGACAATGATGATGTTTATGAACAGCCAACAGCTGACCGAGATCCTCCTAAACCATTAACCCAAGCCGAACTAAATGACTTAGTCAGGGATTTGAATCTGCCTAAGGACTCTGCAGAACTTTTGGGGTCTAGATTGCAGGAGAACAATTTACTGGCATCCGACACATACTTCGCTTGGTACAGAAATCGTGAGAAAGACTTCGTGCCTTTTTTCGAAGAAGATGGTCCCTTGGTATTTTGCAAGGACATCACAGGATTAGTGTGCAAGCTAGGCATCGAATACCAAACCAGTGACTGGAGGTTGTTTATAGATTCCTCTAAAACCAGTCTAAAAGGAGTGTTACTGCACAACGGTAACAAATATGCATCAATCCCAGTGGCCCATTCTACTCATTTAAAAGAGACCTATGATAACATGAAACTGCTTCTGGAAAAAATTCAGTATCAAAATCACAGATGGATATTGTGTGGGGATCTCAAAGTCCTTTGCATGTTACTTGGGCAGCAATCAGGATACACTAAGATGCCATGTTTCATCTGCGAATGGGATAGTCGAGCACGTGACCAGCACTGGAAGAGGAAAACTTGACCTCCTAGAGAGAATCTTACCCCAGGATTAAAGAACATTTTACATGAACATCTAGTTGAGCCAAATAAAATCCTCCTACCACCCTTGCACATTAAGTTAGGCTTGATGAAGCAGTATGTCAAAGCATTGAATAGAGAAGGTGAGTGTTTCAAGTAGCCTACATTTGTTCAAAATATCCAAAGATTAGCTACGAGAAAATAAAGAAAGGTTTTTTTATAGGTCCTCAGATTAGAAAGTTATTGATAGACGATCATTTCCTGAATACAATGACCAATAAAGAAAAAGAAGCATAGCTTGGTTTCAAAGATGTTGTTGAAAACTTCCTGGGAAACTACAAAAGCCAAAATTATGAAAGACTGGTGGAAAATATGCTTAAAAAGTTTTGCGCCTTAGGCTGCAACATGAGCCTGAAAGTTCACTTCTTATTTTCGCATCTTGACCTTTTTCCCGAAAATCTCGGAGATGTCAATGAGGAGCAAGGGGAACGATTTCACCAGGACATCAAAACCATGGAAAGAAGATATCAAGGAAGATGGCATACAAATATGATGGCGGATTACTGCTGGTGTCTGCAACGAGATCAGCCTAACGCACAGCATAAGAAAACATCAAAAAAGCACCGGTTTAGTCGTCATTAGTCAGATCTACCTTCGTTGTCTTAAGTCTTTGGAATAAGTCCTGAAATGTTTGCAAGTAAAGAAGGTAAATATATTTTGTTTCTTTCAGTTATTTTTTATTCTTTCATAAACAAGCAATATGCTTGTCCAAGAGCTAGGAGCTATTTAATTCTGCTTTAATTAGGTTTTACTCTATCACCTAAAGATTTCGTGCTACAAGGGGTGTTGTAATACCTCATCTGTCCCCAAATGTTAACCACCCATTGATGGGAGGGGAGAGAGTATTTTGCTGGGAACGGGACTGGTTGTTATATATATTTACCCTACATTATTATGTAAGCGTTACCGTAGTCTATAACAACAAAATTTATGGTTTAGCATGTGCAATCCAATGTTGGTCTCGATAAGATGGTTCATATTTGGGGATAAATGGGGGATTTATGACACACCCTGTAGTAAGAAAACCACACGTGATAGGGAAAAACTAACTATATTTTTTAGATCAGCGCACTCAAATTATATAGAATCACCAACTAGTTTGTAAAAATCGATCAACAAGTTTTCAAATGTGTACTGGTGTTACTTTTCATTAAACGAAGAATTTAAATTTTTAAGACTACTTTATTAATAATTACTACCCTTCTAATCTTTTTGACAACCAATTGAAGAAATTTTTAAATAACACTTTTAATACTAACTCCCCATAACAACAGTACAAAAAGAAACCAGATATATTAATTTACCTTTTTATGGTTATTTATCATTACGTATTCGAAATGAAGTATCCAAACTTCTTAAGTCTAGTTATCCCCAAATAAATTTTAGATTCGCCCTCGTCAACCCACTTAAATTATCAAATTTTTAAGTTCAAAGACAAATTCCCCAAAACCGTATGCCCTAATGTTGTTTATAAATACAAGTGCGATAGCTGTAAGGCTGCGTATATTGGCAGTACTCAACTCCAACTGGACGTACGTCTTTCTCAACATTTGGGCTTATCAGTCCGTACAAACCGTCCCCTCAGTAACCCACCACAATCTGCAATTAGAAACCATAGTAATGATAACAACCATCCCCTTTACAAAACTCAGTTCGAAATTCTAACAAGAACCAATAACCTTACAGAACTCCGAATTTTAGAATCTTTGTGCATCCATAGAAACAAACCCTCCATTAACAACAATAGTCCACGTTACGAATTACAGCTCTTCTGACTAACCAACCAACTTACTTTCATAGATATATTATACCTTCCAATGTAACTGACATTCATACAGTTTTCTCTCAGTATCTGCCAAATATGGAGGTTGACGTAATTATTGTGTATTTACCAGTTGAGGTAATTTTAGTTTTAATTTAATTTAATTTTAATGATTTTAATTCCTTTTTGTACTGATGTAATTTTAATTATTTATTCTTATTTTGTTTTAAGGTTTTAAGGTTTATAATTCACTGATGATGACAAAAGATTTGTCGAAACGTCTGAAGTACAAAAATAAACGAAAATGTTTATTGTTGTTGTTGTTGTGTTGGCCCTTCTTTTCATCTGTAAGCTCCGTTTCCCTAAACGGATGAATAAAACCACGAAGGAAAGGAAACACAAAAAGGTGCTCAAGCGCTTTCGTCTAATGACATCCTCAGGAACACTGAAGTACATAAAAGGTTACGGCCTATATATAGGTTACAGAAAGAAAAAAAAAAAATTAATAAATAACATACATACACACAAACATATATATATATATATATATATATAATATATATATATATATATTATATATATATACATACATATCTACACACATATATATATATATATATATATATATATATATATATATATATATGCAATAAACGGAGAAGTAAAAATAAAAATTAAAAATTGAAGATTAGAGGATTAACCAAGAGGCATACAGATTTGTAAGGAAAAATATCGATTTTTAGCACAAGATCAAATGAATTAAAAATACAAATTTATACTGGAAATCTACCCGGGTTTTAACACTTTGCCTTTTAGAGTGTCAATAATAACACTCATACTTTGTCAAAAAATATTTTAGTACTTCCATTTTTCCCGGGCTTTTTAGGCATTGCTAATGTACTTAAACTTTTGGATATTAATGTAGTATTTTCATATAACAATATTGTGAAAAATATCATAGTAAAAAATAGCCCTACCAATAATTCAGGCATTATCTATAAAATTGGTTGAAACAATGTGATTCCTTTTACATAGGTCAGACGGGAAAGGATTTGCACACACGTATAAAACAGCATCAATATTCCGTTAGAACAGGACAGTTGTCCAGTGCTCTTTTTGTCCATTTGTCAGAGTTATCCCACTGTATTGATTGGAATAATGCTTCAGTTTTATTTCATTCTAGTAACATTGTCAATAGAAATATTCTTGAGTCTGCCATTATCCAACTTTCAAATAACTTCAACATAAGCAAAGGTCTTTTTCAACTCGATCCTGTTGTTTTGAATTCCTTCAAAACAAATTTAGATAAAAAGGGTAGGACGCTAAATCTTTGGTAAACTTGTACGCTACTTTATTAACTTTAATCTTCATTTTATTTTTATATATATCGAAACTTGACTCTAAAAGGCAAAGTGTTAAAACCCGGGTAGATTTCCAGTATAAATTTGTATTTTTAATTCATTTGATCTTGTGCTAAAAATCGATATTTTTCCTTACAAATCTGTATGCCTCTTGGTTAATCCTCTAATCTTTAATTTTTAATTTTTATTTTTACTTCTCCGTTTATTGCATATATATATATATATGTATGTATGTGTGTAGATATATATATATATTATATATATGTTTGTGTGTATGTATGTTATTTATTAATTTTTTTTTTCTTTCTGTAACCTATATATAGGCCGTAACCTTTTATGTACTTCAGTGTTCCTGAGGATGTCATTAGACGAAAGCGCTTGAGCACCTTTTTGTGTTTCCTTTCCTTCGTGGTTTTATTAATCATATACATATATATATATATATATATATATATATATATATATATATGTGTGTTACGCCCAACCATCGAAATCGCTCAGTGAGCGAAAAAAAACAGCCACAGCGCGTTGTGGATGCACCTAAGTGACCACACACCGATGTTAAATATTTTTTCGCTTCATGGCCGTTCTCAAACAACCACAACGGGTTGTGGACGACTCGGATATGACCACAACACGTTGTGAACGATTTGAAAATTATTGAATGCTCGGTTAGGTTAATTGAATGCCCGGTTAGGTCAACTGTACGCCCTTGACGATTGGTTAGGTTAAGTCGTGATATTTCGTTTTAAAACTAACGAAAATATCACGGCTTAATCTAACCAATCGTCAAGGGCGTACAAGTAACCTAACCTGGCACTCAGCTAACCTAACCGGGCACTCAGTTGACCTAACCGGGCATTCAATTAACCTAACCAGTTGGTTAATTTTTACATTTACGTCTCATTCTAAAGTTGCTTAAAATTAATCGAAACCTACGGGAAAATTATTGATAATAATTTTTTAAAGGACTTTAGCTTTTTTCCAGCATATCTGCTTAACTTTGCTTTTTAATGGGTGAATATGTCGATAAATATACGTCGTGTTTATATCATTTCAATATACGTCGTGTTTAAATAGAATTTGATGAAAGACATCGGTGTGTGGTCGTTTCAAATCGTCCACAACGCGTTTTGGTCATATCCGAATCGTCCACAACGCGTTGTGGTCATATCCGAATCGTCCACAACGCGTTGAGGTTGTTTGAGAACGGCCATAAAGCGAAAAAATATCTAACATCGGTGTGTGGTCACTTAGGTGCATCCACAACGCGTTGTGGCTGTTTTTTTCGCTCACTGAGCAATTTCGATGTTTGGGCGTAACATACAGGGCGTCCCAAAAAAATGTCTACACACTTTAAATAATTATAAAGGCAGTGTTTATTAAAATACATTTCATTTTCAAAATGTAATAGAATCTACAGACATTATTTAATTGTTTTGTCAACGCCTGTTTTCAAACTGACGTCCGTTCTGGTCCAGGCACTGCTGATAACGCGAAGCAATGGAATCGCAAACATCACGAAACATTTCGTTTGGTATTTGTGCGCATTCTCGTTCAATGGCTGCTCTCAATTCAGCGACTGTTGCATGTTTTATAGCGTAGACTTTGTCTTTTAAGTATCCCCATAAAAAAAAGCCTAGTGGTGTGAGGTCTGGTGAACGCGGAGGGTATTCTACGAAACCCCTTCGTCCAATCCACATCCACATCGTGCCAAGTACCACTCGCAATACTCCACTCTTCGGTCCGGATCATCTTCATTAATAGCATGGACTAATCTTGGAATGTAACTTTTCCATTGACAGCGCTTCAAAATGCGTTGGACAGACGATTCTGAAATTCCTACCTCACGACTCGCTTGCCGCACAGATTTTCTTGGACTTTGGTGATACGTTTCCAGTACTCTTTCTTGCTTTGTGGGGCTTGTCGATGTCCGTGGTCTTCCGGAACGCTTCTTGTGGACATTCTGAACAGTTCCATCGGCTTCAAACTTATCTCTAATTCGAGTGATGGTAAGTCGCGTTGGTGGATCTGTTTGAAACTCCCTCCTAAACTGTCTTTGCACTTCAACTGCGTTTTCACACTTCCAGTAGCATTTTAGAATGAATTTCCTTTGTTCAAAGCTTAGTCTGACTGCCATTATTAATTCTAATGGGTTTAACTTGGAAAGAAAGAAACATCAATTGAGCTATCAGCTGTTAAAGTGTGTATACATTTTTTTGGGACGCCCTGTATATATATATATAGTGTATATAAAATTGCAATAACCAGTTTTGTGTGCTACACTATTTTATTAGGTGTTTATAAGCAAAACTGGGATGTTGAGATGATGTAAAGGTGGAAATTGAAGACAATGAAACAGTGATTATATGAATATATGTTGACAGTGTGATATTTAATCAGTGTGTTTATTTGCTTGACAGAAATGATATGCTGATTATATACGAGTATTTAGATCTTATGCATTTATGAATTCCGTTTAAGGTTACATTTTCTACTATTTCATCATCATTTGCACTCTGTAATGCTGGTGTTTGGATACAGTATATATTTAATTACCTAATTATTACTTATTTTATTACGCTTATATATGTACTGTTATTTATAGTAACGACAAATGTATTACCTTTATTAGGTAATACTTTTGTGTGATTCCGAGCATTCTGATATAGTCTCAGTAGTTTGCCTTTCCATACCTATTCCTAAAGCAGTAGATC
>JAJOZX010002843.1:265000-367500 GCA_023014485.1 Bathynomus jamesi
TAGCTGAGAAATTGGATTTATGGCGAATATTCAAGAAAAATCTTGCTAATCATAGGCTCAAGTTGATAATTAAAGCGCTTTTAATTAACGTAAGCCAATTGCAAGAGGTTTGGATAAGCTCCTCAAGAAAATCGATAAAACAGGAGATATCAAAAGAATACCAGGTAGCGATATTAAATTTGGCCACCAAACAGTCCTGATTTAAATCCTGTCGATTACGACCTTTGGGAAAATTTGTCACAGATAATAATTTATCGGGTCAAAGTAAGAAATGTCGCTCATTTACGACAGCTTCTTCTGGAAAAATGGGATGAGCTACCACAAGAACAAATCAATAAAGCGGCATAAAGAAATGTTCAATAAATCCGTAATTTTCACTAGTTTTCTTTGAAATCCGCTCACCGTATAGGAAATTTACTTAGTTGTGGGGCGAAAAAAAATATTGAAATCTGACCATAACTTTGGAGTTTACAGCCAAAGTTCGAGGTCTCCCTTTTTTTTGCCGACCCGATATAAAGGGTGTTCCAGAAGTCATTACTCCATCTAAAGTTGTTGTAACCATTTAATTATTGTTTTTTTTTTTCCTAGATTGTAGATCAACCCCAATAATTTTGAAGATGGAACACTACACACCACAACATAATTCTAACGTAATTCTAAATAAAATAAATTATTTCCACTTCTACAGTATTTGTTGTTTTATTGGTTCAAAAGTTATAAGCAAAACAAATGGGGTGATGACTTTTGGAACACCCTATATATACAGTATATATATAATAATATATAATATATATATATATATATATATATTAGTTAATTAGTTAGTTAGTTGATAACAGATTGTTTCTAGTGAAGCGCAGACGTATTATGCAGAGTAAGGCAATAACTTTTTAATTCTTTATTCTTTAAAATCCAAACGTTTCTAGAATACTCCATCATCAGTGGTCTACATAATATAAGAACAGATATTATTACATTATGTTACATTATAGTTAGAAATAAAACAATTTAAACGAAGTTTGAGTTTACAGTACAATCAGAGAAATGATTAACTTACAATCGAAAACGTCACGGAAGATCGATAATATATATAATCATTGAAATTTCGTCTGATGTTATTACTCCAAGATTCTGAGATCTTTAATAAAGCTGTATTAATATTGATACAGTCAATGATGTTAAAATTCGAAGCATCGAAATGGTGGTCATGTTTATAGCATGAACACGGATACCTGAATGGGAAGGGTGTACTAAGGGCCTGTGAAGAGAAGAATTCATATGAAGATAATCTTAATTTCGGATTTTAAATTTGCGCACAAAGCAGCCAGCATAACTGGCACGGCAACGGGGACACGTAAACTTGTACACCACGCACGAACGCAAGTTATGGATTAACCCAGCAAGAAATGGAACATTCAGTAAACGTCATAAACGTCTTATTGACGTTTTATGAACGTTTATGACGTTTAATAAACGTTCCATGTTTTGCTGGAAGGTATCTTTATGTTTAAAAAATTAGTCATTGACAGTTATAAATTTGAAGAATTTTTGGTGGTAACACCTCAATACAAGGATTTAGTTTTCTCTGTGAGTTATGGGAAGCCCAACCAAGAAAGATAATTTTTACCCTTTTTTTTTAAACGGTTGGTATCGCTAGCTTTAGCTTACGAATATTATGTAAAAAAAGTTAATATATATCTTGTGATTTTGTACAGTATTTTGAAAAAACAAATAGTTGAAAGAATAGTTCATTCCAAATTTTAATTCAATAACCACCTACAGCATTTACGAGGGTAATTCAATGAGTATCCGCACTTTTTATTTTCACAATTTTATTTTCACATCTGTTAGATTATAAACACATCACTTCTCAACATAATCTCCCTGTTTCTCAATACACTTAGTCCAGCGATCTACAAGCTTCCTAATGCCATCACAAAAGAATGTTTTTGGCTGTGTGCGTAGCCAGTCATGCACCGCCTCCTTCAGGTCATCATCGCCTTGGAATCGCTGACCTCTCAAAGCGTCTTTTAGTGGTCCAAACAGGTAAAAATCCGAAGGTGCCAGGTCTGGACTGTAGGCTGGATGGTCGAGAACTTCAAATTTAAGTTCTTGAAGGCATTTTCTATTCTGTGCAGCGGTATGAGGGCGCGCATTGTCGTGTAACAGAATAACACCTTCCGACAATCTCCCTCTCCGTTTTGTGCGAATTGCTTGCTTTAACTCATTCCGAAGCATGTCAGAATACGATGCACTTGTTACTGTAGTTCCACGCTCTAGATAATGTTCAAGGATAGGGCCATACGTATTCCAAAACAGTGTTAGCATAACTTTACCTGCTGATGGCTGCGCTTTGAACTTCCTTGCAACGGGATATGTTGGATGCTTCCATTGCATGCTCTGTCGTTTGCTTTCTGGTTCATAGTGATGGATCCAAGTTTCATCTCCGGTGATAATGCGCTCCAAAAAGTTTTCACTTCATTATGATATCGTGCCAAAAGACGAGAGCAGACGTCCATACGATTACGCTTGTGCTCTTCTGTCAACTGTTTGTTGCGAGAGAGCATGCAATGGAAGCATCCAACATCTCCCGTTGCAAGGAAGTTCAAAGCGTAGCCGTCAGCAGGTAAAGTTATGCTAACACTGTTTTGGGATACACATGGCCCTATCCTTGAACATTATCTAGAGCGTGGAACTACAGTAACAAGTGCATCGTATTCTGACATGCTTCGGAATGAGTTAAAGCAAGCAATTTGCACAAAACGGAGAGGGAGATTGTCGGAAGGTGTTATTTTGTTACACGACAATGCGCGCCCTCATACCGCTGCACAGAATAGAAAATGCCTTCAAGAACTTAAATTTGAAGTTCTCGACCATCCAGCCTACAGTCCAGACCTGGCACCTTCGGATTTTTACCTGTTTGAACCACTAAAAGACGCTTTGAGAGGTCAGCGATTCCAAGGCGATGATGACCTGAAGGAGGCGGTGCATGACTGGCTACGCACACAGCCAAAAACATTCTTTTGTGATGGCATTAGGAAGCTTGTAGGTCGCTGGACTAAGTGTATAGAGAAACAGGGAGACTATGTTGAGAAGTGATGTGTTTATAATCTCAGATGTGAAAAAAAAATTGTGAAAATAAAAAGTGCGGATACTTATTGAATTACCCTCGTATAATTTTTGGAAATTCTGCATTTTCTATTTAAAACTGCAGCAATACTATTGAGCTTAAAATTTTGATTGAAATTTGGGAAATTAACATTTAAACGGTAAAAATCTTTTCCCTGAAGACTAAAGTTTGGAATGAATTTCAACTTGAATTTAGAGGGGCAATCATTTAACCATTTTCTTTTTTTCTTATGGTTAAGCGACTGTCCCTCTGAATTCAAACCTAATATTCATTCCAACCACTAATCCACAGAGAAAAGACTTTTACCGTTTAGGGGTTAAATTCCTTAAGTAGTTACCTAAATTATACAGACAATACGATGATGATATTTTTACCTTATTCGACTGCATTCATGAGGCAAACATTTAAATATTAAGTTTAACGTGGCAGTTGAAACCAATCGTTCCCTGACGTTTTTAGATATTTTGATTACCAAATTTCAAAATTAAATTCAAACATCAGTTAAAACGAAAAAGACATTTATCGGTTTTGGTGTTAATTTCCTTAGCTTATCAACAGATTTAAGACCAATTGTATGACTATAATTTTAGAACGAGCACAAAGAATTTTCTAAAACTAGAAATATTTAATTTACTGTATATATATATTTATTTTAAGTACTGTGAACCGCTGATGATGAGAAATGCGTTCCCGAAACATTTGGATTATAAAGAATAGATAAATTAGAATGTTTATTGCTTTCCCCGGATATTGTGTCTCGCCGCTTATAGTGTCTCAAAACTAGGAAACAGTTACTTTTACATGGTAATTGCTATGGATAGAGTGTCTCTGATTACGCTTATAGTGTCTATTTTCAGCTAGTATAGTCTACTTGGCAGCTCTAATTTACACTTGTATTTGTGATGCTGTGCTGTTTACAGGCTTACTAAATGGCCATGGAAGGAAAATGTTTTGTTTTAATGTAAAATGAACATAGTTTTGATGTTTCAGTTGAATTGTAAAAACAATTTTAATGAGAAATTGCATAATAAAGGTGTTTATGTTGTAAATATATTGATATACAGTACATATTCACTATTTTTAACCTTGCAACCATCGAGAGACCAAACTATGAATATAGTGTCTCATTGGATATAGTGTCCTTTTGGCTTGGCACCGAGTGGGACACTATAAACTGCGTGTACTGTATATATATATATGATGAAAATAACCACGAAGGAAAGAAAACACGAAATAGTGATCAATATATATAGATAGTTCATCCCTATTAGGGTAAGCAAAATTCAGAATGTTCCTGTGTTCAGTCACCATTAGGTTTTTGCTAGCGAGATAACTTATCATGCACAGTTACAGCTCAATCAGTAAACACTTAGAGGTTGATAAGTGGACTGGAAGTTCCTTCTTTAGGCCTTGCCTGACCTGGTCAATACTGTAAATTGTTAGTTAATTGTTAAAAATGTAAATGCAGTTTTTGTACTAAAAATAGCTTAAACCCTGTTGTATAGTGGGAGGGGAAACTAAAGTGAACAGTTTTCCATATGTTGAGAAGTGTCAGCTATATGACGATTGTTTATCACTGAACATGTGCCATGGAATTGCGCAATTTGTAAACAACAGTCGTAGCTGTGAGTCCGGTCTCAAGTTGAAGTTTATAGTCTTCCTGTAAACTTTTTATTGTTTATGGTATTAATTTATTTTATAGCGAATTCATATTTATTTCAGAAGTAACTGACAGTATTAGTTTATCAAAGGCAGTACAAACTTGAATGGCTGGTTAAAATGTGGTATTGCTCGTTGGTCACATATCATCAACGATTGAAGGCCACAAACTGTCAACTACACGCCAAGTCTGCCATCTTCTTCTACCGTCATGTCCAACAGAAGGAAATCGTTCAAAAAAGCGCAAGTAAAGCGGCAGGAGAGGTGCTAAGAGTTTGGAAGAAAGCTCAAATCGCAACAATTCCTGAGCGTAGTATCATTAGGAAATTCGAGGCTCTGCTCCAGCGGTATGAAAATCAAAAAATGAGATTAAGAGCTATCCAGGTGAGGGGCAGAAAGCTAAAGAAGGTTTCAAACATGCCCAAGATCAACTTTTCGATATGGTTCATTATGACGAACTCAGTCTCACCATAAGTGATAAAGACTGAGCATTTCTTCTGGATCAGAGAGAAGAATTGGTCAGGCAGAAGGAGAGGCTGTGACGACAAATTCACTTGCGAAGCAGGGAGTGAAAGAAGAGCTCAGTAAGAGCTGGGAAGACGGAGCGGAAGGTCTAAATATTACCATTCAGACACCAGAAACCACCCTCCTTGTCCAATGAGATGGAAAGGGTCTGCCTTCCACACTGGGGTAATGACAGACCTGCAATCTTGGTCTCTGACGTGAAGATCGAAAAACTTTTTGGTGTTCCAAAACTGGCTTCTGGAACAGGAAAGGCAATGTCTATACCAGTACTGCAAGCTCTTTCAGAGTGGAATCTGCCAGACAAAATCAATGACTGTTCTTTAGTGCCACCATCAGCAACACTGAGAAGCTCATAGGAGCGTACACCATGATTGAGAGGAAGCTGGGGAAGAATCTTTTGCGTTGTCTGTTGCCATCACGTGTATGAAATTACCACCGCTGATGTGTTCAAGATGATGGATGTCCACTCGACCTGACATTCCCCTCTTCGAATGATTCCGGGAGCGATGAGGTTCCATCGATTGGTCAGAATACCAGCTGTGTGATGCTAAGAGGCTGTCATCTCCTCTGAAGCTGAAGTGAATAGCCATGGCTCTTCTATAAAACGAAGTCCAACGTCAAAATGATTACTGAAAGTTTCTGGTATTAAACATCATCTTCCTGGGCGGAATTCTTCCTCGCTGTCTGAGGTTCAATGCTTCCGTTGCATGGCGAAAGTGATATATGCTACCACGATTTACCTTTTTCGAAAGTAGTTCTTGCTCACGAGGCCTGAGATTGAAGGGCTCCTGGACTTCTGCATCTTCTACATGAAGGCGTTGAATTTTTAGACAGTTACCCGGAGCGCCCCGCACAATGATCTTTAACTCTTGAAGTCAATGGTGGAATTTCCGCAAGTTGACCAACGGAACACTAACACGGTCTCCAGCGCCCTGAGGAGCCACCTCTGGCATTTAGGAGAACTAGTTGGCTTGGCCAACCTTTCTGATGAAGCGCCTCTAGATACCAAGGCCCAGATGGTGAAATGTCTGAAGAAAGTAAGTGGAAGGAACATCAAGAGCTTCGAAGAGAAGCTGGCTCAATTTGAGGAAAGCAAATTCCTTCATGAAATCCAGATCATGTAAGGTCATTACTGTTTTGGTGGTGAATGTCTCCTCAAACGAGGTCCTGACAAGAGGGTAGATCTGAACCTAACCGTGTAAAGGATTCTAACAGAGGACGAGAGCCAGCGACATTATCTTTTTCAGGTGGTTGAAGACCATCCTCGGAGGATTAAGGACCCACGAAAGGCCACACTGAATGATGCCGCCGAATCCAGGCCACATTGAGCTGTTGCGAAGTTGGCAGTGAGCATGTTGGCATTATGCCCTTTTAGGTAAGCGATCTTTTTCCTTGTCTCATCTACCCTGTGAGCAGTCCAGCATGTTCTCAGACACACTTCTCCCTTTATTCTTCACTACGCATTGTACAATTTACACACTACACAATCTCAAAATTTATAAAACAAATGACATTATGAACTTCAGATACCTTGATTTCGGCTTTCTCATTCTTACATAGGGGGCTATTTTTGCGGGAGGGTCGTACTTGGACCTTCCTTCCTGCATATAAAAATGTAGGTATTATCCCCCTTTAAAGGAATAATACCAACCTTTTACAAGGGGAACCTGGAAGCTAGAGCACGTGGCCGGGATCCTCAGTGCCATATGGAGGAAACTTCAAAGTCATCTAGCAACCCCTAATCAGTTATGGATTGAGCTTAAATTTGAAAGAATCCTAATGCCAAAGGATCACTTCAACATTCCCGAAAAATCTTTTTTGAATCACACTAATATATATATATAATGAATAAAACCACGAAGGAAAGGAAACACAAAATGGTGCTCAAGCGCTTTCGTCTAATGACATCCTCAGGAACACTGAAGTACATACAAGGGTTACAGCCTATATATAGGTTATAGAAAGAAAAAAAAGAAAAAATATAAAAAAAAATAATAAAAATAAATAATATATATATATATATATATATATATATATATATATATATATATAATATATATAACTATATATATATATATATATATATATATGCACTAAACGGAGAAGTAAAAATAAAAATTAAAAATTAAAGGATTATCAGAGGCATACAGATTTGTAAGGAAAAAATATCGATTTTTAGCACAAGATCAAATGAATTATAAAAATACAAATTTATACTGGAAATCTGCCCGGGTTTTAACACTCTGCCCTTTATGGTCAAATTTCGATGTATATAAAAATGAAATGAAAATTAAAAGTTAATAAAGTAGCATACAAGTTTACCAAGATTTAGCGTCCTACCCTTCTTATCTAAATCTGTTTTGAAGGAATTCAAACAACAGATCGAGTTGTTTTTTTTTTTTTTGGGGAAAAAACCTTTGCTTATGTTGAAGTTATTTGAAAGTTGGATAATGGCAGACTCAAGAATATTTTCTATTAACAATGTTGCTAGAGTGGAATAAAACTGAAGCATTATTCCAATCAATACAGTGGGATAACTCTGACAATGGACAAAAATGGCACTGGACAACTGTCCTGTTCTAACGGAATATTGATGCTGTTTATACGTGTGTGCAAATCCTTTCCCGTCTGACCTATGTAAAAGGAATCACATTGTTTACAACCAATTTTATAAGATAATGCCTGAATTATTGGTAGGGCTATTTTTTACTATGATATTTTTCACAATATTGTTATATGAAAATACTACATTAATATCCAAAAGTTTAAGTACATTAGCGATGCCTAAAAAGCCCGGGAAAAATGGAAGTACTAAAATATTTTTTTGACAAAGTACGAGTGTTTTATTGACACGATAGAAAAGTTCGTTTTGCCTTGTTGAGACAAGATTCCATAAACGCAGATGGATAACACAGATCACTTCAATACCGTTGATTTTCCAATTCGGCATCGATGTATTCCGGACTGGCGATCCTAAGGGCGCGGAGAAACATTGATGAAAAAAATGGCCTTCTTAGTGGGGGTGTCATGTCCCAAGTAAAAGTGTACGTAGACAAATTGTTTGTTGTTTTCCGATAGATACTAAACTTAAACCTGGGTTAAGTTTAGTATCTATCGGAAAAAACAAACAATTTGTCCTACGTACACTTTTACTCGGACATGACACCCCCAATAAGAAGGCCATTTTTTCATCAATGTTTCTCCCGCGCCATTAGGATCGCCAGTCCGGAATACATCGATGCCGAATTGGAAAAAATCAACGGTATTGGAAGTGATCTGTGTTATCCATCTGCGTTTATGGAATCTTGTCTCAACAAGGCAAAATGAACTTTCTATCGTGTCAATAATAACACTCGTACTTTGTCAAAAAATATTTTAGTACTTCCATTTTTCCCGGGCTTTTTAGGCATTGCTAATGTACTTAAACTTTGGATATTAATGTAGTATTTTCATATAACAATAGTGTGAAAAATATCATAGTAAAAAATACCCCTACCAATAATTCAGGCATTATCTATAAAATTGGTTGTAAACAATGTGATTCCTTTTACATAGGTCAGACGGAAAAGGATTTGCACACACGTATAAAACAGCATCATATTCCGTTAGAACAGGACAGTTGTCCAGTGCCATTTTTGTCCATTTGTCAGAGTTATCCCACTGTATTGATTGGAATAATGCTTCAGTTTTATTCCACTCAGCAACATTGTTGAATAGAAATATTCTTGAGTCTGCCATTATCCAACTTTCAAATAACTTCAACATAAGCAAAGGTCTTTTTCAACTCGATCCTGTTGTTTGAATTCCTTCAAAACAGATTTAGATAAGAAGGGTAGGACGCTAATCTTTGGTAAACTTGTATGCTACTTTATTAACTTTTAATTTTCATTTCATTTTTATATACATCGAAATTTGACCATAAAGGGCAGAGTGTTAAAACCCGGGCAGATTTCCAGTATAAATTTGTATTTTTATAATTCATTTGATCTTGTGCTAAAATCGATATTTTTTCCTTACAAATCTGTATGCCTCTGATAATCCTTTAATTTTTATTTTACTTCTCCGTTTATTGCATATATATATATATATATATATTATATATATATATATATATATAGTTATATATGTGTGTTGTGTATAATATATCATATATATAGATATATATATATATTATATATATATATATGTATAGTATTTATTTTTTATTATTTTATTTTTTATTTTTTTATTTTTTTTCTTTCTGTAACCTATATATAGGCTGCAACCCTTGTATGTACTTCAGTGTTCCTGAGGATGTCATTAGACGAAGCGCTTGAGCACATTTTGTGTTTCCTTTCCTTCGTGGTTTTATTCATCATAAATATTTTCCGTTTACTTTCGTGAAATAATTTTCATATATATATCTATATATATGCTGCAAACCCACAAGGAAAAAGAAAAACGATTCCAAGGCCTTTCGTGTATTCAGAGCTACACCTGACGAGGTATAGCTCTGAATACACGAAAGGCCTTGGAATCGTTTTTTTTTTTCTTGTTCCTTGTGGGTTTGCAGCATTAATTCATTTCACGTGTTTAATTGTGAAATTCATCCCATATATATATATATATATATATATATATATATATATATAGATATATATATATGGAGAGAGAGAGGCAGGGGATAAATTATAATGGGTTTGTCCATTGAAAATACAACTACTTCAGTCTTGGAATTGAAAGCAAGATGCAATAATACGGAGTACGTTTAGGCAAATTTAAAATTCAGAGTTTAATTTTAATCTATATCATTTCCCTGTTGTCCTTTCTTGATGTATCAAGTGTGATTCTGTGTATGCCCAAGTTTTCAGTCATTTTAGTTTTAAATGACAAACTAGTCACAGTCAAATACAGTAAAACGATATACCTTTTTCGAAGTGAAAATTTTTGTTGGGTTAAGTTAAAATATTAAATTTAAAATTAAGTAAAAGAAAAAACAAAAATAACAGATTAGGCTGTTCTATTCCCTATAAAAAACACATTTGAATCGATCACCTGAAGATCAGTGACCCCGGCTTCGTTAGTTAGCTTTATAAGGCTAACTAACGAAAATAGCACGACCTAACCTAACCAATCGTCAAGGGCGTACAGTTGACCTAAGACTGGTTGGTTAAGTCGTGATATTTTCGTTAGTTAGCCTTATACGTAAGGCTAACTAACGAAGGCTGGGGGCCCTGATCTTCAGGTGATCCTTTGAATCTTGCTACTCTTTTCTTTCATGACATCATTCTGTATTTTTTTTTTTAATTCAATTTACATCAACTCGTTCTAAAATAATAATTACTGCACTGTCAAAATGAAAAAGCTTTTTCTGCACTAAATATGGTGTAGTTATTAAATTTTTATTTTTAAAGAAAAAGGAAACTGATTGATGCGTAAGTTCCCCTTTCCTTCAAAATGAAATTTAATTTTCACTATTATAAGTGAAATGTTTCCCATTGATATGAAATAACTACATGTAATTTCCTGGTAGATGAGATACCGCCGAAATATTAAAACAAAAATTTCCTTTTTTTTTTACAATATGAACTAAATAAACTACGAAGAATGTTGCATTCTAAAGAATATTATGTATCGAGGTTTAATATCTTAAGAGCATACTGTAATAATCAGTACTTTACTTTTACTATTCAGTCTAGTCTTAAATGCCCTTTATGGATGACCGGTACAAATTGGTAATGTTTCAAATACACGCATTCATAACCATACAAAAAATTCTGGCGTTAAAGGTTTAATATAATACATTTTGTAAACACATTAATTTTGTTACATCGCAGTGTCTTCGAGCAACCTGGGTCACTAATTGCCTGCCTCTCCTTTACCCTATAAACACAGCCCTGTTTGATCACAAGAACGTAAGGTTCTGCATCTTGTATGTTAACTGACGCCTGTTTTCTCATCTGTGGTTGGGAATCCCTTTTTATAACCCTATAAGTATCCCTTAAAATACTTACTAAGCTTACTCCCACTCTTAAGAAGTGATTGAGCTCTAATCTGATCCTGTCGATGAGAAGGAGGATGGTCTGGCGGTGCTCGTGAGAGGTGTATGCGGAGTCCGTGAAGTCCTGTGACCTTTCGCAAATGGCGTCCAAGGCCTTAAATTAAGGAAAGCGAGATTAAAAACGCCCTGCCGAAGCGAGTTTACATTTCTTCGGCATACTTGCTATTCTCTCTCTCTCTCTCTCTCTCTCTCTCTCTCTCTCTCTCTAAGTACAATGTGGTTGCATAAGGCTGTTTTGCCTTTACCTTGAAGATCGTATTCGAGGTGTTAATCTCTTCTGAGGCACGTAGTCCAGAGAGCGTGAGAAAACATCATTCTCTCAAAAAGAGATAAGTCTCCTCTACTTTTGCCTTTCTTTTTACTTAATTATTGTAAACTGCATTAAAAATGAACAAATTATGACAGGTAAACTGAAAAGCGAATACTTTAATTGTAAAGTTCAACAGTGGTGTGTTAATTTTTCTGAAGGTAATTTCAGGACATCGTAACTTTGAGTGTATGTTTGTTTTGTAGATTCGGAGAAAACCACGATAAGGAGATTAAAGAGCTAAAGGAAATAAAAAAATCTTGTAGGTTACAATATGTTTCATGAAGATAGGAACTGAAGGAAAGGTGGCGGAGTACTTTTATATGCTCGTGACTTCCTGCACCCGATAAGCTGTATATTGTTTTTGCTCATGAAGTGTTGAAAACTAAATTTGTACAATAAAATAATGTATTTACTGTATATCTAGTATATAACCCACTTCACTACCTCGTTGATAAAGATATAAACTTGTATAATCAATTAAGTAGATTAGTGAATAATATGATTAGTAATTTTTGGTGATTTTAACTGCGGTAATATAAACTGGGAAAAGAAAAAAGCTGATGCTGAGGGCTCAAGACTACTGGAATTTGCAGATGATAATTTATTAAGTCAGTGGGTTGACGGTCCAACTAGGGGTGATAGTAAATTAGATCTCATATTACCGAGCAAAGATGACGTAGTCTCTAACCTGACCATTGGTGAAACTTTAAGTAACAGCAACCACAATTTTATTACGTTTGCTCTCAGGATTCCAATTAGTACACAAAAGGTTGAATTTCTCTTGAGCAAGTTTTGAAAGCTTCCGAAGTAGTTTAAACACTCTTGAAGTTCTAATAAGTGAGGATGTCAGTGTCACCTGGAGCTCATATTGCGATCAATTTAGAATATAACAAGATATTTTTGTACCTACTAAAATAGTTTCCTCCTTGTCAACGAATGCACCGAAATGGCTTAGCAATGCTATTACAGGAAGAAATAGAGCCTACAAACTACTTAAGTCACAATTCAACCTGACTACAGTAATTCAGAAAATTATATAAACCTACGTCGGAGAGTTAAATCCTTAATTAGATAAACTAAAAGTGATGAAGAAGCTACAGTTGCCTCACTGTAAAGTTAACCCTAAAGAGGTTTTTGCCTATGTTAACAGCAGAAATCCAATTCAAAATTCTGTAGGTCCCCTAAAAGATAGAAATAGCATACTGAAATTTAGGCTTCACGGAAGATTTAACTGAAGTACCAAATTCCTGGACTACGTATGACGGTGACCATCCCTTAGAGACCACAAGTTTTACGAAAGATGGGATACAGCAACTAATTGACAAAATGAATGAATACAGATCACCCGGTCCAGACTTATTTCGGGTCTTTTCGGTTTGACGGCCTGTAATATTTTTTAACATTACTTGTTTTTTATTGTCTAGTTTTAATCGAGGATTTCAAAATAACATTCATTTATTTGAGAACATTCATTTATTGAGGAAATATTTAATTAACTGAAAAGTTGGAAATATCGTTCAACATTTTCTTTAAGAGATCAGTTGTTTCGTTTTGGCGACGCCACATGAATTCGCAAAGATACGAGTCAATCATCTCGCGCTTCGTCCCACACTGGCGTTTGTTACGTCTCTTAAGTACGTTCCACGTACTTTCTACTTGTTGAGTATGTTTTCGGTTTGGCGGACTGCTACAGATTTTTATGAAACTTAACAAATCAATTAGTACAATCAACAGGGTTAACCTACAGGAAAAATATTGAATGCCCGGTTAGGTCAACTGTACGCCCTTCACGATTGGTTAGGTTAAGTCGTGATATTTTTGTTAGTTTTAACTAAATAAAATAGTTGAGGAGTTTTTAGAGGGGGGAGGGGTTCGCAGGCCGTCAAACCGAAAATGTCCCTTATTTCTTCCAAGGGTATTAAAAGAGGTTAGCCACAATATTGTTAATGATTTAATAACCATATTCACACAATCATTCGAATTAAAGAAGGTTCCAATCGACTGTAAATTAGCAAATGTAACACCAATCTTTAAAACAAGTGATAGGCAAAACCTTTGTAATTACCACCGGGTCAGTTTAATGTCAGTTGTCGGCAAGTTATTGAAATCCATTATTAACGGTCCTGCATCACCTCTAATCAAACGATTTCATTTTTAATTCCCAACATCGATTCAGGCGACATGGATTTTGTCTAACAAACCTGTTAGAATTTTTCCCTAATATGTGTACTTTATACGACACAACTAGAGCAACAATTATAGTGTATTTCGACTTTCAAAAAGCCTTTGACAAAGTCTCTCACGCGAGATTGATGACTAAAATGAGATTACTAGAAATTACTGGGCTCGTTTCCAACTGGACTGAATATTGGTTAAGAGCTAGAAAGCGGAGAGTGGTAATAAATGGAGTGGCTTCGGAGTAGGCCCGATTACCAGTTCGACTCCACAGAGTTCCTTTCTGGGTTCTTACTTTTTATCATCTATATTAATGATACAGACGTTGGGTTTCTAAGTACAATTTCTAAGTTTGCATATGATACCAAGTTAGGAAATAGTGTAGGTAATGAGGAGTGGGTAAGAGCGCTACAAGATGATCTTGATAGGTTGAGCGAATGGTCTGCAGATACCATTCAACTTGAACAAATGTAAGGTAATGCACATAGGTTAGAAGAACTCGAAGACCGATTACTCTCTCTTGGGGAGGAACTTGACTGAGACTGATTTAGAGAAAAACTTAGGGATTTATATTTATATCAGGCATTTATATCAGTAATGATCTCAAATGGTCAAAGCACTATGTAGAAGTCGAAAAGAGGGCCTTAAGAATACTAGGTTATATTAAAAAACGGTTTCAACTTGAAACAAGGAGATTGTAATGTCTCTACAATTCACTAGTTAGACCTCAACTCGAGTACTGTGTGTAGTTTTGGTCTCTGTCCCTTAGGAAGGATATAGAAGGGGTGGAAAGAGTGCAAACAAGGGCCACAAAATTGATCCCTTCAATGAGATTGCAAAACTACGAACTTAGATTTATGCGCTTAAATCTATTTACATGAGAGACCAGGATGTTGCGCATTCAGCTTATTCAAGTTTTCAAGATGCTCAATGGAATATACCAGGATAGACTACAGAAAATTATTCTCATTTATTACCAATCCAACAAGAAATAATGGCTTCAAATTGGAACTAAAAACATTTAGTACCTTTAAATGCGATAATTTCTTCTCCTATAAAATAGTTAATATCTGCAACCAACTTCCCTCGGAGGTTTTATCAAGCCACGGTGTAAATATATTAAAAAATAGGCTAGACAAAGTTCTGAATACACTCAGGATTTAAGACTGTCCCCACATATAACATAATTTAAGAATTTATTAGATAAGTATTCTGAAAATAGTATTGTAAGTACTGTTTGTCTAAACATTTCCCCCTACATTTAGTCCTCCCCCCCCCCAACTTTACAGGGACGTCTTTGGTTGCACTGTGCCCCACATAGCATGATCAACCATCGAGCAACTCATTTTTTATCACTTGCCTCCTCCAAGGAGGAGTTTGTAGACATCATTCGACCAGGGAAGTACTCCGGAGGGGACGTTAGACAAAAGATAGGGAGTGCTGGAGTTCCCGTTTCTCCTGTCAATGTCCTCCTTAGCTGATCTTTTTCTGTCTCATCTACCCTGTGAGAAGTCCAGCATGCTCTCAAACACACACTTCTCTCCCTATTCCAGCCTACCAGACGCGTCCCCCGGGTTGCGGATGTGGGGAGCACCCTACTGCGAAATCAGCAGGGAAGCCTCGAATACAAGAATAAGAGGCCGAGGACAGCGGAAAAAGAAACACAATGAACTACAACCTAAAAAGGAAAGCAACGGTGTGAATAGGGGTAATGGTGAATCAGCTAGAGCCACTTCGCCCGGTCGCACAGGTGTCAAAAGCCGAGTACCATGTGACCGTTATCAGGAGATCGGCAAACAGGGGAACGGTCTTAACCCTCCGAGCAATACCAGCCCTGGAAAAAAGGCCCAAGTCCACACTACTGCCCCTCAGTATGGACGGGTTACACAAAATGAGGGGCAACCTCCACAAAGTGACATGACAGGGCTACCCCAGGAAGCCCCCATCTCACCCAACAACAAAAAGAAACGGACTAACTTCACCTACAACCCCAGAGGGGGTACCAGGACACAATGGTCAGTGGAGGAAAAACGAGAAATACTGTGGTGTACCACCTATGCCACAAGTGAGCAGTTCCCGAAAAATGGAACCAGCAAAAGCTGCAGAGAAATACTAACAAAGAGAGGAGTGTTAGATAGGGAGAAGCTAGAAAGAACCCCAGACTGTCGGTTCCACAGCATCAGTGCAAACATCAGACTGGGGAAATCAGAGATCACGAAGGATGAAATGAAAAAGATCAAAAGAGAGGTAGAACAATATGTCCAAAAGGGAAATGAGAACACCATGAGCGAGTGGACATGGACACTGGAGATAAATCTGTACCTGTTAGAAAGCCTGTATATAGGGCAGATGATCCCAGAAAAAGAGAACAAGAGCGAACTCCTAAAATGGGCAATTGAAAGGAAGGAGTTCGATGAGAATGACTACATGGTATACAGGTTCCAGAAGCGGTACACAGACCATACAGTAGACCGAAAAAAAGTGATCAGGCAAAAACATCATATCCTAAAGACAATCGTAGAAAGAGGAACTGACCATGAGAGAAAACAAAGAGCCACACTACCAACATATGATGAGGTACAGAAAGCAAAAGAAAAGGCAATGTGGGTTGTACAGGAACAACTGGTAATAACTGCTGACACCCTAGAAGAACTAAGAAAGAGCAAAGGGACAGTAGGCAGAGGGAAGAAACAAACCAAAAAAACAAACTGGCCGAAACACCAGAAAGCCAAGTGAAACCTTCAGTAACAGAAAAAACAAAGGAGACAGCCCCAGGTACCTTAGTGGAAATACCTCGCAGAGACAGCACAAAAGAAGTTGACAAGGATGCCTGCCCAGGGCGAGAAGAGGAGGAGGTGGAAGTGGAAATGAACCACAGGCACACAAACATCTTGCCACCCCCTCCCCCTCCACCTCCCCAAGTGAACCATCAGATGATGAGGGAGACTCTACATCAGGACCAGGCAATGATAGTGTGGAAGAGATAGAAGAGGAGAGTGAGGAAGAGGAGATGAAAAGGAGGATCCTAATCCACAGAGAAGAAGATGTACACCAGGAACTGAACCATAGAAGACCACTGCCCAAGCTGAGGAACACCTATAAGGTCAGAAAATATATAGAGATAGCGAACAAGGTACTACCTGCAATAACACCCCAGGAGAGTAACCTCAGAATTAAACAGGTTATATTATGCAACAGCAGTCAGCGTAACAGAGATGGCAGGGGTAAAAACACGTAAGCAGAATAACCAGGAGCAAAACCAGGGAAAGAATGGAAATGAGAGGAAGCCAAGGTGGCAGCAAAGACTAGAGAGCAGAGTAGGTAACCTCAGGAAGGAGATCTCAATCCTAACTACCTATATGAGGGGGGAAATAAGATCTGAACTAGGAAGGAGGAAGGTAAATGTATTAATCCAAAGAGAAAGACTGGACAATGAAAGAAAGATCAGACAAAGCATTGCCAGGAGAAAACTAGACCTGTTGGCAAAGGCCAAAAGATTGGCAAGATATATACGCTTGGATAGAGAATAGAAACAAAATGAGATTTTTGAAGACAACCCAACAAAACTATTTAGAGAGTTAAAGAATGCCAAGATAAACGTAGAAAGACCACCTGAAAAAGAACAAGTGGAGCATTTCTGGAAGAACATCTACGAGAACGAAGTCAACCATAATGATGGTGCAGAATGGATTGGGAGCCTTTACAACAGCGAAAAGGTGAGAAACATCTCAGAGATGGACATAGACAGAAAAACAGTGAAAGAAGTCGAGGAGAAAATAAAAGAAGCAGCAACTGGAAAGCACCAGGCCCAGACATGATTAAGAACTTCTGGTTGAAAAAGCTAACATCACTAAATGGAAAATTAACAAGGTGCTTCAACAAGATAGTAACAGCAGAAGAAGAAGCACCAGAATGGTTGACAAAAGGAAAAAACAACATTACTACCAAAGTCCCATGAAACCCAGAATCCAAGTAAATATAGACCAATAACGTGCTTGCCAACAATCTACAAAATACTAACAGGAATCATAGCTGACAGGATCTACAGCCATGCAGAAGAAAACAACATCATAAGCCCAGAACAAAAAGGATGCAGCAGAAAAACGTATGGGACAAAAGACCAGCTGTTAATCAACAGGGCTATATTGGAGAACAGCAGAAAGAAACAGAGAAACCTAAGCATGGCATGGATTGACTACAAAAAGGCATATGACAGTGTACTCCACTCCTGGGTGAAGGAAGTATTGAGACTATACGAGATCCACCCTACCATCAGGATCTTCTTAGAAACAGCTATGACACGATGGGAAACAGACCTAACTCTCCATCATAGTAAGGGAACTTTAGAGGTGAACAGTGTGAGAATCAAGAGAAGGATCTACCAGGGTGATTCAATATCCCCTCTTTTGTTTGTACTGGCGCTAAACCCACTCAGCCAACTAATAAATAACCTAAACAAAGGCTACGTAATGAGACCAAGGGAAAAGAATAGCCCGAAAATATCTCACTTATTTTACACGGGCCCGTGGTGTAATGGTTATCATATCTGACCGGCAATCGGAAGATCCCGGGTTCGATTCCCGGGTGGTTACCTCATTTTTTCATTTGTTTCGTTCTTTCGCTCTCATCTTGCGCGGAATATTCTCCTATACAAAGCGTCGTTCTTTACGTTGATATATATATATATCTCACCTGACAGAGCCTCTCCCTAACAGCAGGTCCACATAAGGTCACTCTAGTCATTTCGACTGATTCTTCTAGGTGTTTAATGGCGCCATAGACGGTATGATTAGAGTCCCAGTCTTCCTGTGTGGGAGGGAGGGGAAGGAATTAAAGATAGTGGAGGAAAAACAATAACTTAAACTAGTATAAATTTATTATATTAACAAAATGCAAACAAAATCTTTCAAAAATACATATAAACCTTGAACTTTGAAAATTTTGGGACAAACATCCCTTATATATATATATATATATATATATAATTGGCAGGAGAAAGGGAGTGCTGGAACTCCCGTTTCTCTTGTCACTGTTCTCCTTAGCTGATCTTTTTCCGTATCTCTTCTACCCTGCGAGCAGTCCAGCATGTCTCCAAACACACACTTCTTCTATTCCTCACTACAGATGTATTCATCTTACACACTACACAATCTTTTAAAAATTCACATATAAAAAAAAATGGTGTCGTTGAGCCTCGGAAACCTTGATTTCGGCTCTCTTCTTCTTCTATGGAAGGAGCGTTTTTGAGGACGCTTGGCCTTGACCCCTGATTCCTGTATATATATATATATATATATATATATATATATATATATATATATATATATATATACTGTATATATATATAATATCCTTCACGGTGTAAAGGGCTCCGAACTTGGACCTTTTAATCGGGTTGAAATTTCGTTTTTATTGAATAGCGTTTGTCATTCAAAGAAGGTCTAGATCAAAACTAAATAACTTTACAAATTAAGATTTATAACCGAATTATTGTAATAAAAGAGCTCATGTCCAATGCCACATGAATGAACAAAAAAATTTGAAACTGGCTCGTGGCTTGATTAGAACACAAAAGAAACTGAACTAGGCTAATTATGTAAATAATAATAATAATAATACGTTACCATTCAAAAGTGACTACTTAACATTAGTTACTGACTAATTTCTGATGAAGACTAACCTTATAAACAGTTACTGTAGTTCTCTCCCATATCGAATGACCCCAATACCTAGTTTAAGTAAATTAGGCTAGCCCAGTGATCTTATCTAAAAGATGCTCGGTTGGGATCGAGTCAATGGCTCAAGAGCAGTGGTGGGCACCGTTAACCAAAAATTAACTTCGATAACGATATCCGTTAACCCCAATTTTTAACTCCGATAACAATAATCCGATAATTTTACTACAAAGTTAACGGAAGTTAACGATAATCCGTTAACGATAACTATTTCTTTACTAACATTTAAAAAATCAAGGAAAAAAGCTTTAAAACCCATATAAAATGTTTATTTATGCAAAATCCAACAATAAATAGGTATTTAACTGTATTTTTATCAAGTTTTGCAACTTTTTGCTTAATAACTTTTTTTTTAATTTTTAATAAAAAATGTACTGATTACATGTTTTGAAACCCTTGTAACCACTAACCATTAACTAAATTTTAATTTACCAGAGAATTATTATGGCGGGAACTGAAAGGTAAAATTAAATTTTAGGCACATTTATTAAAGACTATGACACAATGTGCTGGTTGCCCTTCAGAAAGACCAACTTCTCAAAGTTAGGCCCAACTGCCAGTCTTGACCTCTTGGGCCTCAGGATGTCCTTGCCGAGAGAGAAGAGCCGTTCCACTGCAGCAGAGGACGGAATTGGCAGACTGAAGTTATGGCGGTTTGAATTCATTCGCGGAGCGGTGATCTTCCGTGAATGACTCCTCGCAGTTAACGTGTTAACGGACTTTAACAGACTAAATATCGAGTTATCGGAAGTTAACTGGTCCGATAACGATAAATGGAAATTAACTTCCGTTAATAGTCCGTTAAAAAAAGTTAACTTCGTTAATTAACTGTTATCGGATTGACGCTTTAGTGCCCAACACTGCTCAAAAGAGATACATGTAAGTAAGATTTATTTCAAATCCATATTTTAATTTGAAAACAAAACCTAGAACAGTATAAAAAGTTACAAGTTAAATTTTAAAGGGCGTTAACCCATTAGTGTTCAGAAACTTTTCCGAGACTGAATAAAATCGTCTGGCGTAAGCCAGAACAAAATCAGTAAAGTAACGCTGGGCAATAATGGGTTAATAGAGGTTTGCTTAAAAAAAACATCAAGAGAATTGCTTAAATTTCCTTCCATGCATTTTTGCTCTATGTACCAAACTTTAATCGTCAACTCGCCCTCCATTTTAAACTAATTGGTCTGCTTTAAAATGATGTAACAGGATTTAACAGAACTGACTTGACATCATCGCCAGGTTTGTTAAAAAGAAAACATCAAAAAATTGTACCATTTTACTTTATAAATACATATAGCGTATCTGTTACACACCCACAGGGAAAATAAAAAGTTATTCCAAGGCCTATTCAAACACCTCGTCCGAGTTTGAAGGAAGAAAATATAAGACGAAATATATATACATATACTGTATATATATATATATATTAGGGTGGCCCTTATTTTTCGAAATTGCAAATTTCACCGTCTCACCCCCTATATATTCCATTTGACAAAAAAACAAAATGTGCAAAATCTCAAGTAATTATAAATATTCTTATTGGTCCCGCACAAGGACTCAAATTTAATTAATTATTGAAACATAAATACACGAATTTTTTATTAGCGTTCCATTATACGGGCAAATAACAGCAGTTAAAGAACAGCATAAACTAAAATAGACATTGACTACTGATTAATTAGAAACTGAATTGAACTAAACATTTTAGGACTGAAAGCAGAATAAATTTGGCCAAGTAGGGATGGTTGCTTATGAGGCCCCCTTAAATATTACGGTAATAGATTTTAATAAAACTTCTTTGGTACACGTTTTATATTAATAGGAAAAAAATGCGGGGGTGAGACCCTCAAATTTTGGTTGATTGGGTCGTTCGTATATGCATAAGAACCACCCAATCAACCAAGATTGTAATACCTGAATGCCAGGCAAAGTCCGAAACAACACTTTACTTTGGACCTTGACTAATCCTATGCAGGCATTCCTCAGATTGCCTGTTAAGATTTAGACAAAGTGCAAAATAAAAGAATATTTCGGTCTTTGCCAAATATCGACGGGAATCCGCAGAATGCCTAGACAATCTGCGGTTTACCATCTCGTCGGAGTTTGCCGGTAACATATATATGAGATAAGACCAAGTAGTATGTACGCACATATGTCGAGTGGTTGCTATGGTAACGAAGGGAAAGGTGGAGAGGAGTGATGGGTAAAAGAGGGTAAAAGAACAAAAATTTAAGCGCAGTTGTGTAAACAATGATTCATAAGTGTAAACAATGAGTTTAATAAGGGGAAGTGGGGTAAAGGAAAAAAATAAAAATAAAAAATTCTGTAGCGGGATAATAAGGGGGAGAGGGAGAGGGTTCTGATGAAAGAAGGTAAGGGGAACGATAAAATTGTGTATATACGAGTATAGAGATATAGCGGCACCAAAATATAATAAAAATAATAATAATAATAATAATAATAATAATAATAATAATATAATAATATATATAAACCTCGTTGATGTTCCGTGTGTTGGTCTTTCTTCACACGAAGGTCAAGATGGTGGCCCCGCCTCTAGGCCTGGCTTGGTGGAGGGAAGAGTTGCTTTCTTGCGCTCTCCACCGCACATAGCCAGGTACACCCGGCTCATCTGGTGCCGTCCTGAACCAGGTATCTAGTTTGCTCTTGAAGACTTCAACTTTGACCCCTATAACGTTTCTGAGGTCCTTTGGAAGCTGGTTAAAAAGTCTTGGACTCTTGACAACCAAGCTATTTTCCTTCAGTGTTGAAGAGGTCCCTTGTCGGGCCTTTAATTTGGGAACACTAAACATTCTGCCTTTCCTATTTTCCAGCGTTGTTTGAATGGTAATTGGGTTTAGTTTGAAGTTTGGTACCAGTTTTTCGATCATTTTCCATATGTAGATTATGGTGTACCTCTCTCTTCTTCTTTCCAGGGACTACAGATTTAGTTTACATAGTCTTTCCCAGTAGTTGAGCTTTTTGCAGCCATCAATCTTAGCTGTGAAATGTCTGTGAGTTTCTTCTGGTCTACTAGTTTCTTCTTTTTTATATGGGGACGTCAAGACTGAGCAGTATTCAAGTTTTGGTATAATCAGTGTTTTTATACCAAAACGTAACTTGAATATATATATATATATATAATATATATATATATATATATATATATATTATATATATATATATATACATATATATATGAGAGAGCGGGGTTAGTTCGCCATTGGGGTACTTTCATCATACTCACATTTAGTCAAGGTAACTGCTTATGCGAATGCGCAGATCTTTTTAAGAAACAAAACTATCATTATTTCATCAGTTTGTGACAAGTAAGAGGGTAGGCTGTACGTGTTAATACGCAGGTAAGAAAAAAAAATTATTTTGTCGTTTTATGAGAAATTCTTTCGGGGACACCGCCTCTGCTTGCCTGTTTGGCGAATGTGCCTTAGGAGGATCTAACTACTGTTAGATTTAGATACTATGCCTTATTCAATGTTCATTTTCAGGATATATATAAATTTTTTGGAATATAAGGTTGTAACATACATTCTGCTCGAGTTTTTAGTTCATTCAGAACAAAAATTAAAGGACTTATAAGGACAAATTTGCTCGAATTTTTAGTTTATTCACAACAAAAATTAAATGACATAATGACAAATTAATCATCAATATAATTCCCTTCTTTTTCTATAACCTCCTCCCACCTGTAGAAAAGTTTTTATGCCACGTTCGAAGAAATCCCTTGGTTTCGAGTTGAAAAAGGCAATCACTTCGTTTTCGATAGCTTCCCTGGATTGCAACTTTTGTCCATCTAGGTGGTGTTACAGACTTCTGAATAAATGATAGTCTGAAGGTGCGATGTCCGGAGAATAAGGTGGATGAGGCATTTTTTTCCCGACCAAATGCCTCCAATTGGGCAGTGGTGATTCGAGCAGTGTGAGGGCGCGCGTTATCCTGGTGGAATAGAGCACCTTTGCGAGTAATTAATGCAGGACGTTTTTCTTGTAATGCCATCTTCAATCGTTGGAGTTGTTGACAGTAGACTTCAGCTGTGATTGTTTGGTTATCTGGCAGAAGCTCAAAAGGAATGGGGTCCATTCCTTGGCTAAGGTTCAGGCTTTGTTTCACGGCTAAGCCACTGATATCGACGCTTAATATTGTTATAGAGGACCCATTTTTCATCCCCAGTGACGATCCGATTCAAAAACGGTGACTGCAGTTGCCAAGAATGCAGTGATGTGCAAATATCGATTCGATGTTCAAGATTCGCTTGTGACAAATCATGCGGAACCCATTTTCCAACCTTCACTACTTTTCCTAACAGCTTCAAATAACGATGAATGGTCATATGGCTAACGCCGAGTTGCAGGCCAATTTCTCTTACAGTTACCGTTGAGTTTTCCTCCACTGTTGCTTTCAGCAACTCTTCATCTACTCATTTGGTCGTCCTGTTCGTTGATAATCTTTCAGACTGAAGTCTCAATTTCTAAACTTCTCAAACCATCTCCTACACATCCATTCGCTCACAACATCATTTCCATAAACTCTTTGAATTTTTTTTGCGGATTCCGTTAGATCCTTTATGGAACTCGTACAGCATCACATGTCGAATATGCTCTTTCGTGGGCTCCATGTTTTTTCAATTACTGCAATATCGTAGGGGTGGCGTTGTAATTCTATGAAAAACACCAGAGAAAATATTCATTATCCTAATCCTACACTAGCCTAAGGCATTCTGTATCATTCTGTATCGTGATAAAACCTGTGCGAACCTGTCGCCGCGTGTATTTTGCAACATTTCTAAAACTATTTCACATTATCTTGAGGTTATTCTATTATCTATCGTCCGTTTTCTATTCGAGCAGAATTTATGTTACAACCTGATATTTTTGGTATTTTCTACTCCCGTTTTGTCTAATAACACTAGGAATAACATTTTTGTTTCTTGAAAACTATTTGGTGTTTCTTATAGAACGTTTGATGCTGATTCCAATATGGTTTCAGAATTTTTCTATCACCCATAGTTTTCGAGAAAATAATATTTCCATTTACTCAGAGTTTTCCTAAAATATTAGTTAAAATTAAGTGTACTAATTTAATTTTACTTTCTTTTTTTTCCAGGTTATTATTTTAATAGTATTTTTTGCATTAAAAAAATGTAGTTATTTAAGCAAACAGATTTTTAATAAAAAGAAAGAAATTTTGTTCAAGTTTTGCTCAAATTTTAAAATTTTTCATAGTAGAAAAAATTGGTTTTTCATTCCAAAAAGTTTTCCGTGATTTCAATAATTTTCCGCCAGCATGAATCGAAACTGTATTAATCCCAGAGATACATTTTGCTACGTATGTGGAGAACTGACCATAATGGCACAGAGGAAGACAATGACCCCACTCGTGAAGAAGGCTTACGAACTTTATTTTGGATGTAAGGTAGGCGACCAAGACAAATCCTGGGCACCTCATATCTCATGCATTTCCTGTGCCGTCACTCTTAGGGGTTGGATTAAAGGTACCCGCAAATCTATGCCATTTGCCATACCAATGATTTGGAGAGAGCCCAAGGATCACCTAACGGATTGCTATTTTTGTATGACTAACGTTTCAGGATTCTCTGCCAAAAATAAACATAAAATTCAATACCCAAATCTTGCATCTGCCATGAGACCAGTACTACATGACGATGATAACCCAATTCCAACTCCCCCAAAGTCATGGACACTGGATGAAGAGTCTGAAGTTGAACCAATGGAAATTGATGACACTAAAGATACAGACTTTCAGCAACCTAAATCAAATAAACCACGTATGATAACGCAGGTTATGCTGAATGATCTCGTGAGAGATTTGGACCTTCCGAAAAAGAAAGCGGAATTATTGGGCTCCAGGTTACGTGAATGGAATTTGCTGGCAAAAGATACAAGCATATCGGCGTTCCGCACTCGCCAAAAAGATCTGATGCAGTATTTCTCCTCGTCAGGTGGTTTATGCTACTGTAATAATGTAAATGGACTGCTGTTAGCTCTCGGTCATGAGCACAAATCTGAAGATTGGCGTTTATTTATTGACTCTTCGAAGCTAAGCCTCAAGGTTGTACTACTTCACAATGGAAATAAATACCCTTCCATTCCTGTAGGGCACGCTGTCCACATGAAGGAATCTTACGAAAATATGAAACTCATCCTTCAGCAGATTAATTATGACCAGTTTCGTTGGTATATATGTGGGGATTTAAAAGTCGTCGCGCTTCTTCTGGGAATGCAGCTCGGTTATACGAAGTTCTGCTGCTTCCTTTGTGAATGGGACAGCAGAGCCAGAGATTCGCATTATTTTGTAAAGGATTGGCCACTTCGTCAAAAATGTATCCCAGGACTGAAGAATGTGTCTCATGAACCCTTAGTTGACCCCAAGAAAATATACTTACCGCCACTTCACATCAAACTTGGCATCATGAAAAATTTTGTCAAAGCAATGAACAAGGAAGATGAGGCATTCAAATATTTGAAAAAAGTTTTCACGACTTAGCGATGCAAAGATAAAAGAAGGGATCTTTGTTGGTCCCCAAATCAGAGAGCTCATGAAAGATCAAAAGTTTGATGATGCCTTGAGAGGAAAAGAAAAAGTGGCATGGGAGGCCATGAAGAATGTTGTCACAAATTTTCTAGGGAACATCAAAGCCTCTAACTATGAAAAAGTAGTGCAGAACATGATTGAAGCATATAGGTTATTGGGATGTAATATGTCACTAAAAATCCATTTAGATTTCTTCCCTGAAAACTCGGCGACGTAAGCGATGAGCATGGAGAAAGGTTCCACCAAGATATAGCTACTATGGAGAAACGCTACCAAGGGAGGTGGGATCTGGCAATGTTAGCTGATTACTGCTGGACATTGATGCGAGAAGCTCCTAATGAAAACTACAAGAGAAAATCAGTGACAAAGAAGTTTTAAGAAGAATATTTTAAATACCAATCTGCCACTAACATAATTTTTATGAAGTATTTTTACTAACTTCTATACACTTTTTGAATAAATATTAAAATACAAATTTCTCAGTAACCTTGGGTGATAGAGAAATTCTACGGCTATATTCGGAATCAGCCGAAAAATTCCTATAAGACCGACCTGTTCACGTCCAAGAAACAAAAAAAAAGTTAAAATTTGTTCCCCAGTGTAATTTCTTCTTCTCTACATACATAAGTTAACTTTCGGCGAAAGTGCTCCTAAGTATGGCAAAATTACCCCAACCTTATGGCGAAAGTATCGCTATAGTGGGGCACATTCGCTATCTTGGTATTTTTAACTGAAATGATTATAACTCAAAGAAATGTCTACATTTTGACAAGGTATTGACGACATGCGTGCTTTACTCCCTGAACTTTTAAACAGCTTTTATATCTACTTTCATCAATTATATGTAATTTTAAAGGCATTAAAAAAATGGGAAGCGAACTAACTCCGCTCTCCCATATATACTGTATATTGTGTTGTGACTAAACTATATAAATCCTTCATTACCTTATTTATATGGTTTAGTCAAAATACACAAAGTTAACAATCCCATAAGTCCTATTGTTAGCTCAGTAAACTCCGTAACCTATGAGCTATCTAAATGGTTAGTCATTTTAATTTTATTAACCCCTTTAGTTGGATCTATTTCCAAATCACATATTGTAAATAGCATGGATCTTATTATCAAACTGAAGTTTCCTAATAATCCTAATTTGAAACTGGTAAGTTTTGATGTATGTTCGTTATTCACAAAAGTCCCTGTTGATGACTTACTCGACTTTTTAAAAGATAAGCTCTTTGAGTATTCGTTTCCTGTTGAACGCAACACTCTTATTGAGTAAATTAAGTTTTGCATCAAAGACTGTAAATTTCAGTTTGAAGATAAGTTCTATGCAATGTTTTTTGGATTGGCGATGGAAAATCCCCTCTCACCTGTATCAGCTAATTTATATATGGAATTTTATGAAAGTAGAATTTTGACCACTAATGTTCATTTTAACCTTGTCTGGTATCGGTATAAAATGCTGTTTTAGGCCATTGGTTGACAGTTTGTATGTTGACGAATTCCTTGGCAGGCTCAACAGTTTAATTCCATCTATTAACTTCACTGTTGAAAAAGAAAATGGTGGATGTTTATCTTTTCTGGATCCAAAAATTCGGAGATGCATGAATCAATTCAAATTTGAAGTTTACTGCAAGCCTACTAGTAATAACTCTTATGTTCATTTTTATTCTGACCATCACCCCTAGATAAAATCTATTTTCTCTTCTATGTTTCTCAGATCACTGAGAGTTGTCAGTCCTGAATTTTTAGATTTTCAGTTATGCAATATTATGAATATTGGTACTAAATTATGTTATCCTATTCAATTTCTCGATAACTGTCTTAGGAAAGCTAAGAATAGGTCTTATAATAGTGTAATTGTAAATGAATTTGATCACAAAAATATCCTTAGCCATCCTACCATGTAAATTTAGATTGGAATCAACGTAGTCTTTAAGTATAATAATATGGTAAAATCTCGCCCAATAAAGAATAGCTTGAATAATGCTGTTGGCTGTGTGTATTCGATAGGATGTGCACAATATAACTCAGTTTATACAGATCAAACGGGAAAAACTATAGATAGCAGTGTAAAACAGTGTAAATATACGGGTAAAACAGCAAATAATTCTAATGCATTGTTTTACCACATGTATAGATGTAATCATAGTATTAAGTGGGAGAGTTCTAAAGTTTTCGTTAAAAACAAAGATAATTGAAAGGAACATTCTAGAATGTGCATTCATCCATTTTAATTAAAAATAATTTCAGTAACAGTTGGAAATGTATAAAATTGACAATATCTTGTTAAAATGTCTTTTCCCTTTCATCACTGCTTGTTAACAGGGTACAGGGTTTTGGGGGATCCTCAGGAAGGACGGTGAGGGGGAAATTTTCAAATTGATCCGTGTTGTCTCCCAATTTACAATCATACTTATTGATTACTCACCCCAACGAAAAACATTGTGCGAAGATGAAACATTATATATATATATATATATATATATATATATATATACTGTATATATATTATATATATATATATATATATATAATATATATATATTGATGCTTATCCCTCAAAGAAAACAAATTTCCACTACAAATTTTACTGTTGAGATGAATGAGTAGGAAAACAACCGCGCATCCGATTTTAAGCGAGGCGACCGTGGTTGCGATTTGCAATGACTCGCCATTGAAACGGTCTATGTACATCCTTCTAAAGGCCTGGAGATGCCTGGTACCCTTAAAAGTATAGTAACATTAGATTTTTCAATTTAGCACTGTTAATTTGAAAGTTAATTTTTAATGTTATTCATTTTATTTCGATATCAATCATTGTTAAAAAAATGATAATTAGATGTAAAATCTGAAAACAACTTTCAGAGTATGATTAAATATCGAACGACTTTTCGAATGACAATTTACAATAAATCATGGATTATTCTATAGACTATAGAGTCATATCACCTAAATTTGAAACGAACTCATTACCTTCACTGCAAAACATTATATTCAAACAACAAAGCTCCTAATTTTGATTCCATCTTTATGTAAAAATGAACAATGAATAATCAATATTCATTTTTACATAAGAACCAAAATCGCTTAACGCGAGTTTGGATAAAAATTTTATTTGTTTGCTCTCTATTTTTTTTTCAGTGTCACAACCATGCGACCTACCATTCCTATGGTTTAAGTCGTATCCATAACTCCATATCTTATCTTGACCATTATCCTATATCAATTTTATTAAATATTCATTATTACTCGTGTCAGTCTATGCATCCGTACTGATCGTTTAAAGTCGTCCAAATACGTTCGCATGTATTATTTTTTTTTTTTTTTCTCTTTTAAGTGCGTTCACCTCTCGCAAGCTGCTCATTCATGCTGATTCAGGGTGTTCGAATTTCGATGACGTCGCCAAATGCAAGCATCTGAATTCGAAATCCTCTCTCTTGCTTCTGCTACAATTTATAACATAAGGTGTTATGTTGTATGTTATATTATTATAATATACTGTATTGTTTCCCTACCTGGCCACTAGTTCGTTATCGGCTTACGTCACATAGTTATCCCCGTTCTCATTACTTGTACTTACTATTTCTACCTAATTGTCATTCAAATTCTATATTACTTATTTATTACGTTATCATAAATGTCTGTGTACTTCCAATGAAAAGTACACCGTATTTTTGTCCGTTTTCCTCATCGCTGGCTTAATTAGACTTTCAAACTCTGATAACCAACCAGGTTCTAATATTTGACATAATTTGGCGTAATTATTCTTAACTATAAATATATACCATTGGTTAATCCCCTTTAAATTATAAACAACGGTTAACTCCCCTTCATTATATCAATTGTATCACCTATTTAAATTACTTCAGTAGTAGATATGTCAATTAACAATTTTCTAAAATTGTAATTAAATGTAATACTTTAATATAATGTAATTGATGTACCGTATTTTAATGACACTGTAATTAATAATAGTAGTTTAGTATAGTGTAATTAATGTATTTTAATGACGATTAATTAACGATAATCATAGTTTATAGTAGACCGAAATTACAATGTACTCAGGGTGTACTTGGATTGTACTCAATGTACTACGAAATTATGTCGCCCTTTAGAAATGTATACTCGCGCGAAAATAAGATTATTTTTATTATTATTTTTCCGTTGGGATAAATTTTGATGTGCTGTCTACTTTGACAAATAATTGGTGTGACTTGCTCTTTTTAAAATTTCTTAATCATTTTTTACATTTAGCTTAATAATGAATTCTGAGAAACTTTTTGCAATGTTCATAATTTGTATACATTCTCTCCGTTATAAAAGATGAAGTCATGTCTTGCCTAAGCATTTAATTGTAAATCTTAAACCTTTAATTTTTACTCATATGCATATTTTAGTGTAAAGATGCAGAATTCAATTTCCACTTTTAGGTTAACTTGGCAGATCATGATAACATCAGATCTATGAAAATACGCGGTTAAGATAAAAATATGGCTTCATCTTCAAATATCTTGTTTATTCGTTTAAACCTTACCACAGCTAAAAGATTTACATTATTTTCAAATATTGTGCAAAAATAATGCAGCCTCTTCAACGTTTAATAATGATGATGTTAGTAGAATCGGGGTATATAAACCCCAACAATTTCTTCCATGTTTATTCTGATTCCAACTACGAGGCTGAGCATTACCTGTAACAGTTTAGGAGTAAAACACAGTAGGAAAAAGTCTTTATCTTCTCCTTCCAGCCGTGCTCTCTTAGAAATTTAGTCAGTAAATCTCCCGATACGTTACAAGAAAAATCGGGGGGAAACCCTCAGAGAATTTAATAAGCCTCTCAGAATCCTCGGAGCCACTAAAGAAGAACTCGGAGAGTCGTATCGAAAAAACTACTGCACGTAAAGATCCGTTGCTGCCTCCCAACCAGATCCCCGTCGACTCCGAACCAACCCATGGCCATAGACGGAGGGGTTAACAATCTGGGCGACCCTGCCGGATAAAAATCAAGACGACCCAAGCACATAGAAGATATTGGCATAACAGTCTGGCGAGTCTGTAGGCAAGATTTTATCAGGTGGTGACCCACCATTTGACCGGCGTGTCACGACTTCCAGTCGTCTCACATCCACCCTTGAACCGGTGTGTAACGACTCCACATTCTCCACACCTGGTTTTCATCCAAGAAGAAGTAGCCAGCAAGACACGTCTTCAGGACACGTCTCTAAGGATTTCGCCGTAGAAATTTTAATTAGTTTTTTTTTTAAGTAATTTTGTAAGCATTTGAAAAGTCAGCATTATTAACAGTTAATAATGAGTATCAAGCCAGAGTTACAGAAACACAGTGAACATTTCAGACACCAGTGATACATTTTTTATTGAAATAGTTATTGTCACAGAGTTATTGTCAGATTTTAATTTTCACAGAACTTAATTTTCACAGAAGTTAATTTTCACAAGTTAACTTTCACAGAGTTAAATTTCACAAAGTTATTGTCACCATTATAGTTAGTATAGAATAATTTTATTTTATGTACCAAACATAATAGTACCGTACCTTCGCGTACATTCGAGTGAAATGTTGTTTACATTTTTATTTTTGTTTACAATTTTTTCAAATTAGAATTGAATTGACTTGCAAATTAAGAAAGAGAGAGTTTATAGAGAGTTTATAGAGATTTAGAGAGATACTTGAAGTAGCTTCAAGTCAGTTTTTGTTGCAAATAAGTTGCAAATCAGTTTTCAGTTAGTTTCAGTTAATTGGTTGCATCCAAGAGGGACAACCGCCCCAGAGATTTATAGAAATACTTGATAGCAGTTCAAGTCAGTAGTTGCATCCAAGAGGGACAACAGCCCCAGAGAATAATAGACTTCACTTGATAGAAGTTCGAGTGCAGTCAATTTCAGTTTTCAGTCAGTTGGTTGTATCCAAGAGGGACAACCAAACCCCAGAGATTAATAGTCTCCACTTGATAGCAGTTCAAGTGCAAGTCAGTTTCAGTTGCAAGTCAGTTTTAATTTCCAGTCTCAGTCATTTTCAAGTCTCAGTCATTTTCAAGTCTCAGTCATTTTCAAGTCTCAGTCATTTTCAAGTTTGAAGTCAGTTTCAAGTCAGTTTGTTTTATTTCAAGTCAGTTTCAGTCAGTTCTGAAGTCAGTTTCAGTCAGTTTTGAAGTCAGTTTCAGTCAGTTTTGAAGTCAGTTTCAGTTAATTTTATTTGAAGTTAGTTTTATTTGAAGTTAGTTTCAAGTCTCAGTTTCGAAGTCCCAAGTCAGTTTTCAAGTCCCAAGTCAGTTTTCAAGTCCCAAGTCAGTCTTCAAGTCCCAAGTCATTTCAGTGCAGTCAATTGAATTCAAGTTTTTGTTGTTGTTTAAGAGAATTTAATTCAACCTTTCTTTTTGTTGTAAAAGGAAATTAAATTCAACCTGAATTGATCGGTTTGTGTCTTTAGTTCAACCTTCTTTTTTTTTGTTGTAAAGAGGAAATTGACCGATTTGTCTCCTTTTTGCATGCAGTTGTTACGTATATAAATATATAGTTAAAATTATGTATTTTATTATTTGTAACCAAAACCGTTTTTACAAAGGTTGTAACGATTTTGATAATTATTGTAATGTATATGAGTAACATGCCGTCCCTCCGTTTTGTTTGAACTCTTTTAATTTTTGTTCTAAGTAGTGTGACAAGCAATCTCTTTAAAAAAAAAAAAAAGAGCAAAAGCGCTCACGAAAAGACGTATTGTCAATTTCAGACATATACCCCCCCGCTTAGTCACTCAATTCCCCCGAATGTAGTACTCCAAACTTTGTTTGGTACTATGGAACATAACCTCAATTTAGGTTTTTTATTTTTATTTTTAAGAATATTATATGTTTAGTTCATTATAGTTTATAACTGATTTCTATTTTCAATTTTTATATTTTTTTTTATTCGATTAATACTGAGTAATTGTCGTAGTCGAATTTAATTAATTGTGTGTCGAAATTCAATTTTGATACCGTGAGATATACTTTCATTAATTGTAAGTTCTTCTAAGTGCGTTTAGTTTATTACCTTAATACGTGTAACTGATTTAATTAAATACGTAAATACTACCTTCAACTTAAAAGATCCTATGACCCTACTCTCAATTTAAATTATTATATAACTTTGTTAATTCCAAAACCTCCCGAATCCTTACACACACACACACACACACACACACACACACACACATGTATGCACACTATATGTACTATATATACAAACCTTATGCTAAAATCATTGGATATCACAATAAACTATTTCATTGCGTGTAAGTGCTAACTATGCTATTTAATCTTAATCATTTTTACTTTCTATATATATCTTGCTCATGTATTTATTCAGTTAATTTAACAATCCTCTCAGCTAATCTGTCCCTCAAAATTATAAGATACACACTTTGTACCTAATACACACAAATACACATTGACCACAGGTCTATACATCATCCATTACGTAATTCGATTTTTACCTACAATAGTCAATAAAACTAGTTTATAGATTGTACGATCATGGTAACTTTGAAAATTCCTGAACTTTAAAATTTTATTTTTCCCTTTTACCCACTAATCATTATGTATGTATCTTTTTCCACAGGAAAATAAAATTTCGTTAAAAATTTAACAATATCATTATTTGTCTAACTTAATTGTTTGTCTAAATTAATATATTAATAATTTTATCCTGTTTGTATAAAATTAAAGTTTTAATCTCTGAATTTTTATATTTCATAATAGCCCTCTAAGCAAGTGTCATGTTAAAGATTTGGTTACTCTGCGTTGTACCCAACCACTCGAACTCACTTGTTCTGTATAAAATTTGTATTGTAAGGAAAAATTTGTCATCATCTAATTTGAATTCGTTAGAATGTTATCTTTATGTTATTGAATTGTATTAATTGTACCCTATTATATTATTGTATAAATATCATTTTTAAAGGGGAGAGCACTGCAAAAATGAACAATGAATAATCAATATTCATTTTTACATAAGAAACAAAATCGCTTAACGCGAGTTTGAATAAAAAATTTATTTGTTGCTTTCTATTGTTTTTTCAGTGTTACAACCATGCGACCTACCATTCCTATGGTTTAAGTCGTATCCATATCTCCATTCTTATCTTGACCATTATCCTATATCAATTTTATTAAATATTCACTATAACTCGTGTCAGTCTATGCATCTGTACTTGTTCGTTAAAAGTCGTCCAAATACGTTAGCATGTATTATTATTATTTTTTTTTTGTGTTAGGATAAATTTTGATGTGCTTTCGACTTTGACAAATAATTGGTGACTTGCTCTTTTTAAAATTTCTTAATCATTTTTACATTTAGCTTAATGAATTCTGAGAAACTTTTTGCGATGTTCATAATTTGTATACATTCTCTCTCCGTTATAAAAGATGAAGTCATGTCTTGCCTAAGCATTTAATTGTAAATCTTAAACCTTTAATTTTTACTCATATGCATATTTTAGTGTAAAGATGCATAGTTCAATTTCCACTTTTAGTTAACTTGGCAGATCATGATAACATCAGATCTGAAAATAACGCGGTTTAAGATAAAAATATTGCTTCATCTTCAAATATCTTGTTTATTCGTTTAAACCTTACCACAGCTAAAAGATTTACATTATTTTCAAATATTGTGCAAAAATAATGCAGCCTCTTCAACGTTTAATAATGATGATGTTAGTAGAATCGGGGTATATAAACCCCAACAATTTCTTCCATGTTTATTCTGATTCCAACTACGAGGCTGAGCATTACCTGTAACAGTTTAGGGGTAAAACACAGTAAGAAAAAGTTTATCTTCTTCTTTCAGCCGTGCTCTCTCAGAAAATTTAGTCAGTAAAATCTCCCGATACGTTACAAGAAGAATCGGGGGGAACCCTCAGAGAATTTAATAAGCCTCTCAGAATCCTCGTAGCCACTAAAGAAGAACTCGGAGAGTCGTATAGAAAAAACTACTGCACGTAAAGATCCGTTGCTGCTTCCCAACCAGAATCCCCGTCGACTCCGAACCAACCCAGGGCCATATATATATATATATATATATAATTAATTGTGAAATTCATTCCATATATATAAATAAATATATATATATATATATATATATACATATATATATATATATATATATATATATTCAGAGAGAGGGAAAATTGAGAAAAGCGAATCATTTAATATCGACCTTGGCTTAATGAGAAAGGTAAACCGTGAAATAGCGTATGGCTGTTCAACTAAATGATATCATCCACGTATCAAAACCGAAAAACTGACTTCAATTACTATTTAATCCATTTGTACATTTAAAAAAAAAAAATCTTACAATCATAATGAATAATTATTTAAAAATTAAAAAGAAAAGAAAGTGTCACAGGTATCGATCCCGGGGTTTAGTAAATAAATTGCATTCATTTACTTTTGCCAATCCTCTCTATATAAAATGTTTCAAAAGTCAACTTCTCTTTTTATTCCAAAAAACAAAAATGTGTGACGATGTAAAATTCAAATCACTTTACACACACACACACACACACACACACGTGAATAGCCCGCGGCACTCCAAACCATAGAGGCATCGGAATGCGGTTGTCCCCAATTTGTAACTGTGTGTGAATCCTTTACATCGTCTCTGTTATTATTATTTATTATTATTATTATTATTATTATTTTATGGGGAAGACAAAGTATTAATTAATTTTGTAATTCTCTCTTTATTCTAGGATACGAAAATTCATGTTTTCAGATAAAAATAATTCTCGATAAACTACGAACTGAGGACGTTACACACACAAACACACACACACACACACACCTGGAATGGTCAAAAGGGAATATTCGAGCTGACCTACATTGTGCGCGTAACTGATACGCAAAGAGAGAAATTGAATAAACAGATGTAAAAAATATAATGAGTATATATATATACACACACACACACACATATATATATTATAATATATATATATATATATATATATATATATTACTCGGTTAAACTGTATATTTCTTATATTATCATTTTTACTGTATATATATATATATATTCTTCGTTCAACTTGTGTAATTCTTGTACTATTATTATAAGCGAGGAGATAGCGAGTGGAATGTTATGCAGATCCCTTTCACGTGTTTACTGTCTCCATGCATATCAAACTATAGGTTGACTTGGAACACACCATACACACACACACACACACACACATAAAATGGAGGAAATGAAACGTTATTTGAAACAGGAATTATTTAATATTCATCGGCAAGTAATTAAAGCATGGCATATATTCAAATACACATAATAAATAAAATAAACACATCTTTACGGTAGAACTTTTTTAAATGACTGTACTTTCAAGCTCCTTATGAAGGAAGCAGAATTTATTAAATACCACCACGGAATACGTACTCCAAAAAGCGTTTTCAAACTATTAACCAGATCTGAGAAAACATTTGTCGCTTAGCCATTTCTTCCTAGAAGGTCTTCAATTAACTTAATACCAATTTAGTACGAAAGAACTCTCGATAGTAATAACAGTAAACTGCAAAACCATCGCGAGGTAAGAATGCATTCAGTAAAGTTTTCAGATAGTTACTATTTCTGTCACATGTACTTTTCTACTATTAGGAAAATACTCCTCTTATTGTAAGTAATTGACTGATTTTAGTATGAAATGCAAATAGTGTAGAGGAACTGTTCACAACTTCTGAAGTTAGCCTGTTCCACGTGTCACAGCTCTTATAGGTAAAGTAATTCCCACACGCACTAGTGCTAAACCGTTTCAAATCCATCTTCCAACCATTGTTGCGAGTTGAGTTATCATTTAAACTAAACATGCTTCTAAAATCAGCATCGTTGAACCCGTGTAAGAGCTTTAAAACCTCGAAGAGTTGACCGCGCAGCCTCCGAGTTTCCAGCGAAAGCAAATTCAGGGTGCGGACCGTCGATTGTATCCCATATACCTAACGGAAGGGATTAACTTTGTGGCCTCACCAGGACTCTTTCCAGCCTGTTATTCCCTTTCCTGAGGGTGGGCGATCATAACTGCACAGCATACTCCAGGTGCGGCGCGAACCAGGGAATTGTACAGAGAGAGCACAATCTCCTTGTTTCCGAAATCGAAATTCCATCCTGATATAACCTAACAGCTTCTGGGCTTCCTTTTCCACCTCTACGCACTGTTTGGTAAACTTAAGGTCGCGGCTAATTAGCACACCCAAGTCCTTTTCCAAATCAGCTGCCTCGATATTACTCCCCAACATGGAGTAGTCCGTCTTGGGATTGGCGTAGCCAATGTGCATGACCTTGCATTTACCGAAGTTAAACGGCATTTGTCATTTTTCAGACCACTCTCCTATCATACGTAGGTCCGCAGAGAGAGCGAGAGTCCACCTCACATAGCCAGTTAACCCCGGCTCATCTGGGGTTGTTCTGAGCTAGGCATCTAATAGGTGTATTACCTTGGTAAAAACACAAACTTGCGGTGCATCTTGCTTCTGATGAATCAAGCACTAGGACTGATAATAACTAGGGTGTCTGCAATACATTGGTTGTCTCCTTCTTATATAGGGGGGGTGGACATTTTTACGGGTACTTGTTCTTGGCCTCTCCTAAGTGCATAAAAAAAATTGTGTAAATTTTCGGCCGTGACCATTTTTACCCAATAGGTCGAACAGGTTGCATATTTCAGATTTTCAACTTTTTAACCCAACATAACGCATCTTCAAAAAAGGTAAAACTCAAAAAGTAGATCGTACAAGAAAATCCGACTTGAATACAAAGCTCGATTTAATTGGCAAAAAATGTGACTTAGTATTGGCGCTACTATATATATATATATATATATATATATATATATATATATATATAGTATATAAGAACTAATAACCTTGTTAATCTTGTTGCTGTTTCGTGCGTCTATCTCTCTTCACACGGTGATCAAGCTGGTGGCCCCGCCTCTAGGTCTGACTTGGTGGAGGAGCGAGTTGCTTTCTTGCGCTCTCCACCGTTAGCCAGGTACACCCGGCTCATCTGGTACCGTCCTGAGCCATGCATCTAGTCTTCTTTTTAAGACTTCAAGTTTGACCCTTGTAACGTTTCTGAGGTCCTTTGGAAGCATTCAGATCGCACATGGCGCAATTAGAGTGGAGAACAGTTTCAGAGAATACAGCAACTGAAGAAGTGCTAATAACCTTGGAAGGAAAAAATGTTGAGAATTTTAGAAAAATATGCACCGAAATCACATCCAAAAGGAAAGAGTAGCTGGCTAGAGAGGCAAAAGAGAAGAATATTCCGCAAAAGAAAGAGAGTGGAGGCGAAGTTAGGCAACTGCGGAGATAATGCCAGCAAATTAATACAAGAAAAGCTGGAGGGTATCGATAGGGATACACAAGGTCTGATTAAGGACCACACAGAGAGGGAAGAGGAAAAGGCGGTGGTAGAAGCAATACAGGAAAATCCAAAATACTTCTATAGCTATGCGAAAAGGAAAACAAAAACGCGCGCCGCTATTGAGCCCTTAAGAAAAAAAGATAATTAATGAATTAACCGACGATCCAAAAGAAATATCTGAAACATTGAGAGCCAAGTATGAATCAGATTTCAGTACCCAAAAAGTGACAAAGGGATACCTGACATAGATGCATTCTTTGAAGAGAAATAGTAGGGAGAGTGTATAACAGACTTTGATTTTATCGCAGAAGATGTAGCGAGAGCTATAGGACAAATGAAACTACATTCAGCTACAGATCCGGACAAATGGAATGCATTATTAATTAAAAACTGTAAAAATGAAATAGATACACTTTTATACTGGTTATGGAGAAGATCCCTAGACACTGGGAAATACCAAGCATCTTGAAAAGAGCAAACATTGTCCCTATATATAAAGGTGGAGACAGATCTCAAGCAAAGAACTATAGACCAGTGTCATGACGTCCCACCTCACCAAAGTATTTGAAAGAATAGTTAGAGAGAAAGTTTATGACTTCTTGGAGACACTGGAAAGATTCAACGAAAATCAGCAAGAATTCCGATCAGGTAGATCATGCCTATCACAATTAATAGAACACTACATCAATATCCTAGATGCACTGGTAGGCAATAACAACTCCGATATCATATACACAGATTTTGCTAAAGCTTTCGACAAATGTGATCACGGTATAATAACGCATAAAATGAAATATACGGAAATAACAGGCAAAGTGGGAAAAATTGACCTACAACTTCCTTAGAGAGCGTCTACAGGTAGTCAAAATTCAAGGTATCTCATCACCAGAATCGGAAGTACGCAGCTCAGTACCACAAAGGATAGTACTGGCTCCACTCCTGTTCATTATCATACTAACAGACCTAGACAACAGAATAAACAGCAACAGTACAGTAACATCCTTTGCAGATGATACAAAGATCAGCAGAAAAATCAGCGATGTAAATGAAGTGGAGGCCTTGCAGAGGGTCACGAACAAAATATACAAATGGTCAGAAGACAACAACATGCCATTTAACATCGAGAAATTTCAGCTCTTGAGGTATGGTAGAAAAGAGGAACTTAAACAGACTGCATATCATGCTCCAGATAGACAGGAAAATCGGAATAGCACGAAAACGATCGAACTGGGATAATAATGACCGATGATGCGAAATTCGAAACACAAAATCAGATAGCGATAAATAAAGCAAAAAGAGTCGCGAGAGAGGTACTAAGAACGTTCAAAAGAAGGGACAGGACATTAATGATTCCCCTGCTAAAAACACTGATTATACCAAAACTTGAATACTGCTCAGTTTTGACGTCCCAGGAAGAACCTAATAAACTATAAGAAACGCAAAGAAATTTCGCAGCTAAGATTGATGGCTGTAAAGAACTCAATTAATGGAAAAGACTAGTGAACTAAATCTGTACTCATTGGAAAGAAGGAGAGAGAGTAGACCATAATCTACATATGGAAAATGACTGAAAAATTGGTACCAAACCTAAAACTAAAGCCAATTACCATTCAAACAACACTGGAAAATAGGAAAGGCAAAATGTGTAGTGTTCTGAAATTAAAGGCCGATATGAGGCCTTCTCAACACTGAAGTCTTCAAGAGAAGACTAGATGCATGGCTCAGGACGGTACCAGATGAGCAGGGTGTACCTGGCTATGTACAGTGGAGAGCGCAAGAAAGCAACTCGCTCCTCCACCAAGCCAAACCTAGAGGCGGGGCCACCAGCTTGATCACCGTGTGAAGAGAGATCGACGCACGAAACAACAAGGTTAACAAGGTTATTAGTTCTTTTATATATATATATATATATATATATATATATATATATATATATATATATATATATAGTAAAGAACGACGCTTGTATAGGAGAATGTTCCGCGCAAGATGAGGAGAGAGAACGAAACAAATGAAAAAAATGAGGTAACCACCCGGGAATCGAACCCGGGATCTTCCGATTGCCGGTCAGATATGATAACCATTACACCACGGGCCTCACTCGAACAAATGCCGTAATTCTTCTACATACGCGCAGAAACCAATGCCCCAAGGGGGCACCTCCCGCATGCCGTACATTATATACATTGTAACTGCAAACACGCAGTATAATTAACGTAAAGAACGACGCATGTATAGGAGAATGTTCCGCGCAAGATGAGGAGAGAGAACGAAACAAATGAAAAAATTGTTCGTGAGGCCCGTGGTGTAATGGTTATCATATCTAACCGGCAATCGGAAGATCAAGGGTTCGATTCCCGGGTGGTTACCTCATTTTTTAATTTGTTTCGTTCTCTCTCCTCATCTTGCGCGGAACATTCTCCTATACAAGCGTCGTTCTTTACGTTAATTATACTGCGTGTTTGCAGTTAAATGTATATAATGTACGGCATGCGGGAGGTGCCCCCTTGGGGCATTGGTTTCTGCGCGTATGTAGAAGAATTACGGCATTTGTTCGAGTGAGGCCCGTGGTGTAATGGTTATCATATCTGACCGGCAATCGCAAGATCCCGGGTTCGATTCCCGGGTGGTTACCTCATTTTTTCATTTGTTTCGTTCTCTCTCCTCATCTTGCGCGGAACATTCTCCTATACAAGCGTCGTTCTTTACGTTAATTATACTGCGTGTTTGCAGTTACAATGTATATAATGTACGGCATGCGGGAGGTGCCCCCTTGGGGCATTGGTTTCTGCGCGTATGTAGAAGAATTACGGCATTTGTTCGAGTGAGGCCCGTGGTGTAATGGTTTCATATCTGACCGGCAATCGGAAGATCCCGGGTTGGATTCCCGGGTGGTTACCTCATTTTTTCATTTGTTTCGTTCTGTCTCCTCATCTTGCGCGGAACATTCTCCTATACAAGCGTCGTTCTTTACGTTAATTATACTGCGTGTTTGCAGTTACAATGTATATAATGTACGGCATGCAGGAGGTGCCCCCTTGGGGCATTGGTTTCTGCGCGTATGTAGAAGAATTACGGCATTTGTTCGAGTGAGGCCCGTGGTGTAATGGTTATCATATCTGACCGGCAATCGGAAGATCCCGGGTTGGATTCCCGGGTGGTTACCTCATTTTTTCATTTGTTTCGTTCTCTCTCCTCATCTTGCGCGGAACATTCTCATATACAAGCGTCGTTCTTTACGTTAATTATACTGCGTGTTTGCAGTTACAATGTATATATATATATATATATATATACACACACACACACACACATATATATATATACATATATATATATATATATATATATATATATATATATATATATATATATATATATATATATATATACACAGTAACATCATGAAAAAGAAAAAACTATAGTGTTTCTCATTTACCATTACTTATTCGGACTACAGTGGATTTAATGTTCCTAGAAGAGTTCCTTGTTCCATGTACGGTCTGTGTGTATCATAAAAAACGTCAGGGAACCATTCTGAGTTCATTCCCATCATGAAACGGACATGTTATGTGCCTTGAAAAGTGGACGCTCAATTCTGCCAGTTGAGGTTTAAGTTTTGGTTTTTGGCTAAAAATATAATAGTTACCCCTTTTTCTTTGATGTATTCAATATGACGTGAAGGCAGCGAGTCTTTTGCTTATATTGAGGTCCTAAATGTAGGGGGGCTAGGCTGCTTTAAACCCTAGATTCTATCCCAAAGCTGGATCCTATCTGCTTTGCAGATAGCTGGTGAGGGAAGCTATATTTTTGGGACCTCTTTGCGAGTGACCCGTTTGCTACGTCGGGCTAACATCATGAAAAAGAAAAAACTATAGTGTTTGTCATTTACCGTTACTTATTCGGACTATAGTGGATTCAGATTTTCTAGAAGAGTTCCTTGTTCCATGCACGTTCTGTGTGTATCATAAAATACCTCAGGGAACCATTCTGAGTTCATTCCCATATATATATATATATATATATATATATATATATATATATATATATATATATATATATATAGTATAGTAAAAATGATAATATAATAAATATACAGTTTAAACAAGGAATATATATATATATATATATTTATATATATATTATATATAATCATTACATTTTTTTTACATGTTTGTTCAACTTTTCTCTTTGCGTATCAGTTAAGGGCACAATGTAGGTCAGCTCGAATATTCCCTTTTGACCATTCCAGATGTGTGTGTGTGTGTGTGTGTGTGTGTTGTGTGTGTGTGCGTGTGTGTGTAACGTCCTCAGTTCGTAGTTCATCGAGAATTATTTTTATCTGAAAACATGAATTTTCGTATCCTAGAATAAAGAGAGAATTACAAAATTAATTAATACTTTGTTTTCCCTATAATAATAATAATAATAATAGTAACAGAGACGATGTAAAGGATTCACACACAGTTACAAATTGTGGACAACCGCATTCTGAGGCCTCTATGTTTTGGAGTGCCTCGGGCTATTCACGTGTGTGTGTGTGTGTGTGTGTGTAAAGTGATTCGAATTTTATATCGTTACACATTTTTGTTTCTTGGAATAAAAAGAGTTGATTTTTGAAAACATTTTATATAGAGAGGATTGCCAAAGTAAATGAATGCAATTTATTTACTAAACCCCGGGATCGATACCCGTGACATTTTCTTCTTTTTTTATTTTTAAATAATTATTCATTATGATTGTAAGATTTTTTCTTTTAAATGTACAAATGGATTAAATAGTAATTGAAGTCTGTTTTTCGGTTTTGATACGTGGATGATATTATTTAGTTGAATAGTCGTAAGATATGTCACGGTTTACCTTTCTCATTAAGCCAAGGTCGATATTAAATTATTCGTTTTTTTCAATTTTTCCTCTCTGAATATATACATACATATACATATGGGATGAATTTTACAGTTAATTTTATATATTTATATATATATATATATATATATGTGTATATATATTTTTTTTTTAAGCCAAAAACTATAGGCCAGTGTGGCTTACATCTCATCTCACTAAAATATTTGAAAGAATAGTTAGAGAGAAAATCTATGACTTTTTGGAATCACAGAAAAAATTCAATGATAAACAACACGGGTTTCGGTCAGGCAGATCATGCCTATCACAACTAATGGAACACAACAACAACATTATTGATGCACTTGAAAGTAATGAAAACTATGATGTACTATACATAGACTTTGCTAAAGCGTTCGACAAGTGTGACCATGGAATCATAATACGTAAACTGAAATATATATGGGAATAACAGGAAAAGTAGGTAAATGGATATATATGATAATTTCCTTGGTGAGCGGCGGCAAGTCGTTACAGTACAAGGAGTATCTTCATCAGAATCAGAGGTCCTTAGCTTAGTACCACAAGGAACAGTATTAGCTCCACTACTTTTCATAATCATGCTAACTGACATAGATGAGGACGTTACCAGAAACAGCACAGTAACATTCTTTGCGGATGACACAAAGATCAGTAGAAAAATAAGAAACCCAGAAGATATAGGTTCTCTACAAACCGATATAAACAGAATTTACAAGTGGATGGAAGAAAATAATATGAAATTTAACACCGAGAAATTTCAGCTGCTACGATACGGAAAAAGAGACGACCTAAAATTGATGGAATATTATACCCCAAATGGACAGGAAATTCAGAGAAATTCCAGAGCAAAAGATTTAGGGGTTGCAATGACAGATGATGCGAAATTTGAAACACAAAATAAGATAGCAGTAAACAGAGCAAAGAGAATAACGGGACATATATTGAGAACCTTTAAACGAAGGGATAGGAAAATAATGATTCCTCTACTGAAACCCCTGATCATACCTAAATTGGAATACTGCTCGGTCCTAACATCCCTATATAAAAAAGAAGACATTAGACAGCTTGAAGGGATCCAGAGAAGCTTCACAACCAAGATCAATGGGTGCAAAGAACTAAATTACTGGGAAAGGTTACGCAAACTAGACCTATATTCACTGGAAAGGAGAAGAGAGCGATACACCATTATTTACACTTGGAAAATAATGGAGAAACTAGTTCCTAATTTTACTCTGAACCCTATAACTCCCCAAACAAAGGTGGAAGGTAGAAACGGTAGACTGTGTCGTATTCCCAAATTGAAGGCGAGACAGGGAACATCCTTAGCCCTGAAAGAAAATAGTTTTGTTGTGAGAGGACCAAAACTGTTTAATAGGGCGGCTCGTTTTTACACTTTTTTCGATATTTGATTGGGGGTAGTGCGGAAAAGTTGCGATTTGGAGAGAAAATGAAAATAAAGTGTGTAAATTTTTTTTCATCTACGTCAATACCTTCCGGTGGCGGCGAGTCCTTAAAAATCGAAAAATAGGCCTAACGGGGTAGATTGGAAAATGGTTTTAAAGACTTACAAAATAAACAATAAAAATTTCAGCACAATCTGTTAATAACTTCCGGTGGCGTCTTAGCCGTTAAAATATCCAAAATATTGATTTAAAGCAAGTTTTAACAAGATGTTATACAAATGTTAATTCCGGTATATTTCTGTGCAAACAACCCTGAGAACACTATTATAGGCTTGAATAAATTAATAGCAGTCATTGAACAATGAACATTATATAAAAATTATATAAAATTATATAAAAAAATTATGTTTTTAGGCCTATTTTTCGATTTTTAAGGACTCGCCGCCACCGGAAGGTATTGACGTAGATCAAAAAAATTTTACACTCTTTATTTTCTCTCCAAATCGCAACTTTTCCGCTCTACCCCCAATCAAATAGCGAAAAAAGTGTAAAAACGAGCCGCCCTACTGTTTAATCAGTTGCCCAAAGACCTAAGAAACTCGAAAAGAGTTGCAGTGAACATCTTCAAAAGAAGACTAGACGCCTGGCTGAGAACAATCCTCGATGAGCCTGGCGTACCTGGCTATGTGAAGTGGAGAGCACAAGTAACCACTCACTACTTCACCAGGCAAACTCGAGAGGAGGGGCGACAAGCTTGACCTTCGCGAAATGAGGAATCATCGCGCGAAACCTTTGTAAGGTTGTAAGGTAAAGTAAGGTGTGTATATATAAAGATGGAATCGAAATTAGGAGCTTTATGGTTTGAATATATTGTTTTGCAGTGAAGGTAACGCGTTCCTATCAGATTTTAGGTGGTATGACTATAGTCTATAGAATAATCCATGATTTATTGTAAATTGTTATTCGAAAAGTCGTTCGATATTTAATCATACTCTGAAAGTTGTTTTCAGATTTTACATCTAATTATCATTTTTGAACACTGATTTCGAAATAAAATGAATAACATTAAAATTAACTTTCAAATTAACAGTGCTAAATTGAAAAATCTAATGTTTCTATACTTTTAAAGGTACCAGGCATCTCCAGGCCTTCAGAAGGATGTATATAGACCAGTTCAGCGGCGAGTCGTAGCAAGTCGCAACCATGGTCGCCTCGCTTAAAACATCGGATGCGCGGTTGTTTTCCTACTCATTCATCTCAACAGTAAAATTTGCAGTGGAAATTTGTTTTCTTTGTGGGATGAGCATCAATTATATATATATATATATATATATATATAAAATGTCTTCATTTTCGTACAATTTTTTTCGTTGGGGTGAGCAATCAATAAGTTGATTAGAAATGGGGAGACAGACACGGATCAATTTGAAAATTTCCCCCTCACCGTCCTTCCTGAGGATCCCCCAAAACCCTGTACCCTGTTGCGCGCTTGCTATTGTGATGATATACCATGGATCGGTGGTTAGCATCGCTGACTATGAGCCCATCGGTTCCGGGTTCGAGACCCTGCGAAGGCAGCCGGCGCTCGGTAAACGTTCATCCTACCGCACAATTGGTTGGTAGATAAATGGGTACCCTGGGTGACCTAGTGGTTAAGACTATTTTAAAAGTTTTTGCTTATGCCATAGAAGTCGGGGTTACTGTAAAGTTTTCATTTTAATATTAATGTATAATTTAACGAGTCTAGTGTGTTTCTTGTGGGACTCGTTTTGAGTCTAAATAAATTCTTAAACTGATTTAAAATGTTTAGTGAGTTAATGGATCAGAGTACAATACAAAGAATCCTCTGCATTTCTTTTATTATCAATGTTGGTATTCATTTAAATAATTAGTTCTTTTGCCGAGCAAAATATGGAGAACGTTTTGCCTGTCTCTTGTGCGCAGTGTAAAGCATTTCGCTTAGTTAACTATATTGGTTAGACATAGAGTAATGACAAAAGTAAATGAGGTAATTTACTTACTAATTATTATTATTATAACCTAAATTTGTAAAAGTTTAAAAAATTTCTAATTTGAATTGAGAAAATTTAATAGGGGTAATTGAAGTGGAAACATTAAGATTGAAAATCTTCTATACAAGTAATAAGTTTTGATCGAATGCTTCCTTGCATGCCCTCGTGCTTCTGTATTGAGTATTTTTACGGGAAGGCTTACAGGATATTACCCTTAATTCGACGGAATTATAAATCATTTTCTTGTTCCGGTGAGTGGTAAACCTGCATTGTGAATTATTAGCTACTGTATACTCCAAACAGCGTGCGAGTTATGCATCGAAAAAAGAATTCCGTAAAAGAACTTTTGTTGGCGTGAGAGATTTATTGTTATAAAGATAACATGGGATTCATTCCGAGGTTTTTGACAGCGATTTCTTCAACGGTTACAACAATAAAAAGTAGGAAAATTGGCTGGTAGATAAATGGGCACCATGGTTGCTCGGTAAGAATAAACCCTCGATTGAAAAGGAATGTTTATAAACCTGTATTTAATAATGATGTTGTGGCTAACGACGATATCTTTGTGCGTGCTTTTGAATGAAATCGTTTAAAGATAACTTGCCAACCGAATGTAAAGGGCACCGAAATAGTATTGAACGATATGAAGGCCATTTACATAGAGTATAGGTATCCCTATAATTTGAGCGGTGAAATAATGTTAAGCCGTGTTTACTGCGTAGTGCAAAGCAATAATGATGCGACTGTAGACTCGAATTACGTGTGAGTTTAGTGTTTTGCGCAGTAGAACAAAGTGAATGTATTTTCGTGTATATTTATTTTCAATTTATTTATTTATTTAATATAATTGTGTGTATATCTCATTTGCGAGATTTGGTCTGATCTCCTGGTCTGGTCTGATCTCCTCCTGCCCTCGTAGCCAGCCACACATGGCTGGTCAGGGACTATGCATAGGAATCTGTCCACCTGGTTCTTAAAGTTATTCAGGTCGGTGTGCTGGAGATTCCTTACTTCTCTCGGTAGGACATTGAAAAGCTTTGGGCCTCGTTTTCTGAGTGTATTTTCCATCCTAGTTTTCATGGCCCCTTGTCCTACAGAAGCTGGAACTGTACAAAATCTGCCTCTTCTCTCATTCCAGTTTGTTTCTATTTCATTTCTATGGTTAGGGACAAAGCCCTGAAGTATTTTCCATATGTATATTATTATGTACCGCTCGCGCCTTCTTTCGAGAGAGTAGAGTTTCAGGGATTGTAGTCGAGACCAGTAGTCTTCACCTTCCGTTTCCTCTATCTTAGACGTAAATGTCCTTTGTATAGCTTCAATATTCGCAATGTCTCGTGTTCTGTGTGGGCTTGTGAGTACTGAGCAATACTCAGTTATTGGTAGGACTAGACTCTTCCATAATTTGAGCATGATGTTTGCTTTTCTATATATATATATATATATATATATATATCAGGGCTGGCAGGTCGGACCCGGACCTGGACCCAGACCCGGGTTTAACCCGAAAGTGAGATAAGACCCCGGACCCGAGAGTGAATTAGAAAAAAGACCCGGACCCGGACCCGGACCTGAAAGTGAATTTTAAAATTGACCCAGACCCAGTTTACAAAATTTATGTGTGCGCCTTTAGATTTGGCAACAATGTATTGAATTATCACTCCACCCTCCAAATGACTCACTGGAAGTGGAGAGTTAACGGTGACGGAAGAATAGCCTAATCCTAATATATTTTATTGTTTGTTTGTGAGTTGTGTACTGTGTACATTGGTTGGTCTCCAGTGCTTCGTTTGCTATTTATTTGAATTTGCAATGCCTTTATATGGTCTTTTTTCGGTGGGGAGTGGTAGCAAAAAACCTAGCCTTACAAATGAATATTTTAAATATAATAATATTGATAAAACATCTACATGCCAAATTGAAAAGTGTGGAAAAGTGTATAGTGGCAATCATGTGACAAACCTAAAGCGACACCTAAAATCGTGTCACCCAGACATATATCGTAAAGTTGAGGATCATGATAAAAGCTTACCTAGCACTAGCAGTACTTCGAAATCTCAAATACAAGCCAAGGAAATGAATGTAGGCCAAACTAGTGTTAAATTTTTTTTTAAACAAATTAAAGTTGGAGTTCACCCGCAACTTCAAAAGAAAACTTTAGAAAATGGCCTGATTTCGTGGGTGACAATAGAAGGGCGGCCTTTTAGCATTGTAGAAGATATTGGATTTAAAATTTTGGTTGAACCATTTCTATCTGCAATGAATATAAACATGAACAGAAAAAATCTTGCTACTTTGACTCTCGATAGAGCAATAGCTGAAAAAAATAAGTTAAAAATACTTCTTAAAAAAAAAATGTTTCATTTAAAAGTAGATTGTTGCAGCCGCTTAGATAGAGGATTTTTAGGTATTCAAGCCCAATATGAGTTTGAAAACAAAATTGAAGTGAAAACATTGGCTGTCAAGGAACTTCATTGCTTGTATACAGGTAAAAATTATTTACATTTCACACAAAAAATTATTTTACATTTCACACAAATATATAATATATATATTATATATATATCATACAATATTACAGTATATGTAAAAGAATGTTACTTTAAATCTAAATCAGTAATAAATAATTAATTTCATAGATGTTTTGAAACAAACCATTCAGTCTGTGTTAACCGAGTACGACTTGGGATTTGCACAAGTTGTATTCATTGCAACAAACAGTATTATTATTGCCAGAAATGATGATAATGATTGTAATTTTACAACTAATATAGTTGCAGAGGAAGAAAGTTCTTCGAACAAGACCTCTGCCGCGGACCCCATTGAAAAAGAATTGCGACAGAAGGAAAGACTTCTCCAGAAGGAAGGACGAATTCAAACAGTGTCACTGAGTGCTAAGTTTGATGCGGGTGTGATACAGTTTGAAAAATGTCCTCGCCTCGCGAAAAGGAGAGATTCAGCTGGGAAACTGATCCATCAAGATCCCATGAAATGGTGGATGGAAATGGGAGGAGAATTAAAACAGACAGCCTTGGTAGCATTGTCTACTCCGTGCGCACAAGTTAGCGTTGAAAGATTGTTCTCCGCTCTAAGCTCCATTCCCGCAAAGAAATTCTCTTTCGCAATCATTACACTGGTCAACAAAGATTTTTCATCAGAGTAAAATTTGTGGTGGCTGGATAGCATTTTTCACGCTGATTCCAAAACTGCATTTAGATCTTTTCTAGCACGTATAGTTTTCAAGATGAAGGCATATATATAACTACACAGATTTAACCATTTTAAATAGGCAAAATACTAATATTTCAACATTTGATTGTGTTTATTTTATTGTGTTTTTTTAGTTTATTCATCTTATTTATTTCAATTATCTTAATTATACATCTTATGTATTTCAGGTGTGAGTTTTTACGTCTAGCAGCATTGTGATTCAGGCAACAACGCCGTGCTTTGTGTGTCAAAAGATCAGTCCAGTCCAAGAACTTGTTGTGTCAAGTTGGTGTACATTTTTTTTTAATTTATAGTTTGCTCAGGTCAGTCAACATGCCTCGACAATGTAAGAATGACCCCGACAAGTTCTGTTTCGTATGCGGCCAGTTGACAACTAAAACACAGCGACGAAGTATTACAACCGACATTAAGAAAATATACAAGCTATACTTTGGTTGCCATCTAGGTGACCAAGATAAACCATGGGCGCCACATCAAATCTGTTCTGGCTGTTCAAATGGATTACGTGATTGGCTTAACAAAAAGAAAGCTTCAATGCCATTTGCCATACCATGATATGGAGGGAGCCGAGAGATCATCATGAAGACTGTTATTTTTGTAGTGTGAACTTAATGGGGTTTTCTGCCAAGAACACAACACCAGATGTATATCCAAACTTGGATTCGCACGTAGACCAGTAAAACATGATGAAACATTGCCCATTCCAATTCCCCCAAGTGATAGGCTAGATTCTATCATAGATGACATGGAAAGTGATGAAGGTGCAACTGGCATTTCCGGACCATCTACAGAACCAGAGTACACTTTTGAAGGTGACATTTAGAGCCTAAAAAGTTAACCCAAGGACAGTTGAATGATCTTGTTAGAGACTTATCGCTGTCTAAAGAGAAATCAGAGCTTCTCGCCTCAAGACTAAAGGAGAACAATTTACTTGAGAACAATGTTCGTATTAGTTACTACCGAAAGCGGAATTTTGAATTAACAGCATTCTTTTCAGTAGACGGTCATCTCTGTTATTGCCATGACATCAATGGACTATTTACAGCCATATCTCAGACGTATGTGGCATCTGAGTGGCGCCTCTTTATTGATTCGTCGCAGAGAAGCCTGAAAGCAGTTCTTTGCATAATGGTAATATAATGCCATCCATCCCCATTGCCCATTCCGTCCATCTAAAAGAGACATATGACAATATGGATATACTACTTAAGGCAATCAAATACGACAGTCATCAATGGAATGTTTGTGGAGATCTAAAAGTTATAGGAATGCTTATGGGTATGCAGTCAGGATTCACAAAATTTTGTTGTTTCCTTTGCCTGTGGGACAGTCGCGCCACTATAGAACATTACACCAAAAGTGACTGGCCACTTAGGTATACATATGTCCCAGGGATAAGCAATGTCCAGTCTGTCCCTTTAGTGGATCCCAAAAGATCTATCTGCCACCTCTTCACATTAAACTTGGTTTAATGAAGAATTTTGTTAAAGCAATGGGTAAAGTCAATTCTGAAGGGTTCCAATACCTTTCAAGGAAATTTCCGAAGGTTACTGCAGCAAAATTGAAGGAAGGAATTTTTGTTGGGCCACAAATAAGGGAGGTTTTGAATGACACTGAATTTGAAAAAGTCCTAAGTCCGCTGGAATTGAAGGCTTGGCTGGCGTTCAAATGGATATGTGAAAACTTTCTTGGAAGCAACAAGTCACCTGCGTATAAGGATGGAGTCAAGAACCTCCTTGATGCCTTCAAAGAAATGGAGTGTCGAATGTCGTTAAAAATTCACTTCCTGCATTCCCACTTAGATTTCTTTCCTGAAAACCTTGGTGCAGTGAGTGATGAGCAAGGAGAGCGCTTCCATCAAGATATTCAGATGATGGAGAAGCGCTACCAAGGATATTGGAATGAAAGCATGATGGCGGACCATTGTTGGATGCTGTATCGTGACAATCCAGGCCAAATTTACAAAAGGAAATCACACTCACAGCGCTTTTAATAAAATAATGTATATATTCTTTATTTATAAGTACATTGAATAAGGTATATGATGTATTTGTTGTTTAGCATTCCTAAGTGTGATCTATACATCCATAAATTTTCTTATAGCAATATCAAAAACTTAAAAATATCAAAACCAGTGTATCTATATAACTATACGTGCTAGAAAAACAATAAAACCAGATTCGGAATCAGCGCGAAAGATGCATTAAGAAAAGTGTGATCATGTTTGTGATGAGAAAAAAAGTTTCATTTTGTTGGCCAGTGTTATTAGACGCAGTATTGTTTTTGCGATCGAACGGTGTTGGGGAATAAATTCTTCTCAAATAAAATAGTGTAGAATAGTCCTAATAAAAATATTTCAGTTAAGAAGCGCATATATATATATACATACACACATTTAACTGCAAACACGCAGTATAATTAACGTAAAGAACGACGCTTGTATAGGAGATATTCCGCGCAAGATGAGAGAGAGAGAACGAAACAAATGAAAAAATGAGGTAACCACCCGGGAATCGAACCCGGGATCTTCCGATTGCCGGTCAGATATGATAACCACTACACCATGGGCCTCACTCATTCAAATGCCGTAATTCTTCTACATACGCGCAGAAACCAATGCCCCAAGGGGGCACCTCCCGCATGCCGTAACATTATATACATTTAACTGCAAACACGCAGTATAATTAACGTAAAGAACGACGCTTCTATAGGAGATATTCCGCGCAAGATGAGAGAGAGAGAGAACGAAACAAATTTGTTTCGTTCTCTCTCTCTCATCTTGCGCGGAATATCTCCTATACAAGCGTCGTTCTTTACGTTATATATATATATATATATATATATACACTGTGTATATTCAAAATACAGTTCAAAATTCAGAAATCCCTTTCCTGTCTTGCCACAACTTTCAATCTAGATTCTAGGAGAAATAAGTATAGGCTATGCCGCTATATCATATCTGTTTTGAAGGAGTTCACAGAATATGTTGCCCTCAAAATATAAAGACAATATTGCTACCAAATGACTTTAATTATTTCATATTATCGGTTTTATTTTTGTTTTTTAAGATAAACAAAGTATTTAATTTTAATGCAAGATGCTAATTTCCATTTGAGTTCACTCAAAAAATATAGAATTTGTTTTCACAAAATTAATTAAAATTTAGAATAAGAGGGCTGAAGAGAGCAATCATACATCGTACTTTGCACCTTAGCAATGCATGTATAACTATACCTAATTACTATTAAATATTAATGCAATTAATACACCTTCTTTCAAACATTTCCAAAATCGGATTAATTAATATATATGGTTAGGCTACTACCGTATAGCCAAATAATGTTTTACTATGTTTCAGAAAACATGTTAATGTAGCTACGGTAGCAGTCTTATTACCTATCCTATACCAGGTAAATTTGTTTTACTGGTATTTAGGAAGAGTTTATTTGTGGTCAACCATTTCATTACACTGATGAATTCTGAATTAAATATATTCTTAGCTGAATTAACATATTTGCAAGAAAAAGACACAGGTGTATCATCTGCAAACATTATGAAGTTCAGTATATCAGATGAGCGTGGAAGGTCATTTATATATAATAAAAATAACAGTGGACCCAGAACTGAGCCCTGTGGCACACCAAGTTTGACAAGCGCTTTAGTTGAACAAACCTTATTTACTGATACAAAATGATATCTATTGGACAAATAACTTTTAAACCAATCACTGATTGCTCCTCTAAAGCCGTAACAGTATAATTTATTAAGTAGAATATTATGGTCTATTACAGCAAACGCCTTACTGAAATCCATAAATATTGATATCATTATTTCTTTGTTCTCTTTAGCTATATTTGCATTTTCCATAAGATTTAAAATACCTATTTCCGTTGCTTTATTATTACGGAAGCCATATTGATTTGGAGATAATAAATTGTAGGATTCTAAATATCGCTGCATTCTACTTTTTACAGTTTTTTAAAAAACTTTGCTGAACACAGATAATGAACACCCTGTAATTTGTTGCTAGTGTAGGATCACCCCCTTTAAAAAGGGGTGTTATACAACCAGTTTTTAGCATTGATGGGAATATTGCTTTGGAAATACTTTGATTGATAATTTTAGCCAAAGTTACAGATATCTTATCTTTAACAAGTTTCACTATAGGTACAGGAATGTTATGAATGTTATTTTTTGTAGTTTTTAATTTACCAATAATATTCCGGACCTCAGTAGAGGTAGCAGGAACAAAAGAAAATGAATTTAGTAGGCTGGATGGCATATATTCTAGAGGTGAGTGATCATTATTTAGTAATTGTGAGCGAATCTTATCCGCTATTGAAGTAAAATGTATATTTAAAGAGTCTGAAATAGCAGTATCATTGGTAATTTCTTTATTATCAACATTTAATTTGTCTATTATATTTTTCTTAATTTGTTTTCTGAGAAGACTGTTTATGGTTGTCCAAATGTTTTTCATGTCTCCTTTATGTTTGGAAAATTGATTATTATAATAGTTATATTTTGCAATTTTGATTATTTTAGTAATTTGTTTCTGTATTGAGTATATTGTACTTTAGGAATTTTTCTTTGTAATTGAAATTTGAATAATTTATCTGTTCTTTATTGAAGTGAAATTCCTGGAGTGATCCATGGATTTGCGACACTTTTCGACGAAACTGTTTTTCCTTAAACGAAGCAAATATTAAAAATATGGAATAAGGTGTCATTGAAGAACTGAAACATATGATCTGGATCATTCATAGGTTCGTCACAGTCAAATCGAATATTTTCTACAGCCCCAATAAATTTTATTTTGTTAACCTCTGAGAATATTCTGTAATCAATAGTTGTTTTGTCCGCAACCTGAACAAAGTTATTGAAAATGATCACTGATGTTTGTGGTTATAATTCCAGAGTTTACGAGGGCATTCCTATTTACAAATATATTATCAATCGTAGATTCTGTTATTCGCTTACCTTTAGTTACAGACTCGAGTGGGTTTGGCAATAGTATGACTAAGATAGAAAGAATTCATTAAGTTTAAAAATTTATGAGAGATTGCTTCAGATTGCAAATTGATGTTGAAGTCATCCGCAACTATGGCATTCGATTTATGGAAGTTGCATAACATGTTATCTAAGTGAATTAAAAAGCTATTGATATTAGTATTAGGTGGTCTATATATTGCATGGACAGAATATACATTACTTTTGTCTTTTATATTGACAATCACGTTTTCATTATCACTATTACATACAGAAAATCCTTCGTTAGAGCCGTAAGTTTGATGCACATACACAGAGATACCTCCACGAATCTGACCATCTCTTACAGTATGATAAGCAACGTAATTATCTATATTATACAGGTTTTTAATACCACTATTTAACCAGGTTTCCGTGAGAATTATAACACTAAATTTGACCGTAGAAATTTTCAAAAGCACCAATAAGTAGTTATAGTTCCTAGGTAAGCTTCGAATGTTTAGATTTAGCACTGAAAGATTTTTATAAATATCTTTTTGTAATACAAAGGTATTAAACTCATCCATCAATGAGACGATGCAATTGCCTACACCAGATTCCTGTTCTGGATTCTCTAAACTGGTTATACAATTTTTTGTTAATGAATTGAAATGGTTAATATCGGCACATATATTATGAAAGTCTTTATCGATGAAAGCCATTTTAACAGTAGCTCTCAAACAATTTCATTAAATACAGAATACAATAAGGAGTTACCTCCCAGTTGAGCCGAGAATGGAAAAGTCGACTGAGGAGATTGTATGCGGAGTTATTCGCAGGCCTCCTGTGTGTGGAGTTATTTGCAGGCCTTCTGTGTGCCGACTGTCGGCTGGCTTTTTCGTAGTTCCCAAGCTTCGAATGCTTTTTCACTAACAAGGTGAACTCCTTTGACCGAAGTATTCCGCGTTGGAGGAACTCTAGGATTTTCCTTTTGTGGTGGAATTTGTTTTTTTAATCTAAAAGCACTTTTGATCTTAATATTCCCCAAATTCAGTCTATCTTTTATTATATCCTCCACCTTTTTCTTCGTTTCACCGTTCGTTTCTCTATTCATTTCAGATACCCTCATGCTGATTAAGTTATTGGCACGTGAATTATCGTCTAAGGCTCTAAGGTGTTTAATTTATTCCTAATTGAATCGTGCTCGGTTTTTATCATCTCCATACTACGATTATTTTTAGTAAGCGAGTTTAGACTAGAGTTAAGATCCTTTATCTCATCGTGTGTATACTGAATGCTCTTTTCGAGCTCTATATTTCTATATTTCAGTTTTGCATTGTTCCTCTTTAACAATTCGTTATTATGTTGCACAACTTTTATTACTGCCTCAAGGTCTTTGATTACACTATTACTTTTGTGTATTAAGTCAAAGAGGGAATTATACTTATTTGCTAGGTCCTTCATTTCAGATTTCAGGGCGTTTACCTGACCTTTGGAAGCCATTTTGAGCAATTTATGGGGTTAAAATTCACTCTTTCGTTCGTAAGTTTAAAGGTCTCGCTCGTTCGGTCGTTTGTATACCCGTTACTTCAAGGTCATTGCTGCCACCTTGTAGGACTATAAAGGTAGTGCCGGATGTCGCTAAAAAATTTTGAAGATATATTTTATGTAATATTATTAGTTAAGTATTGCAGTTTATCTGAGGAGATTGTAACTGCGTAATCTTGGCACATTCACAAATTTTAGTGAAGTAACAATGGTTCACTGACTTTAAACACTGTTAATTTTGATAGGAAGAAGGAGCACGAAACTGATAAGCGTCACCGGTACTGGCACTGATATCAAAGTCTTGAACTTGTTATTTATTTCAGTGTTCCTGAGGATGTCATTAGACGAAAGCGCTTGAGCACTATTCTGTGTTTCCTTTTTCCTTCGTGGTTATTTTCATTATATATATATATATATATATATATATATATATATATATATATATAAGGTGTTTCATAACATGTGGGACGCACTTTCAAGATGGATTCAGAACCTGAAAACAATAAAAAAAGTTTATATAAACATATGCTTTGCTTCCAAGTTACAACCCGTTATGTGTTCCAGTAAGTATCCGCCTTACCTTTAAAGGAAGTGCTCAAAATGACCACCTTGCGCTTGAATAAACGCCAGAACACGCCTCGTCATAGACTGCCTGACGCGTTCAAACATTCCAGGTATTGCTCGGATTTTCTGGCATCCTTGTTCTACACGTTGGCGAAGCATTTCAATGGGTGTCACGTAAACGATGGATTTCAGATGACCTCACAGGTAAAAATCGAGTGGATTCAGGTCCGGGGAGCGAGCAGGCCACGCAATGGATTCTCCACGGCCTATCCATTTATCAGGGAAATGGTCATCCAAATAGTCTCTGGCTACTCGATCGACTAAAATGAGGCGGCGGAGCGCCGTCATGCATAAACCACATACGATGTCGGACACCAAAAGGAACTTTATCTAGTAAATTGTTTAAATCATTCCTTAAAAAATTGGAATATAATTCTCCTGTTAATCTTCCAGGCAAAACAAAAGGACCGATTAAGTTGTCGACAATAAGTCCTGCCCATACATTGATGCTAAATTGTTGTTGGTGTCTTGACTGAAGTTACGAATACGAACAGTGAAACACCGCGATGCACCTCTGACTGACTGATGGCTCTACACTCAACGATATTGAAACATGTCATAGAGTGTACGAAACATTTCAATCGGCAAGGCCATACATGAAATAAGTCTCGTACACACTCACAAACATTGTCGGCAAGCAGTGTTTGTAAACTGCAGAAAAAAATTGCTTCCACACAAAACGGGCTGTAACTCGGAAACAAAGCGATTTCGGGCATATGTTTATATAAACTTTTTTCATTGTTTTCAGGTCCTGAATCCATCCTGAAAGTGTGTCCCACAAGCGTCGTTCTTTACGTTAATTATACTGCGTGTTTGCAGTTTAAATGTATATATATATATATATATATATATATATATATATATATATACAGGGTGGGCGGAAAGGAGCTCCCTATTTTGGATTGGTAAAAAAATACGTATATTATCCATTTATTTCAGAAGAAATAATATGAAAAGGTAGGCATACATGGTAGGTTTTCTCTAAAATTCAATGTGGGCTCCAACTCTTTCCACCAGCTTCTGGAGCCGCCCAGGAATGGCGTCCACTGACTTTAGCAGGAACTCCGGCGGGATGGAGGACATGACTTCCCGAATTCGGTCCTCCAGTTCTTCCAATGTCCTCGGTTTGGTGCGGTAGACTTCCTCCTTTACACACCCCAAAGAAAGAAGTCGCACGGTGTCAAGTCGGGGCTCCTGGCTGGCCATTGATGTGGACCACGACGACCCATCCAACGCCCAGGGAAGTGGGCATCCAGCCAATCACGGACAACAAGAGCGAAGTGCGGAGGGGCGCCATCTTGCATAAATATCTTTGGGGGTGGGTAAAGGAAGAAGTCTACCGCACCAAACCGAGGACATTGGAAGAACTGGAGGACCGAATTCGGGAAGTCATGTCCTCCATCCCGCCGGAGTTCCTGCTAAAGTCAGTGGACGCCATTCCTGGGCGGCTCCAGAAGCTGGTGGAAAGAGTTGGAGCCCACATTGAATTTTAGAGAAAACCTACCATGTATGCCTACCTTTTCATATTATTTCTTCTGAAATAAATGGATAATATACGTATTTTTTTACCAATCCAAAATAGGGAGCTACTTTCCGCCCACCCTGTATATATATATATATATATATATATATATATATATATATATATATACACAAACTCAGAATGGTCCCCTGAAAAACTTATATGTTAAACACAGATCGTGCATGGAACAAGGAATTCTTTTGGGAAATTACATCCACTATAGTTCGAATAAGTAATGATAAATGACAAATACTATAGTTTTTTCTTTTTCATGATGGAAAGCCCAACGTGGGCACCGGTTACTCGCAAAGAGGCCCAAAAATATAGCTTCCCTCACCAGCTATCTGCAAAGCAGGTAGGATCTAGCTTTGGGACAGGATCTAGGGTTTACAGCTTACACCTAGCCTACTACATTCAGAACCTCGCTACACGCAAGAAACTCATTGCATTCATGTCGGATTAAATACATCAAATAAAAAAGGGTAACTATTTTATTTTTAGCCAAAAAACAAAACTTAAACCTCAACCGGGACATTGAGCGTCCACTTTTCAAGGCACATAACACGTCCGTTTAGTATACACAAACTCAGAATGGTCTCCTGAGAAACTTATATGTTAAATACAGACAGTGCATTGAACAAGGAACTCTTCTGGGAAATTACATCCACTATAGTTCCTTGTTCCATGCACGGTCTGTGTTTAACATATAAGTTTCTCAGAGGACCATTCTGAGTTTGTGTATACTAAACGGACGTGTTATGTGCTTTGAAAAGTGAACGCTCAATGTCCCGGTTGAGGTTTAAGTTTTGTTTTTTGGCTAAAAATACAATAGTTACCCATTTTTCTTTGATGTATTCAATCCGACGTGAATGCAACGAGTTTCTTGCGTATATTGAGGTTCTAAATGTAGTAGGCTAGGTGTAAGCTGTAAACCCTAGATCCTGTCCCAAAGCTGGATCCTATCTGCTTTGCAGATAGCTGGTGAGGGAAGCTATATTTTTGGGCCTCTTTGCGAGTAACCCGGTGCCCACGTTGGGCTTTCCATCATGAAAAAGAAAAAACTATAGTATTTGTCATTTATCATTACTTATTCGAACTATAGTGGATGTAATTTCCCAGAAGAGTTCCTTGTTTCATGTACGGTCTGTGTTTAAACATATATATATATATATATATAATATATATATATATATATATATGTGTGTGTGTGTGTGTATATATATACACATTTAAACTGCAAACACGCAGTATAATTAACGTAAAGAACGACGCTTGTTTAGGAGAATATTCTGCGCAAGATGAGAGCGAGAGAACGAAACAAATGAAAAAATGAGGTAACCACCCGGGAATCGAACCCGGGATCTTCCGATTGCCGGTCAGATATGATAACCATTACACCACGGGCCTCACTCAATCAAATACCGTAATTCCTCTACATACGCGCATAAACCAATGCCACTAGGGTGGCTTTATAAACATAATCTTCAAAAAGTTAAGTTCGGAACCCATAATATTGTTATTATTCCCTAAAAAACTCAGAATACCAATTTGTATACAAATCGGAAATGTTTTAGAGGTGCTGCAAGAGTTCAGAAGATTTTAGCTTACAGTCTTTTTTGAGTTCAGCTCCAGGTCTCCCTCACCCATAAGGGTGAGTATTATCCTCTCAGTGGAGGGGGTTTCGTTGGTGCTAACAACTCATTGTCGCCTGGTTGAACTTTGGAGACCTTCAACTAATGTTTTCTTTCTTGCATCTGGGAATGTTTTACGATGTTCCTCAACGACCTCAAGCAAAAACTGTGTCTATTCCTCATTTCTCGTTACAGAGGCGTTAAAGTCCTTTATCAATGCTACTTCCCTTTCTGCTATATCATTGACAACCTTCATGCTTTTAAGAATCTTGGAAACGTTTTGATAATCTGGAATTTGTTCCCATTGAGCTGGATCTACAGAAGTTAGAAAGTCGTCTTCCAACCCTAAAATTATGAACAGTTGTCGAGAGTTTGCTGTGATAAATGATGACAGATCTTTTCCTTCAGCAATCGTTGGACAAATTCTATTTGGAGGGCATTTATCTCCTTCATTTTTTAGAGCTGTGACCATCAATCACTTCATTTCTAAAGGTACACGATCATCAAAGAAAGAGAAACCAATCAGATGTTCACTTAAATACCACAAATGATTACCGAATGCCTTGCCTGCAGATTTGGAGACGACAGTGTCTGGGTAAGTTTTTAATTGCTGAAGGAGCTCAAGGTTATTTGCAGGAGCTAAAGATGCTTGGGGGCATTGGAACCATGCTTTTACATAAATCTTTGAGGTGAATAAATTGAATCTTCTTAAAGATGATATTTCTCTTGATGTTAGACGAACCTCTGAACGGAGGATATAAATCTTTATAGAATAAATTACGTTTGCTAGCCAACATGCACGATGTAGAGCACCTGGTTGCATCAGTCTTCTTCCTTGTGGGGGTACTTTTCCCAGAAACAACAATGTTAATTCTAAGGTTTCTCGGTAATCATCTCTTGGTTGACGTTCTTCTAGGTTAGTTTTACAGAATTCAATTATTTCCTTCCATTCAGATATGTCTAAGGTCACTTCTTTATCACCAATCACTGGTTCAAGTTTACTCTTATCAATGTTACTCCATTCTAACTGTAATCGCTTAAATAGAGGAATATCAGATCCTGATGAGGGCCCAAAAAGGACGCCAAATACATTTCCAACTATAATCTCATGAATATGATGACGACAGGCTAGGTGCAGAAGATTTTTGCCCAACATTTGTTCAATCAGGATGTAGGCACGGCACCTCCTCTCTTTCCTGTATTACTTGCCGTGGTATAAAACGACATAGCTTTGATCTGGCTGGTTAAATTCCATTCTTTTACAGTTTCAACAACAGCCTTTGCAATTGCTTTTGCACTTTCGGAGGTAAGTTTAGGGACTGAAAGAAGCTTGCCGATATCTTTACCAGTCACTACCACAGGCAAAGGACCGACAGACCTTTTTACTGTGATATTAGGTAGCATTTTCCCATCCCAATAAACAACTAGGGGGGTTTCTGGAGCAAAGTGTTCAATGATATTAGCTGAAGTTTCTTTTCTAATTTTCATCCTTTTAGTGCGAATAGAATCTTTATTGATCAATAGTGACTCTACATCATATCCTAAACTTTTTGCCGTAGTAGCAACGAGATGAGCTGCTGCTCGGTTGCTAGTCTTTGTACGGTCTACAGCTTGCACTAATTCGTGAGTTGTTATGTTTTGAGGTCTTGCTTTCTTCAATTCTGGTTGGGTGTTACCCTGAGAAAAACTTTTTAATTTTTGAGATGTACTATTTTCCGAATGGATCGATTCGTTATCACTACTGGTATTTGAATCTATTGTTGCAACTTTGCTTAGTTGTTGTATTTCTTTTTCATGTTTTCTCTTGCGGCTAATAAAAACTTGCTCTCTAATTATCTTATTTCTTTCCTTGATTGTTGTCACTTTATCAATGCCAGCTATGTGACCTTTCCTTCTACTGCACTGAGCAATAAGAAATTTCTTAGCTTCTATTTTCATTATAGACAGAGCATTCTCGTGTGCAATGTCAAATAGTTCATTGAGTCGTGATGTGAAGTGTGTTTCATTGGAAATTTGCTTTTGAGATCGACGGGACTTACTTTTTTGCAATGCTTTCCATTCAGAATGAAGTTTGAGCAACCGCTTAATAAGATCATGTTCATGCGCAGTTGGAATACTAGCTTTCTTCCAGAAACCCATAACACTGATCAAAGTGTTCTTAGCACTATCTTTCAAAGGGAGCTTCATCTCTGAATGATGGTAAAAAAAATGTGCCAAAACTTGTTGCTGAGAAGAGAGTTTATCGCCCAATATTTTTGGTAAAGTTGGACCAACAAGCCATATATCTGTTTTAGAACGAGTACTATAACTAGTACTAGCCATGAGTGCAAAAATTTGAAAATTTTAGGGCGTGAAACTCCTAACCGTGAAATAAATGGAGCACGAATTACTACCACATACGCACTCCTCAGCATGTAGTTAACTGAGGATTTGAGTTGCAGCTTGCTCCTTGCCAGTTTCTTAGATGCCAAGAGTCACAAGAAGTAGTTACATATATTGATATTATATCATAAATACAGCTATATATCTGAAAACAAATGAATATTTCATATAAACATTTCAATAATAATTTCTGCAAATTTTGCAGAGAAATAAATGGGGTATTTTACTATTGATTAAAAGTACATTACTCTACATTTTTATACTTCCGTGCGCCACCCCTAAATATGATTTGATTGCTTTAAAAAATGGCATGCTAAGTTTTCTCATAATAAGGAGCAAAATTCGACCTTCCGAACTCTAAAGTTTAGAAAAATACTTTTTGTCCTTATATGCTGATAGCCACCCTAATATATACTGTATATATATATATATATATATATATATATATATTATATATATTATATTATATATATATGTAAACTGTGGATGATGGAAAAATATCACTATTTTTTCGAAATCAGCACTAAAACGTCAGCAAGGAATACCCAACACAACCAGAGAAACAGAATCTTTGTTGAACAGTGTTATGTTTGAAATCAGAATCTCCTCGAAAGATGTTCTTTCTGCTCGATCTGGGCTCAACACCAGGAAGACGTATGGTCCTGTTGGTGTCCCTCCTGTTGTTCTCAAGAACTGTGCTGCAATGCTGACACCCTGCTTTGGCAAACTCTTTCGTCCTTGTCTTTCATCTGGTACTATTCCTTCCTGCTGGAAGTCCGCTTTCATTCAGTCTGTCCCAAAGAAGCATGTTCAAAAAACCTCCAACTTTCGTCCAATTGCTATGATTTCTTGTCTTTCTAAAGTTTTTGAATCTATCCTTAATGGGAAGATTCTTAAAACCTCTATTCTCACAATCTTCTTTCAAATCGTTAGTATGGGTTCCGCAAGGGACGCTCTACTGATGATCTCTTTACATATCTCTCTCTGACTCTTGGTCATCCGCTTTTCGGGATTTCGGTGAAACCTTTGTTATTGCGCTAGACATATCAAAAGCTTTTGACAGTCTGGCATAAATCTTTAATTTCCAAACTACCCTTCTTCGGTTTCTATCCTTCTATCTGTGCCTTCATCTCTGATTTCCTTTTTGGCAGAGCTATAGCTGCGGTTGTAAATGACTACTGTTCTTCTCCTAAAGCTATTAATAGTGGTGTTCCTCAGAGTTCAGTCTTGTCACCCACTCGCTTCCTTTTACTTATCACTGATCTATTAAATCGCACTTCCTGTTTAATCCACTCCTATGCCGACGATTCCACTCATTACTTCACCCGCTTCACAAAGTGTCCCCCTCAACAGTCACTCCATGCTTCGCGTAGGACCTGGTGCACCTGACATCTGATCTTTCTGCTATATGTGATTGGGGCAGAGAAAACTTTGTGGCTTTCAAGGCTTGAAAAACTCGGTTCCTTCATCTGTGTATATTTCACAATCTTCCACACGACTATCCCCAATGGCGGATTATCATTGAGGCAACTGAGGCTGAAGCCTCAGGCCCCATGCTTGAAGGGGCCCAATCAAAGTGAGGGTGACTGTGTTAATTTCAATGAGGCTTATTTCAGCGTTAATATGTCAGATATTACGAGTGACCGTTGATTATTATTTTGCAAGCTTCATTATTAATCTAAAATTTTATCTTTATAAATATTTTGTTTATATTTAATTTAATTTTTTAATGGAAACACTTGGTAAAAACAAGCGTCTCACTATATAATTTTTTTTAAAGTCTGTGCTATAGAAACCCAAATTCACGCACTGGGTGCCATTTTGCGGGAACCGAGTTTCGATGATATAATTTGAGATTTCGCAAACCAGAAAGCTAGAAAGGCAAACTTTTTTGATTAAATGTGATAGATTACACAAACTGACAAAGTCCCTGTTTTAGTTTACGTTTTATAGGTCCTAAAGTAAAATTTATATACTGTTTTGTTTTAGTAAACGGCAAAATACACTGTGTTAAGGTTCTTTTATGTTTGTTACTCAATTAGCCTAAGCACCGTACATGTAATTTGTGTAAATGTACTATGTACTCTACAATGTACATTAGGCCGGGTCGAAAATGGGAATTTTTTTTATTTCTTAAAAAGTACACTATGTGAGAAGTTTCATTTTATCATCATAACAAAATATTAAAATATCAAGCATGTGCTACCCCAGCTACTCCTAGCACATACCCCCCCCTTTTTTACCCTCATATTTGCATATATTTAAATGGGAACAAATGTTATTTCTTAAAAAGTACACTATGTGAGAAGGTTTTTTTTATCACTTCAACAAAATATTAAAAAATCAAGCATGTGCTATCCTACTACTCCTATCACATGTCCCTCCTCCCTTTTTTGCCTTCATATTTGCATATGTTTAATGTTGTTTTATGTTACAGGATAAGTTTTGTTTAATGCCTGCTATTTTTGTTTCAGATAAATATAAATAATTTGCATTTACTTTAATTATAATTTGAATTATCATAAATTATAAATTACATATAATTTGATTTTACTTCTGAATATAAACTATGGCTACTAGAAGCAAGTCCTCAAATGCAGTCTTTGGATATCCTACGGAATTCCCAGCAGCCATGACTCCTTCAAAAGCAGATGTTGTGAGACACTACCTTTTTGTGCGCCGTCGTGAAGAAGCTAAATCAAAAGGATTAGCAACTGCTAGTGATTGATAGAGGGTTGTTGTTAAAGATATTGAAGACATTTGGATGAAATTTTCTTTTCCTACGATTAACACCAAAGGTATCTATCTTAAAGTCAGTCGACCACTAGAAGAAGCCTCAAAATTGAACAAGGTGCCGTTACATCGAAGAAATGAAAGTTTTGTCTTAAAATTAGCTCAGTATGATGAAATATTTGATATATCTTCTTGTCAATGCTATGATTGATAAGGGAATTGATAGGAAATTTTGAAGGTGTAAGGATAAAATACCAATGACAGAATGGGAGTCTTTTGTGGGTCAAAGACAAAGAAAAAATTAGTTAAGACCAATTGATCGCATAGCTCGTTCAACAAAGAAGAGATCTTTAGCAAGAGCTCAAGAAGCACAAAACCGTCAACTAAAAGCAAAAGAAGAAATGACTGAAGCCACCAATGTTTTACCATTGGAATTTATAGAAAATACCGGAGAAGACATAAATGTAGACTCAGAGAGTCAGGATGTAGATTATAAGGCCGATTTAGAATTTAGAATATTCAGAACAGGCACTCCTATAAAAACCTAGCATTAACAGCAGATCGTTGTTGTGTAAGTTGTAAAGCTGCAGCTGCAATAGTCAATGCAGCTTTAAAAGATATGGGGATCCTTAACTACACCAACATGCTTGACAGAAAGAAATTAGAAAGAGAAAGAAGTCGCATAGGTGAAACAAATACTTTTAGGTCTTAATCCGAAAATCTGAAGATGGAGTGCCTTGGATTTGATGGAAGGAAAGATAACACATTAACTAAAAGTGGAAAGATAAAAGAAGAACACTATGTTATTGTGAAAGAACCTGAAGCATCTACAGTATGTAGACCATGTCACACCAGATAATGGAATTGCTCACTGCATAGCAGAAGAGTTGATAACTATTATTACAGACTCGAACAGCACAGATACTATCAAAATTTTACTGTGTGATGGTACTCCTGTAAATACAGGAAAAATTGGTGGAGCCATAAAACTGGTTTAAATTCATCTTAACAGACCAGTGCAGTGGTTGGTGTGCCTCTTGCATTTGAATGAGCTGCCTTTTATGTACGTCTACAAAGCCATTGATGGGAAAACAACAGGTCCAAATACTTTTGTGGGTTCAACTGGGAATAAACTGAAAACAGATTTAACAAAATTGGAGGTAGTCAAATATTAAAGAAACATTAAAGAAACTCCAGCAAATGTTGTGAATGAGCTAAGCAGTTGTTGGTTTACGTCGTCGTCGTCGTTGGCCTAGGCAAGCTACGGCTTGGGACCGTAGCGCATCTATCCGGTATAGGTTAACCTGGATGATGTAGCCATAAGCACTGCCGCTAGTTAAGTGCCAACCAGTGATTATCTCACTAGCCGTATTGAGTCCGTTAGGCGAAACTACGACAGTACCAAAGGTGGAAAATATAACCTTTGGTTTTCTATTATTTATTTGCAAAATGGACATGGTATTAGATTAAAATAAATATTTGAATATAAATAATTAACTGACAATTGTGATATATAATTAATTATGTTTACATACAATAAAATAATATAGTATACATAAAATTAGTATTAATGTGGTTCACAATTGAATTATAATGGGGTAACTAATTTAAAATGAATTTATACTATTCCGAAATTCAAGACGGTAAAATTAACATTTATCTTGAAACTAAAATAAGAGTATTCACTACACACTCCCCACCAGAGAGGAAGTTCAAAGAGTTCCGAACGACACAGATTTCCGCTGAACCTTTTTGGTAGCTACATGTACCTCACTTAAGGTTGATTCCAAAAACGCAGGCTTAAGACGATCGATAGAAACCTTGTCGACCTTGGAACCGCGCTGGATGAGAAATGATTTGCGCGTACGTCGGAGAACTTCATAGGGTCCGTCATATGGACATTGGAGAGGCCGTTTTGGGACAGGTACACGAACGAAAACGTGGGTGCAAGATTGGAGGGCTGGGGAAACAAAGATGTTCTGTTGGCTAGTCAATCGAGGGGAACAGGCTGAAGGGACTGCATGTGAGAGGAAAGTGTTTGAGCGAATTCCGTAGGATCACATGACTTATCCCCTGCAGTGAAGTAGCCACCTGGTAGCCGCAGTGTCGTTCCATAGACTAGTTCAGCCGCTGTAGTCTTCAGATCACTCTTAAATGCAGAGCGAATACCAAGCAACACGAGTGGAAGCTTATCCATCCAATGGGAGTCTTCGTGACACATAAGGGATGACTTCAGCTGGCGATGGAAGCGTTCGACGAGGCCGTTAGCTTGCGGATGATACGCACAGGTATGCGCATGTACTGTACCCAACAAGCTGGTAAACTTCTTCCAAAGCGAAGACTCAAATTGGCGACCTTGGTCAGTGATGACTTTTGTCGGCAATCCAAATCTTGATACCCATCCATGAAGAAAGGCTCTTGCAACAGTGTCCGCTTGGATATCAGGAAGTGGGATGGCTTCAGGCCATCTGGAAAAGCGGTCGAGACAGGTGAGCAGATAACGTTGGCCTTGAATCACTGGAAGAGGGCCAACAATGTCTACATGAATTACCTCAAATCGCTGGGATGGGGGCGGAAATGCGTCAAAGGGGGACCTGGTGTGCCTTTGGACTTTGGCACGCTGGCAGGCAAGGCACGTTTTGGTCCAATGTTTGACATCCTTCCGCATCGAGGGCCAAACAAAGCGAGAGGTAACCAGGTGTTGCGAAGCACGGATACCAGGATGGGAGGGCTTATGAAGATCCGTGAAGACTGCTTTTCTGTGACATGGAGGGACATAAGGGCGAATAGCAGCTGTTGATACGTCGCAATAGAGGGGCACAGACAATCCTGGCATACTCATTTTCTTGAGGGAAAGTGAGTGAGTGGAGTCTTCTCTGAGCAGGTCTTGTAGTTCCGTATCCTTATCTTGATCCTGTGCAATAGCATTCCACAGTGTAGAGCTGAGGGTAACAGAAGTAATCTCTATTCTTGAAAGTGCATCCGCTGGAGTGTTCAAGACACCTTTGATGTGGCGGATATCTGTGGTAAATTGCGAGATATAATCGAGTTGCCTGATGACTCTGGGAGAGTGGTTACAGCTGTTTTTATTGAAGACAGTGACCAAAGGTTTGTGGTCGGTAAAAACACAAAACTCTCGGCCTTCAAGGAAATGTTGAAAATGCTTCACGTTTAAGTAAATAGCAAGAAGTTCACGTCCGAAAGCACTATAACGCGTTTGGGCTGGCTGCAGCTTTTTCGAGTAAAACGCGATGGGTGCTTGTTGACCGTTAATGGTTTGTTCCAACACTCCACCGATCGCAACATCTGATGCATCGACCGTCAGAGTTAGGGGGGCATCACTGATAGGAAATGACAAAGACAATGCACTATTGATAGCATTTTTGGCATTGTCGAACGCCTGTACACTATCGCTACACCATACCAATTTCGTTACCTTGCGTTTGTGTGTGATCATAGCGTGTAGAGGAGCAAGAACACTGGCACAGTTTTTAATGAACTTGTGGTAATAATTTACCAAACCTAGAAACCGACGTAACTCACGCTGATTATTTGGCATTGGGTAATTTTTTATCACTTCACACTTGTCCTGAAGGGGGGTAATTCCGTGCTGCGAAATCGTGTGACCAAGAAATTCCAAGGTTGGCTGTGCAAACACACACTTAGATGCATTAATAGTAACACCGTATTGTTCTAAGCGTTGAAAGAGGAGTGAAAGATGTTCCTTATGTTCCTCTTCCGTTGAGCTGGCCACAAGCAAATCATCGATGTAGGCATAAACAAAGTCTAAGCCTCTGGTGACCTCATCTATAAACCTCTGAAAGGTTTGCGCAGCATTCCGTAGCCCGAACGGCATCTTCAAAAATTCGAATAACCCAAATGGTGTACAAACTGCAGTCTTGGGAATATCCGAAGGTTCTACGGGAATGTGGTGGAAAGCCTTAACGAGATCTATTTTACTGAGATAGATTTGCCGTGGAGAAGAGAAGTAAAGTCTTGGACATTTGGTACCGGATATCGGTCCGGGATGGTTGTCGAATTCAAAAACCGGTAATCCCCACATGGTCTCCAGTCTCCTGACTTCTTCTGGACCAGGTGTAGGGGAGAGGACCAACTGCTTTTGGAAGGTCTTATTATCCCAAGATCCAGCATAAGCTGGAATTCCGATTTGGCAGCTTTCAGTTTGTCCGGGCAAGACGTCGGGTTTTGCAAACACAGGGGGACCTTTTGTTGTAATGTGATGGGTAATGGTGTGCTTAATGGTATCACCCATCTGCATAGGTTGAAGAATTCCTGGATATCGCTGGAAAAGGCACTGGTACATGGAATTAGGGGGAACGAGGGAAAGTGCAGAGTTCGAGGCGTCCGGAAGGGCAACCTGTTTGGCAAGAACAGAAAGCAGTGTGGCCTGGTCGCATAAGCGTCGCTTGTCAAGATCCACCAGGAGTTTGAAATGCTGGAGGAAGTCAGCGCCGATTATGGGATGCTGCACTTGAGCACAGATGAAAATCCACTTGAAGGATCGGTGAAGGCCCAAGTTTAGTTCACGCGACTGAGTACCGTACGTGGGTATGCGTGAACCGTTAGCAGCGTATAGAGGCGGAGATCCGAGTGCTTATGACCAGATTTTGAGGGAATACACTGACGACGCTCCGGTATCGACCAAGAAATTGATACCAGAGTTCCTGTCCTTTATGAATAACAGGTTGGCAGTGCGAGTACTAGACGCCATTAGGACTCGCTGCTGGGTTTTCCGACGAAAAATTGCAAGGGGAGATGCACTTCCTAGCCTTCTTTCCAAAGTTCGAGTGGTAGAAGCAGATCTTCCGGAACTCGAACGATGCCTTTTCGTAAATCTTGACCGAGAATGGCTTCTTTGCCGTTGATTTTGTAGCAGAGAACAAGCGTGGTTGAGTCGTTGACTTAACTTTTCCACTTTCAACTCCAGTTCCGATTGTGTGTTCACGTTGTTGACCGGAGCTGTGTCAATCTCCACTACTTTGTCGGCAGTTTCTGCTAGTTTATCAATGGAGTAGCAGGATCCATAGTGGCCAAGACACGCTGAGCTGATGGAGGAAGTTTCTGCAAGAACAACTGTCTAAAGATGTCCTTATCGAAGGTTTGTGCGCGTTCGCCTAGAGCGCACTGCATAGCCCTCAGCATTTGAGTGGGCTTACGGTCTCCAAGTTCTTTTTTGAGATTAACTGATGTAGTTTCTCACGCTCGGAGACAGTGGTGCGGCACAGGATGGCAGACTTCAGATCGTTGTACGGGTCCTCACTCGTGGAAGGAGATACGATGACGTCACGGACTTCAGAGATGATGCTCGCTGGTAGAGAGGACAAAACATGATCGTATTTTGTCCTGCTAGCGGTGATCCTTCCCAAGTTGAATTGTGATTCCACTTGGTGGAACCAATAAATGGATCACCCGGCCAGAAGACGGGAGCTTTACGCTCAAGTGGAGATGGCACCAGCGTCGTCAGGCATCTTCTCCTATGCTTGCTAACGTACAAGCAAGACGACAAGTTCCCAACGAAGGAGTGGAGGTTGAGACGAGCGCAGGCACAGAGCGCACGGGCAGGGGTGAGGGGCAGAGGGCACGAGCGACATTACAGTCTGGTCCTAGTCGCTCGGGTGAAGGGGGTGATGGGCAGAGGGCACGAGCGACGTTACAGTCTGGTCCTAGTCGCTCGGGTGAAGGGGGTGATGGCACGAACGACATTACAGTCTAGTCCTAGTCGTTCGGGTGAAGGGGTAATCCAGCTCCGGGGTCATCAATTGTGGTTTACGTCGTCGTCGTCGTTGGCCTAGGCAAGCTACGGCTTGGGACCGTAGCGCATCTATCCGGTATAGGTTAACCTGGATGATGTAGCCATAAGCACTGCCGCTAGTTAAGTGCCAACCAGTGATTATCTCACTAGCCGTATTGAGTCCGTTAGGCGAAACTACGACAGTACCAAAGGTGGAAAATATAAACCTTTGGTTTTCTATTATTTATTTGCAAAATGGACATGGTATTAGATTAAAATAAATATTTGAATATAAATAATTAACTGACAATTGTGATATATAATTAATTATGTTTACATACAATAAAATAATATAGTATACATAAAATTAGTATTAATGTGGTTCACAATTGAATTATAATGGGGTAACTAATTTAAAATGAATTTATACTATTCCGAAATTCAAGACGGTAAAATTAACATTTATCTTGAAACTAAAATAAGAGTATTCACTACACAGTGATCAAAGATATCTCCATGATATGTGTCTGGCAGTGCAAACTGGAGACACTTCTCAACTCAAGATCTGTCCACTCCATCCCCAGGTACCCTTCACCATGCTCGCTGGCTAACTTTAGCCAACAGAGTCCTTCGATTATATATCTCAACGCCAAATCCCGATAAAAACCTTCAAGATATAGTCAAGATTATTATGCAGTTCTATGCTCCAGGGTGGTTTTGGATAAAATTTCACCCTAATGCAACTGATGGTGCATATAACTTTTGGTATTTAATGTGCTTGCTTCGAAATTTAGATGAACAACGTAGATCAATCATAGAACCGGTATTAAAGAATAATGCCTACTTTGCCCACCCAGAAAATATACTCATATCAATGGTAACTGACAAGAGACTAGAAATAAGGGAGCAAGCTATTCAAAAAAATCATCCTTTCAAGAACAGGATTTTCAGGTACCAGAAACTTTGAGTTGCCTCGAACCCTCAATTTCCAATCTACTGACTACACCGAGATGATCGATTGGCAAAAAGAGATCATTACTCCTCCACCGCTGCTAAACAATTTTAGCGACGATGAGGTACTACAGGCTCGATGTAAGTCACTGGAGATAGTTTCTTTTCCATGCCACAGTCAAAGTGTGGAAAGGGCAGTGAACCTAGTAACAAAGGCATGTCAGGAAAGAATAGAATATGGCAACCGTCAAAAGTTTATCTTAAACTCATTAGAATCAAGATGAAAACTGCTCAAGTTTGAGTGGAAGGCCCAATGGAATGAGTAAGAAACATATGAAATAAAATTTCCTAATGATATTGAAAATTTCTTCCCTTTTGATGTGATAAGGAACAATGAAAATGTGAATTGAATTTTAGCACATTTATTATGCCTCTAATTTTTTCTTCTGAATATATTGTTGTACTTAATTAATTTTCCTAATACTGTACATTATTAAATAAAACATTATACGTTAATAAAGATTTATGTCCTCAAAAAATCTGAATGTAGAGCAAGTCTCGTATAAATGGAATATTCTTCAATATAGGTCAAAAAGTGAAAAGTTGTGCCAGGGGTTGGAGGCTTTAAACAGCGAAAATAATTTATGAGGGGGTTCCTGAGTTCCATTCAAACTCCTCACAATATGTACCTTTTCAATAGAAAATGTTGACCCGACTTAGCGTACATGTACATATATTGTTAATAAAAATCTATAAAAAAGGCCCCCCCAAAATAAAATTAGCCTCAGGTCTCAAGTACAGTTAATCAGCCCCTGACTATTCCCTTACCTTCAACAATACACAACTCAATCCTTCCTCTTCTCTTAACATTCTTGGCATTTCTTTTTATCGTGATCTTTCCTGGAAAGATCACATGTACTGTCTTTCCATTACAGCTTCTAAAAGGTTAGGTGTGCTGTATCGGCTCCGCAGTTTCTTCACCCCTGCTCATTTGCTGTCTCTGTACAGGGGTCTTGTCCGCCCCTGTATTGAGTATGTTTCTCGTGTGTGTGGTGGTTCATCCTACACAGCTCTATTTGACCAGGTGAAATCAAAGGCTTTTCGTCTCATCATTTCCCCTGCCTCTTCCTGACTGTCTTCAATGCCTCTCTCTTTGCATCAATGTTGCTTCACTCTCCCTTTCGTATCGCTATTATAACGGACACTGCTCTTCTGAACTCTCTAACTGCATGCCTCCTCTTTTAATTAACCGTTTACTGTCCAACGTTCCTATTTTGAGAACATACATTTCAAATGCTGCAGAGCATTTTTTTATATAATTATTTTTTTTACATAGCTTTTATTATTTCTATTATTTTTTTAGATAATTATTTGACTACAAATATATGCAAAAAAACACTTTTCTACGTGAAGGTCAAATTAGAATAATAAAAACCCACTCTAATAGACAGAGTTTATTTCCACAACAGTTTCCAGGATGTCAGTGGGCATCGAAACTGTTGTGGAAATAAACTCTGTCTATTAGGGTGGGTTTTTATTATTCTAACTACAAATATAGTAATGGGAATAGTATAGGTTAAGATAAGGAGTATACTTTTTGACAATGCTTTCCCTCTTACATGATTTATACTCATTCCTTTTATCCCACTCTTTTCTCCTCGTCTCCCTCTCTCATCTCGAACACTTTCCACCTATTGCCAGTGCCAATGTCAACTCCTCCTCTGTGCCATCACTACCAGTGTTCACTCACCCGAGCTCATTGCAAAAATACTACTACACTCATACAATAATAGCAACTTTCCAGCTGCTGCTTGATGTGCACAAGGGGCATGAAGTGCCCCATAGATACCACTTTACTTCAACACGTTGTTATATTACGAAGGCAAGGGTACAAAGTACCCACTGATATAATTCAGTTTATTTTTATCGCCTACTATTTTTTCTTGTATCAGTGGCTTATAAAACTGAGTCGGAATCAATCAGATGGGATAACGATATATATTTTACGTTAAATTGGAAACCAAATTTTTGTTTCTTTTTTAGTAAATTTTCAGTCAGAGTAAAACATCAGGGTAAACAGTGAAAGATAATTATTGCAAGAAATTTTGACGACCATCTTTTTCTCGACAAATGTGGACAAAGAGGGATGCTAGAACGTTTACATTCACTAGTTGGTCGTTAAGTAAAAAACAGCTGAAATTATTTCAAAATAGTGATCTGCAATAACTCAGAGGAAGATTATATTTTAATTTTTAACGGCGACCTTTTGACTAACCTGTCGTGTCCTGAGGCCGGAGGGTGATTCCCCTGGGCTTTGACCATTCATTCTTACTTCTCCTGGCGTTGAAACTGACTCTAAGACACCATCTTTGACGACATAATGAATTAGATCCATCGCTCGACGCATTTGACAAAATACTGTGTCTCGGTTTTCTCGTGACGTCATACATTCTGGGTGACGTAAACAAACCTGGAAATTGAGTTCAAAAGGTCATTTCCTTTCATTTGTTCGTGTGTGGCATTTGTCATAAATGAATGAATAATAATTTAATTAGGATTCCTGAAACGACGGAAATGTCTCTGCAAACAAATGCTGAAGCTCGGCTCAATCGATGGCAAAGAACAAACAATACTGATAAACTCTAAGCATGATCCCATACGGGTCTTTTCCGTTTGGGGGCTAGCTGCGAATTTTAGTGAAAATTGGTATACTAATGTAGGTTTGGTCACTGATTTCAAAAATAACTTTCATTTTTTGGAGAAATGAAAAACAAACATGTTAGAGCACTTTAAATAATTAATATGTGTTTTAACTAGCTTAAACTAGTTACAGAGATTGTGTTAAATTTAGCCAGTTACAAACTGCTACTGTTTATGAAAAAGTGCTCTAAGTGTGGGAAAGTGTGTTCCTTTGATAAAAATACTCAGTTCTTTCGTTGCCAAAAGCGTCGGTCAAACGGTAAAAAGTGCAACTTTACGAAGAATACGTTTTTTGAAGGATCCCGGCAGATGTGTAAAAGTAGCAGAAAAAATCAAGAATTAATGCCCAGTTAGGTCAATTGAATGCCAGGTTAGGTCAAATGTACGCCCTTGACAATTGGTTAGGTTAAGTCATGATATTTTTGTTAAAAACACATTAATTATTTAAAGTGCTCTAATATGTTTGTTTTTCATTTCTCCAAAAAAAGAAAGTTATTTTTGAAATCAGTGACCAAAACTACATTAGTATACCGACTTTCATTAAAATTCGCTGCTAGCCCCCAAACGGAAAAGATCCAAACATGCTTCGGTAAAATTGTCGTAAATGTTGTAAAGTCATTGCCAATTAATGAAAGTTAAAATTAAATTTCATGTGATACAATGATATTTAAATGGCGATTTACTTCCCATATCAAAATTTCATGTCTCTAATATATATACTGTATATATGCAGGGTGGTCCAAAAGCTCTTATCTATTTTGCTGAAATAATATTTCTATTTTATTTTCTACAGGCCATAGATGATGATGGATGTACAAGAACGTCTGATGGTAGTAACACTACGTATCCAAGGGAGGAAGTGCAAAGAAATTCGAGAAAAATTAGAAATAAGATTTCACAAACCAGGACCTACAGACAAAGCAATTCGCGAGCTGGTCAATAAATTTAAAAGAACAGGATCTGTTCATGATGAGGCAAGATCTGGACGCCCAGGTATCTCCAAGAAAATGTCGAATTGGTAAGAGATGCCTTTGGAACAAATCCTAGAATGTCAACTCGTATAGCATCACGTAGACTGAGAATACCAAAAGCGACTGTTATAAGGATTTTAAAGTGAACATTAAAAAAGAAAAGTTACCATATTCAAGTGCTACATGAAGAGGATTATCCAAGATGAGCCGCCATGTGCACAGAATTGATTGAAAAAATTCATACCGAAAACTTATTAGACCACATTCTTGTTTGGGCGTACCTTGATGAGTTCTTACCAAATCTCTGGATTGGACATGGTGGAAACAAGCTCTGGGCAGCACGATCTCCGGATTTAACACCATTAGACTTCTTTGCGTGAGGCTTTATAAAGTCTGAGGTCTACAAAACAAGAGTTATAGACCTGCAGGATCTGCGAACCCACATCGTCGCGGCAGTGGTTAAAATAACCCCAGAGATGCTTGAGAATGTGTTCCGCAGTGCAGTGGACAGATTTAAATTTGCAGAGACACTGATGGTGCTCATGTCGAATTGTTGGACCTAAACTTTATAATTAAATATTCATCTAATTGTTACCACATTTTTATCCTAAAATACTATTATTTCAGCAAAGTAGATAGGGACCTTTGGTCCACCCTGTATATATATATATATATATATATATATAACACGCAAGAACACTCGAGGTTTTCGTATAATACAAAATTACCACACCACGATTCGAACCCAGGACTTTTTAAGTAGGAGTCGCGAGGTCTACCACCATACTACGAAGAAGTAAAAACTAACCGAACGACCGAAATGCGTGTTATTCTATTTATGGTACCTAGAGGTTTGCACGGGCACGGGTAAGCCTGTAAGCCCGTACCAGGCCTGGCCAGTGGCTGGATCAGCAGTTTCCAGGTCACTGGATTGGCCGCCGTGGTCCCGTGGAATGGCCTCCGAGGTCCGCAGACCTCACCCCCCTTGATTTTTACTTGGGAGGGGCACTTGAAGGCCATGGTGTACCAGGTGAAAATACAAAACAAGGACCACCTAAAGGAACGCATTCGTGATGCGTGTGCACGCATAACACCAGACGTGTTAACGCGCGGTTGCCATGACTGGGAGGAACGCATCCGTATGTGTATTCATTGTAATGGTGCCCACATAGAGCATATTTTGTGACTTACAAGTGATTGCATAATAAAGTGACCATTTTGCCTATGTATGGAGACTTTTGACTGACCCTGTGTGTGTGTATATATATATATATATATATATACCACTTTATAGTTACCGATTTATTGCGTAAAGTTGGCACTATAAGAGTCACCAGGTCTTTGCAGACCAAATAATATTATTAATTAAGTTATTAATTAGGTTGATTGATAGAATGAGTTTTCTTCCTTTATTAAACAAAAGAAATGATTTATGAAATGAGACAAAATGTAAGTTGGTTGTTTATAGTCGAAATTAGATGTACACTTGAATAATGACTTCACTATAATAACGCGTGAGGTAATGATTAGTATTTATATAAAGTTACGGTGAATGACACCAGGCCTGAGGGGCCTGTACAAAAAGTGTTCACATGGTGGTAGCTCTCGTGTCACTAATTCTTCGGAGAGTCGAGGTCCTTGTATCGAAGTTGGTGTGAAGCAAGGCAGAAAGGATGCTTAAAGCAGTCCCGCGCTGTGACGTCATCTTGGTCGTGTTTGTGTTGATGAAACATCGCTAAAGTATTTGAAAACGTCTCTGCCACTACAGTAGTCTTCCCCCAGAGAGCGGAGTGAGCGATAAAAAGAAGAGGTCGTTTGAGGCAAGCGATAAAAATGTTTCGTTCTGAGGAGTGAAGGTCTTACTGACTCTCGCACGGAGAGACGGAGAAACGTGGCATAAGGGAGTGTGCTGAGATGGGAGGAATGGGGGAGGCTGTGGAGCTGGAGGGAGGAAATCGGCTAGGTCCACAGGGAATGGGGTTGGGGTAAGGTAGGAACGCGGAGCAAGTACGGGAGAAAAGGGAGGCGACGAGACGGAGCACGGGGAAACTGTCTTCAGTTCGCAGGCGATGCCCAAAATTCGTCGCATGTAAAATGCTCCTTGAAAACCATGTGTGTTTTTCGATTCCTGATGAGTCCTAGATGTCTGCGAACGGCGAGGAAAGGAATTTCTTTGACATCTACACACACACACACACACACACACATATATATATATATATATATATATATTGCGTTAAAAAAGTGCCCACCATACCAAGAAAACCATATCTTTCCTTTCAAACTTTCAAAGGTTCCGTGCGATGATTTCTCATTTCACGAAGGTCAAGCTTGTCGCCCCTCCTCTCGAGTTTGCCTGGTGAAGTAGTGAGTTGGTTTCTTGTACTCTCCACCTCACATAGCCAGGTACGCCCGGCTCATCGGGGATTGTTCTGAGCCAAGCGTCTAATCTTCTTTTGAAGATGTCCACCGCAACACCATTCGTGTTCCTTAGGTCTTTGGGCAGCTGATTAAACAGTTTTGGTTCTCTCACAACAAAACTATTTTCTTTCAGGATTAAGGATGTCCCCTGTCTCGCCTTTCCTTTGGAAACACGACACAGTCTTCCTTTTCTACTTTCCACCGTTGTTTGGGGAGTTACAGGGTTCAGAGTAAGATTAGGGACTAGTTTCTCCATTATTTTCCAAGTGTAAATAATGATGTATCTCTCTCTTCTCCTTTCCAATGAATATAGGTTTAGTTCGCGTAAGTTTCCCAGTAATTTAGTTCTTTGCACCCCTTGATCTTGGCTGTGAAGCTTCTCTGAATCCCTTCTAGCTGTCTAATGTCTTCGTCTTCTTATATATATATAAGGGGTTCCAAAAAACCTTAGCCCCCCCCCATTTGCAGTTTACATGTTTACTTATATCGAAAGAGTTTTTAGTGATCATAAAAATATATAAAATTCTTTATTTATTGCAGGTATTAAAATTATTCTAGCTGATAAAGTGATAATATAATGGCTTCTCAATTAATTGGTGATTCGGAGAGGCAATGTGTGATAGATCGCATACGAGCAATAACATTTCGGGAAGCTCGTGATGCTGGAGCCACCTTTATAACACCTTCATGGGTTGCCAAAAAGTTGCGAAGAAGTGAGGACTTCGTCAAAAGAAATTGGAATAAAACTTTGGATGAATGTGAAATGGATACAACCAAATCTGGGCGCCCAAATTTGCCACTCTCTCAGGAAACAAAGGACATCATTGAAAGCGGTACGCGTAAGCGGAAAAACAGCTGTGCTAAACTTTCTAGAGAGATCGAAGTGTTGAGAGGAAAGATCGTTAGTGGTGAGATCATTCGACTGTACCGTCATAGGCAAGGTTTAAAGCCTTAGCATGAACTTCCAAAGCCAAGAAAAACTCAACTTAACATCGATGACAGAATGTGGTTTGCCCATTATCTTGAAGATTGGGATGTGGATGATTTCATACATTTAGCTGTCTCCGATGAATTTTTTTTTACGTAACACGTCGACCTAACTACCAAAATGATCGAGTGTGGGCCACAACACCAGATGAAATCGATGACAATGAATATTATCGCGAATTATTAAAAAGTCCAGACTGTGTTGGTGTGTTTCTTTTGTTCATTGCAAAGAAGCTCATGTGGGTGCTGAAGCCAAATGGTCAGAGTTGGGATGGACAGTATTTTCGTGATATTATTCTATCCCAGCATGTCATTCCTTTTCTAAGAAACCCAAACAATGTTATGGATGTCGATCAGGTCACACTTCTGCACGATAAGGCCCCCTGCTTTAAGGCATTAGCCACTCAACAGTTGTTGCGGAACCATGAGATCGATTTCTTTGGAAATGAAGAATGGCCAGGAAATTCTCCTGACCTGAACGTCTGTGAACACATTGGATCAGTTATAAAGGACAAGGTTGAATGTCTCTTGTTTCAAGACCCTGCAGCAAATCGATTTTCGAAGGATACAATGACGCAACACATTGAAACTGTTTTAGCAAATTTGCGTAACGATCAAGATCTATTCACGTCACTTTTGGCAAGCTACCCAAAGCGAATTCAGGCTGTCTTGGAAGCCAATGGCGAGAACACCAAGTTTTAATTGTTTCTCATTAAATGCAGGATTAAATTCTCTTTTGTAAGGTATGTTTAGTTTTACTGTACCTCTAATGGTTTAGGCCATGGGCGGGGGGGGCTAAGGTTTATTGGAGCCCCGTATATATATATTATATATATATATATATATATATATAATTTATATATGATTCATATATATGATTTATATATGATATATATATATATAATATATATATATATATATATATATATATATATATATATATATATATACTGAAAATTAACTCCCTATTTCGAATCGTTTATTAGTGTACTCTTAAATTTGTACAGATATTGCAACAATTTTGTGAAATATGTCTCAGGATTTCATAGGATATGTTGTTAAGTTCGGTTACAGAAGTGTGTTGAAAATGTAGGAAGATATGTCTTACAAAATGATACTGAACATATTATACTTGAAACTAGTGAAAAATGATTTCAGTATCTGTATTAGTTGAAAAGCAATAACAAATTTAAAGTAGGGAGTTACTTTTCAAACACCCACAATCATGAATTCTGTTTATGAAATCCTATTTACAATGACAAAAATATATACAACGTAAAACCTTTCCTTTACATTCTGGCATCTTTGTTGAATAAATGTCAACAAAAAGGACGGACGTACTGTATAACTAAAGTCTAAAAAAAAATGGCTTTGTGTTGCTGCTTTAAGTGAATTAATTGGAGAGAATTCTTCCATTTTATTTTTTTTTATCTTTTGCTAGAAAATAACTTATAATTAGGGATGAATTTCTTTCTGTGTAGTTGTTTTGCCTGTGAGCATCCTGAATTGATAATTAGCGTGCTCTCCTCTCATTCGCGCAAACAACTTCGATTTCTCTTTCTTCTTGTTTCCCAGTGAATTGCAATGTCTTCAACTTTATAAAGGCTTTTAAATAAACATTAAAGAGCGTTCTTCACACAGGAAAACTCTTTAAGTAGGGTTGTATAAACTGTCTTTATTTTGTGAGGACACTTTTCATTTTAACTTTTTTACTTATCGCGTTTCATATTACTGTATATCATTTAAAGCCACAAAGGCCTATAGCCTGTCATTGTAACTTCATGCCCGTGATTACAAGCATTTTGCGAAAAATATGTATTTTATAAAGGTAAGAAAAATAAGCTAAATTGACGAGTTCAAAACAATTGTAGTGGGTATTTAAAAAACAGAAAAAAGTTCGCTTTTCCCTAACAGAAGAGGTATTTATTTACCTTTGACGCAGTTAAAAGCATCATTGTAGATCTGTCCAAAACCTGTCTCGCGGCGACCATCTGTGCTCTCCTCCGGTCGTCCTTCAGATCCGTCTGTCGGTCGTTCGTCAACTGCGCCAATTCGACCATTTCCGCTCCGAACTGACTGAAGGCTTTGACAAACTCTGTGAAATTGGTGACACTCTCCAATCGCGAAAGGCTGTGCGTCACCTACGAGGGAAGGAATCGAAAATAGCGTTAAGTTAGGCATTTATATTTGGTTGAATGAATTCTTAAGATGTTTGCGCTGTCACTTAAGCTATGAGAAACTTCTAACAGTGATAATAATGTTTGGAATTGTTTAACCTCGTTTGTAAAGGTAAGGGTCATAAAACATATGGAACCTACAGCTTCAAGTGGAATACGTGCCTAAATGGCTACATGATCTGAACGCAGAGGATGACCACTAGGCCGGGTCGAAAAATTAAATTTGTGAATTTCCACAGGCCTGTATCCAAGAAATTTGTAGATGCACTATAAATGCTCAACAATGATTAAAAAAACTAAATTGATCAAGTTTTAGATGTTCCGCAAGTCCTCTGAAGAGTGCAAGTAAAACGTAAAACATTACAAAAAACTTTAAAAGTTTTAAAACTTTATTTACATACGTAAACTTTATTAATTATTTGGCAATTATGATTTTTTATTAAGATTTTCTTGTATTTTTTTGTAATCTTGTTGCTATTAAGTTTTTTCTTGACTGTGTTTCGTCTAGAATATATATATATATAATTTATATATACAATTTTTCGTTTCAGAATTGATTATTTGAATAGTTAAATACGCGTTGTTATAATAACAGAGTGACTTTCCCAAATTATCCGAAATGGCTGAGGCCGTAAAAGTGAAAGCAACTATTGAAAAAAATCATGAGTCCACTTGTGAAAAAGAGCTAAAAGTTCCTGCCATGGAACGTTCTTTCCTAATTGACCAAAGAGGTGCACGAAAAATGGCAATAGGCAGTATTGATTTACAGACAACGAAGAAACTGCAAATAAGATCTGAGCGTAAAGAACAAGAAAGAGCACGATTTTCTAAAAACATTGAAGATGGAGATATCAATAACCCATCCACTTCCAGGGAAGAGCCAATGGACTGGGATAACTTTCATACAATTCCTCATTCTGATACATCAACAGATACAGATAGAGAGCGTGATGATGATGATCACATTGAGGAAGGTATAAAGAAATCAGGTGAAGCACATAAGCTCACTCGCAAATTGTCTTCATTAGCAAAAACTTGTGACCGATTCGGAATATCAGACAGAGCTGGTGCAGCCGTTGCCGCTGCTGTTCTGGAAGATTTTGGTCTCATTACCTCTGAAGATTATCACAATGTTGTGGATAAGAATAAGGTGAAACGGCAGAGAAAGAAGATCAGAGAGGAGATGAGTAAATCAAGTGAAGAAAGTATAGAAACATTGTATTTTCATGGAAGAAAGGACTTAACTAAAGCAAATCTCTGTAAGGATGGGAGGTACTACAGTACAACAATTACTGAGGAACACATCACGCTTATAGCTGAACCAGAATCAAAATATCTTGGGCACTTCACTCCTGTGACTGGAAATTCAATTAACATTTCTAAGGGAGTGATAAAGTTTCTTAACAGTAACAATATTGAGATAGACAATCTGAAGGTTATTGGATGTGATGGAACCAATGTAAACACTGGCATACATAATGGAGTTATCAGGAAACTAGAGTTACACTACAATACTCCTTTTCATTGGTTCCTGTGTTTGCTGCATACCAATAAGCTAACTCTCCGCCATTTGTTTAATTATTTGGATGGTAAAACCAAAGGACCAAAAGCCCTTGCTGGAAATGTTGGCAAAAGTCTTACTGCGTGCGAAAAGATGCCAGTTGTCAAGTTTGAAGCAATCAAATCAAGTAATATGCCTTCTATTCCGGGGGATCTCGATCTAAGCCAAGATCAAAAGTATCTCATGGAAATTTGTAATGCGGTCATAGAAGGCCAATGTTCCCAAAACCTTGAAAACCGCAACCCAGGTTCTTTGAACCATGCCAGATGGCTTACGACAGCCAACAGGATAGTTAGACTTTATGTTGCGACCAAAAAGCCGTCAGAAAACTTGAAAACTCTGACCGAATTCATTGTTCGCGTTTATGCCCCAACGTGGTTTAATATAAAGCGAAATCCTTACTATTACCAGGGACCAAGGCACCTCTGGTTTATGATATCTAGTTCAAGATACCTATCTGATGAGCTTAAGGCAGTCATTGATCCTGTTATTGAAAGAGGGACATATTTTACTCACCCAGAAACTTTATTGGTCTCGATGTTATTTGATGAAAGGCAAGTGATGAGAGAGTTAGCTTTCTAGGGCATTCTCCTAGCCAGGGAAAGTGTGTCCTCGGGCATTAGAGAATTTAGACGGCTAAAATTAATTTTTTGGCAAGAAACTACACAGATTTAATTCGATTTGGAGCCTACCCAAGACATGAACCACCTCTGACAAGAAGCTTGACAAACACCCAGTTAGAGCTTATCGTAAGGGGTGATGAAACTAACCCTCTATTGAAAAAGTATCCATGTCATTCACAAGCTGTGGAAAGACATGTCAAACTTGTAACAGAAGCATCAGCTTCTCTCTGTGGCCAGGAAAATAGAGATGGTTTTATAAAGGCAAGAATTGCTTCAAGATCAAACATGCCTACATTTGAGTCAAAATGCGAATACAAATGTCAATAAACTACATGTAAAAACTAATGGAAGGGAGGTTGGGCTGGGCATGGTGTGGAATTCGACCTACAGCCACCTCCTCGTGGTGAATTCTGGGTGATTTGCCTTGTAAACTATCATGGCAAGTCAGCAAAGAACTGTAGTTTACTATACGGAGTATCGGAAAAAATCACCAAAACTTTAAGTGACTTGAGGAACCTCAAAATATTTATATAAAAGCTTGAAACTTTGTCATGATACTTCCTATGTAGGTACACAAACTTTCGCAATACAGGGTAAATTAAACTTCCCAAAAATATTTTTTCAAGCAAAAACGACCCGGCCTAATGACCACCCATCCAACTATTGAACATACCCAACGTCGTTTAACTTTACTGATATACGGAAAGCGGTGTTATGACGTGGCCACAATGTATCCCAGGGATTTTCAAGCGCCATCAAGTACGACATCATTGCTCTTTATTACGCAAGTTTTATTTTTACCCCCTAAAGCGCACTTCCCACAGGGGCCGGGGAGTACTCCTTGCCCAGAGTCCAAGGGAATCATAATAGTGTTTTGTGTATAAATTGTAAAATTTTGCCCATTAGCTGGAGGCTAAATTTTGGATATTCTTATAAATGATATACAAGAGTTTAACGATATTCGATACACTTAAGTACAGTAACTGAAAAGTGTTATAAAACGCATTTGCAGTTGATTTTAACTGAAGTCATATACTATTACCCTTCATTCTGTACGACGTTGTTTTTTTCACGGGAAAAGATTTGCACACGCGTGTAAAACAGCATCAATATTCCGTTAGAACAGGACAGTCGTCCAGTGCCCTTTTTGTCCATTTGTCAGTTATTCCACTGTATTGATTGGAATAATGCTTCAGTTTTGTTTCACTCTAGCAACATTGTTAATAGAAATATTCTTGAGTCTGCTATTATCCAACTTACAAATAACTTTAACATGAGCCAAGGTCTTTTTCCACTTGATCCTGTTGTTTTGAATTCGTTCAGAACGGATTTAGACAAGAAGGGCAAAGTGCTAAAATTGGTAGTTTTTCCTTACAAATTTGTATGCTCCTCCCACAATTTTTATTTCTATATTTATTATATATATATGTAGCGGATCGACCAGAAATAGACCAACAAATAGACAGACAAATTCTTCTTTCCACGCCATCATCAAACACTCTTGGAACACACACGTGGTCAAGGAACAGAAAACAATGAAGCGTCTGTTTTTCTTCCAAAGGCCGCCAAAAACGAGCCCTTAGCAACTAAAGGACGTGGGCAAGGCGTCTCAAGATTTGGCGCGAAAGTTCGCGTCACAGAAACTACGCATAAAAGCGAGATTCCACTCACTCGCACTCACATACTCGATCTCCACCTTTACGAGCAACACGTCCGACAACCGCCCTCCGGCTTCCCGCCGGAGGAGCGGCCTGCTACTTCCTTCAAGGCCTTCAATCTATCATCACTTAAGGCCTACCGCCGTCAGCCTGCAGAAGCAATCCTTCGAGGCCCAGCGCCGTTTCGACTTCAGCCGCCTCATCACCTCAATTATACATCAAGCGAATCAACACTTGAGGCGACCGGCGCCCGTTACACAACTTCGATGGGAAGGTCAGCATCGCTTAGAGCCTACACTTACAAGATCAATTATAGGCATTTATAGGCCATCCTACACCTCGAGAAGCAACAACACTCGGGCCTACGTTCTACAAAGCCTAGAGAAAACATCTCCTTCGCAAGAGGCCTAATCCGCGACACGACCAACGCGTGAGCGACCAGCTTCCAGAGGACGATCAACGACACTTCGAGCCTACGGTAATAGTTCTCTTTTCGACACTCCTTCAACAGCGGTTTCGTCGTCCCGTAAAGATAAATACATCTTCTCCAAGTAAATCACATGAAGCCTACATTAGCCTACCGCCGAACGATAGACTATACTCCCAAAGTGAGTAATTAAACGTTCCAATTGACTTTTGTTAAATAACGCAGTAGGCCTATTTCCTAATTCAAGTGTCCTTCAGAAACTGTAATTCACATCATCCGCTATTGTGTTCACTTATATATTTGTGTGATAATTAAGTTCTCTACTGCAGGCCTAATTCATTTACAGTGTATATTCCCTCAACTATCATTAGGTCTATCCATAAACGTGAGTCATCAATCCATTATTATTAGGCCCATTCAGTTGTTCTATGTTCATCCATGCAATTAATTAGCCTACTTAATCAGAGTGTCATGTTTTCCATTCAGTGTACCAAACGCACGTGCATTCTTTATAGCATTTACTAGGCCCATTCAATGTTCCATGTTGCATGCCATTTACATACCATCAACGAGTATATTACTTATTACGTGTCAATTAAGCTATTAACATTTCATCGTATTAGCTAAGTCTATGTCATAAACATAACGTAAAGGCTATCAAATAATCAGTCAATTCTTTGTTAATCACGGTGAATAAATAATATCTTTATTTTCATAATAAAATACAAAACAATAAGGTACTTTTTATAACCTTAATATTAATTTGCTTGGGTGTAATCCAAGCTGGTGACCCTCGCTGCCATTCCGGTCGCTTCCAATAGTATGGTGGGCCTACTCCAGTAGCTACTTTTTAATTGGTGATACTTTACATCATAAATTATTAACCCAGCCTATCATTAATAAACAATCAGTCATTGCAGCAATTAATCATTAGCATACAATCAAATCATTATCACCTTAAACGGCTAAAAACTAGGCTCACTATATATATATATATTTTTTGTGACCTATATGTAGTCTCGAACTCTTTATTTACTTCAGTTTTTCTGAGGATATCATTAGACGAAAGCGCTTGAGCACCATTCTATGTTTCCTTTCCTTCGTGGTTTTTTCATCATAAATATTTTTCACGTGTTACTTTCGTGAAATAATTTTCATATATATATATATATATGTCTGTTGTAACTTACATTATTATTATGATTTTATATATATATATATATATATATATATATATATATATATATATATATATATATATATATATATATATATACAGTATATACTGTATATACATAAACTGAAATATATGGGAATAACAGGAAAAGTATGGAAATAGATATATAATTTCCTTAGTGCGTGGCGGCAAGTCGTTACAGTTCAAGGAATATCTTCATCAGAATTAGAGGTCCTCAGCTCAGTACCACAAGGAACAGTATTAGCTCCACTACTCTTCATAATCATGCTAACTGACATAGATGAAGATGTTACTAGAGTCAGCGCAGTAACATCCTTTGCCGATGATACAAAGATCAGTAGAAAAATAAGAAACCCAGAGGATATAGGATCTCTATAAATAGATATGAACAGAATCTACAAGTGGACGGAAGACAACAATACAGGGTGTTTCAAAAGTCCCTCATTATTTTTAAAATTTTATTAAAATAGCAATTACAAGAGGAACCAAATGACAATTTGGTTGCTGAGTCTACGATTCATGAGAATTTTGGTGGCATCAAATTTGGCTTCATAAGTCTACTGGAAAGTCACTGGTACAGATCAACGTGGGCACCGTCTTTTTCGGAACAAGCGAGCCACCGTTTTACGCATTCTTGGCCGACATTGGACAACATTTCGGGAGTAACAGAAGCACACGCATTCCTGATCCGTTCTTCTAGTGTGGGGAGGACTCGCGGCTTGGTGGCGTACACTTTGCTCTTAATGTAGCCCCACAAAAAGAAGTCGCATGGGGTAAGATCAGGCGAGCGAGCAGCCCATTCGATGGGACCACGGCAACCAATCCACCGATCCGGGAACTGCTTATTCAGAAATGAGCGAACCTGACGCGAGTAATGAGCAGGGGCACCGTCTTGCTGGAAAATGACTTCTTGCATGTCAGCTACAGCTGACAGTTGGGGGATGCAGAACTCCTGAAGCATACGAAGGTAATTGTCTCCGTTGACGTTCACGGAATTTCCATCTTGATCCCGGAAGAAGAACGGACCAATCAGCCCAGCTGAGGAGATGGCACATCAGACGACCAATTTCGGCGTGTCCCTCTCATGTTCACGGATCTCCGCAGGATTGTGAGTTCCCCAGATGCGGGTGTTGTGCCGATTGACGCGACCAGAAAGGTGGAAGAGAGCTTCGTCGCTGAACCACATGTGCTCCAGGATCGATGGGTCTCTTTCGTAGTGATGCAGCAGTGTCTCACACATCTCCACCCGGCAATCGTAGTCTTGAGGTTCCAGCTTCTGAACCACCTGGATCTTGTACGGATACAGCTTGAGACCACGCCGCAAAATCCGTTGGATAGATGTCGCGCTGATGTTCAGTTCCGCAGCAGCTCGCCGAATGGACTTTCCTTGACTCTGAGTAAAAGCCTCACGGACAGTTTCGACATTCTCCTCACTCCGCCCACTTCGAGGTCTTCCTGATCGTGGTTTGTCCTTTACGGATCCGGTCTCCATAAACTTCCGGTGGGTGGCGACGATGGTGTTCCTATCCGGTGCATAATGCTGTCCGTAGACTGCCCGGAATCGTCGCTGCACTTCGACCACAGATTGAAAAACCTCCTGCCATGCAGCGATTTTACACTTCTGCTCTAGAGTCAGCATGGTAGCAGAAGAAAACGGAGCAAAACTTCAAATGTAGACTCAAAAAAATTCTCAACTACTGAGTAAGAGTTTACCACAAGATAAGATGAACGTCGTTGGTCGATTAGCTGCAAAGAAAATTGAAAATCAAATTAGTGAGGGACTTTTGAAACACCCGGCCTAAAATCCATGGAATACTGTACCCCAAATGGACAGGAAATTCAAAGAAATTCTAAAGCAAAAGATTTAGGAGTTGTAATGACTGATGAAGCGAAATTTGAAACACAAACTAAGATAGCAGTAAACAGAGCAAAGAGAATAACTGGACAGTTACTGAGAACCTTTAAACGAAGGGATAGGAATATAATGATTCCTCTACTGAAAACACTGATCATACCCAAATTGAAATACTGCTCGGCCCTAACATGCCCCTATAAAAAAGAAGACATTAGACAGCTAGCAGGGATTCAAAGAAGCTTCACAGCCAATATCAGTGGGTGCAAAGAACTAAATTACTGGGAGAGGTTATGCGAATTAAACTTATATTCACTGGAAAGGAGAAGAGAGAAATACACCATTATTTACACTTGGAAAATAATGGAGAAACTCGTCCCTAATCTTACTCTGAACCCTGTAACTCCCCAAACAACGGTGAAAAGTAGAAAAGGAAGACTGTGTCATGTTCCCAAATTAAAGGCTAGACAGGGAACATCCTTAACCTTGAAAGAAAATAGTTTTGTTGTAACAGGATCAAGACTGTTTAATCAGCTGCTCAAAGAACTAAGGAACACGAGTGGTGTTCCGGTGGACATCTTCAAAAAAAGATTAGACGCCTGGCTCAGAACAATCCCCGATAAGCCGGGCGTACCTGGCTATGTGAGGTGGAGAGTACAAGAAACCAACTCACTACTTCACCAGGCATAATATTTTCATCATAAATATTATTCACGTGTTACTTTCGTGAAATAATTTTCATATATATATATATGGTGACTGTGAATTGGGTGTGCGGAATATCATGTGGAGTAAAATTAATAACTGAAAATCATGTTAACTTAGTTATTAATAAATCTTAATAGTAATATGGTAAGCGTACGCAATCCACCTTCTCAATATTATACTAAACACTTGGAGAATTTAGGTGAACTGTAAAAAATCTAACACCAATTTCCTACGGGCTCCTTTAAGCATCGAACTTATTTACACATAAACTCAAGTCTTCTTTTTTGGAGAAAAATAGTGAGCAATAACGTTCTCATATAAGGAACTTCTTTGCTTCACATGTATAAGCAGTGTAATATGTTAAGCATATGAACCTGACGCGTGTGGCAACATAGGCCCCGCCCACTTTACCATATATGGAGGGTGTTCTGTCCACAGACCGCACACTCTCCGCCCTGATCTGATCCCTCGCTCTCTCCCTTTTCCATTTGATTTGGCATGGGGTAAATGTAAATTTATATTCCCATAGTAGGGGAGAAGAATATATATATATATATATATATATATATATATATATATATATCGCCGCACCGCAATACTGAAATTTCGCGCCTCAAACAAGCTCTAGGGACGCTTCTATCGCTCAGTACCAAAATTTTACCGAATGGTTGTGAAGACAATCCGAACAACTGAATTGAAGTAGCTCATTTCTCATCTCGACTAGTGTAACAGTCGAGCGCGGAATTAAGGGCTAGGGCATCTTTTTCATCTCGACTAAGTTGAGAGAGGGAGACAAAGGGTTACCTAAATATTAATTTACAGAAAATCTATTGGGTGTGCGGCGCACACCTAGCACACCCTGAATATACGCCCCTGATATACAGTATATATATATATATATATAATTTTTGTTTTTGTAAAGGAAATTTTGAGGAATTTTAATTATTTTTTATTTATTTCGTTTTTATTTGTTCATTTAAAAATTATTTATTTATTTATTAATTTTTTCAGAGTTTTGAATAGGTATATTTACTTATTTATTTCAAATATTTATTTGCAATAAATTTTTATTATGCATAAAGGTATAAACCTCATATTTATATAATTTAGAGTTAATCGTAATTGTTCATCCAAAGAAATGCAAATAAAAATGAAATAAAAAGTAACTCAACTCTATTTCAGAGATACATGAAACTATGCGAGATGAGAAACAATAACAGTAGCAGTCGAAATACGCCATAACAAATGTTGGGTGTTCACCGCCATCTTCAATGCACACATGTGCACAACGAAGCATGTTCCTGTACAGAGACACAGTATAACACCTCTGACTGCACGAATGTTGACAATGATGTCAATACTGTTTTGTTGTGACTCTTCCGAGTGTGGGAATTGTTCGCATATGCCTAGCCTATATGTATCCCCACAAGAAGTAATCCAGTGATGATAATTCAGGTGAGCGTGGAGGTCATAATCCCTTAAAAATAATGCGATCACCGAAAATATATTTCAACTCTGCCATTGTCTGGCGAGACGCGTGTGGCTTGTTGCACCGTATTGTTGGAACCAGCAATTATCACAGGTCAACAAAAAAAATTTTTTTTTTCGTTGCCAAGGAAATTCGTACGAATTTAGGGTATTTTGGGGTTGCTGAATTCCAAAATGAAAGTAGTTTTTCCGATTCGGCTCTAGTTCTTGAGATAATGAATACCCTCAATTAATAGGAAACGTAACCATAACGCGTGCATATGGGAAACTACCGGAACATTCTAGATGGTGAGACCGAATAAAATGCCATTATGTATTTCATGTGTTTACTTTTGTATGATTTGAGACAATTTCAATGCGATTTGTAAGTAGGCTCCGCCTGAACATTAATTTTTTTGTATTTTTACGTGTTTCAATGGGGTACCAATTATCTCATAAATTAGAGCCAATCTAGCAAAACCGATGTCATATTCGGAATCAGCACCACAAAGTTACCCCAAAATCACTCTAATATGATTGGCAATAAAATGAGTGTTGACCAGTGTTATAGATTTCAACTACTGATAGGCAGTCCAAGAACTAGTGTATGTTGTCAATGTAACTCCCTGAGTAGTATGGGCGCAAAATGGGAGAGTGCAAGAATGTTGCAATGTATAATGAGCAGTGTTGCAAAGGGGGGTATGTTGCAAAGGGGGTATGCAATGAAGGGGAGGGGTATGCAATGGAGGGGTGGGGTATGCAATGAAGGGGGAGGGGGTATGCAATGAAGGGGAGAGAGGGGAGGGATCTTTGGGGGAGAAGGGAGGGTTGATTTGCCAGATACCATTTTTTTTTAATTGTACAGATATACATTATTAGGGTGAGTTGCTAAGTACCACCATTTATTTTAATTCGTTACCAAAGCAAACGTACTTTCTCTTTTAAGAGAAATAATCACCAATATTATCAATAAAAAATTCAATATGTTTATGAATTGTTGTAAACAAATAGAATTTGCCTTCTACTGCCCAAAAAATAATATAATACGGAACGTCCAATCGTCAAAATAATAGTTCAGACGAAATACACACACACATACATTTGAACAACTTTCTCCTTACCATATATATATATATATATATATATATATATATATATATATATATATATATATGTTATATATATATAGAAAGAATCAATTTCGGTATTTTTATTTTCACACCAAAGGGATAAATTGGGGAGATAACTCTTTATTCTCAAATGAAAGAGTTGTTTCTTTAGTGATGTATTGATCACATCAACTGTGTCTATTTTCTTTTGGCTATCCTTTCTACTGCACCAAATCGTAAAAATAAAAAGAATTCATTCCGTTATCATATTCTCTAAGAGTAATATTCAATTTTCCTTCACTAAAAACTTAGAATGTACACTCTATTTTCTTTTGTCATTCCTCTCTCTCTCTCTCTCTCTCTCTCTCTCTCTATCTATATATATATATATATATATATATATATATGAAAATTATTTCACGAAAGTAACACGTGAAAAATATTTATGATGAATAAAACCACGAAGGAAAGGAAACACAAAACGGTGCTCAAGCGCTTTCGTCTAATGACATCCTCAGGAACACTGAAATACATAAAAGGTTACGGCCTATATATAGGTTACAGAAAAAAAAAATATATATATAAATAAATAACATACATACACAAACATATATACATATATATACATACATATCTACACACATACACATATATATATATATGCAATAAACGGAGAAGTAAAAATAAAACTTAAAAATTAAGGATTAGAGGATTAACAAAGAGGCATATCGATTTTTAGCACAAGATCAAATGAGTTATAAAAATAATACAAATTTATACTGGAGATACGCCCGGGTTTAACACTTTGCCTTTTTAGAGTCAAGTTTCGATATATAAAAATAAATTGAAGATTAAAAGTTAATAAAGTAGCTTACAAGTTTACCAAAGATTTAGCGTCCTACCCTTTTTATCTAGATTTGTTTTGAAGGAATTCAAAACAACAGGATCGAGTTGAAAAAGACCTTTGCTTATGTTGAAGTTATTTGAAAGTTGAATAATGGCAGACTCAAGAATATTTCTATTGACAATGTTGCTCGAATGAAATAAAACTGAAGCATTATTTCAATCAATACAGTGGGATAACTCTGACAAATGGACAAAAAGAGCACTGGACAACTGTCCTGTTCTGACGGAATATTGATGCTGTTTTATACGTGTGTGCAAACCCTTTCCCGTCTGACCTATGTAAAAGGAATCACATTGTTTACACCCAATTTTATAGATAATGCCTGAATTATTGGTAGGGCTATTTTTTATTATGATATTTTTCACAATATTGTTATATGAAAATACTACATTAATATCCAAAAGTTTAAGTACATTAGCAATGCCTAAAAAGCCGGGGAAAAATGGAAGTACTAAAATATTTTTTGACAAAGTACGAGTGTTATTATTGACACGATAGAAAGTTCGTTTTGCCTTGTTGAGACAAGATTCCATAAACGCAGATGGGTAACACAGATCACTTCCAATACCGTTGATTTTTTCCAATTCGGCATCGATGTATTCCGGACTGGCGATCCTAAGGGCGCGGAGAAACATTGATGAAAAAATGGCCTTCTTAGTGGGGGTGTCATGTCCCGAGTAAAAGTGTACGTAGGACAAGTTGTTTGTTGTTTTCAGATAGATACTAAACTTAAAACCTGGGCTTTCCCTATGTACACGCACATCCAAAAATGGGATTGACTTGTCTTGTTCCACTTCTAAAGTAAACTTAATGGAGGGGACTTGATCATTTAACTGAAGGAGGAAGTTATCCAGGTCACGATTCATGGGCCAGATACACAAAATATCGTCGACGTACCGCAACCAAGGGATGCCAACCCCCAGGATTCTCGGAATGTAAGTAATTTCGAAAAACTCCATATAAATATTGGAGAGGAGGGGCGATAAGGGGTTGCCCATGGCCATCCCAAACACTTGTTGATAATACTCGTTATTGAAAGTGAATTTACAGTCTTTAATGCAAAGCTTAATAAGTTCCAAAACAATGTGTGAAGGTAGTGGCAGGTCATACTTATGTAATTCTTGGGAGAGAAAGTCAAGCATATCATCAATCGGCACTTTTGTAAACAATGAACAAACATCAAAACTGATCAATCTATCGTTAGTTTCAGTACGTGCATTATTCAATTTTTCAGTAAGATCCATGGAATTTTTTACATGTGGATCAGAGATAGTTCCGAGAATGGGGGATAAGACTTTGACAAGCAATTTGGAGAGTTTATAAGTAATAGAGCCCACCGAGCTAATAATAGGGCGCATAGGGTTGCCAGGTTTGTGGGTTTTAATAAGACCGTAAAGGTAGGGCAGAGAAGGTGAAGTGGACATGAAAAGCGGAATTAAGTCCTTATGATCTTTGAGAATGCGTTTCAAGCCACTATTAAATGATTTGATGACGTCATCCTGCGGGTTCTTCCTAAGTTTGCTCTATCGTGTCAATAATAACACTCGTACTTTGTCAAAAAATATTTTAGTACTTCCATTTTTCCCGGGCTTTTTAGGCATTGCTAATGTACTTAAACTTTTGGATATTAATGTAGTATTTTCATATAACCATATTGTGAAAAATATCATAGTAAAAAATAGCCCTACCAATAATTCAGGCATTATCTATAAATTTGGGTGTAAACAATGTGATTCCTTTTACATAGGTCAGACGGGAAAGGGTTTGCACACACGTATAAAACAGCATCAATATTCCGTCAGAACAGGACAGTTGTCCAGTGCTCTTTTTGTCCATTTGTCAGAGTTATCCCACGGTATTGATTGGAATAATGCTTCAGTTTTATTTCATTCGAGCAACATTGTCAATAGAAATATTCTTGAGTCTGCCATTATTCAACTTTCAAATAACTTCAACATAAGCAAAGGTCTTTTTCAACTCGATCCTGTTGTTTTGAATTCCTTCAAAACAAATCTAGATAAAAAGGGTAGGACGCTAAATCTTTGGTAAACTTGTAAGCTACTTTATTAACTTTTAATCTTCAATTTATTTTTATATATCGAAACTTGACTCTAAAAAGGCAAAGTGTTAAACCCGGGCGTATCTCCAGTATAAATTTGTATTATTTTTATAACTCATTTGATCTTGTGCTAAAAATCGATATGCCTCTTTGTTAATCCTCTAATCCTTAATTTTTAAGTTTTATTTTTACTTCTCCGTTTATTGTATATATATATATATATATATTATGTGTATGTGTGTAGATATGTATGTATATATATATATATGTATATATGTTTGTGTGTATGTATGTTATTTATTTATATATATATTTTTTTTCTTTCTGTAACCTACAGTATATATAGGCCGTAACCTTTTATGTATTTCAGTGTTCCTGAGGATGTCATTAGACGAAAGCGCTTGAGCACCGTTTTGTGTTTCCTTTCCTTCGTGGTTGTATTCATCACATATATATATATATAATATATATATATATATATATACAGGGTGTACATAAAGTCAGGATCTATTTTTGTGAAGCACTTGGAAATTATATGGAATTCAATCATAAAATGATAAAGTGGTAACATTTATTAAATAATTAAGAGTAGGATTCGACGTGACGCCCATCAGTATCCCTGCACAGCTCAAATCGTTCCGCAGCATTTCTAAACACATTCTGGAGCATTTGCGGGGTTATGTTATCTGCAGCAGTTCGTATGCGTGTACGTAAGTTTTCAAGACTCGTAATCTTCGTCTGATAGACGTGCGATTTGATAAAACCCCATGCAAAGAAATCTAAAGGGATTAAATCTGGTGATCTCGCTGGCCAAGGTCTGTTGCTTCCGCGTCCGATCCAGCGATTTGGAAAACGTCCATTTAGATAATCCTGAACAATTTTGGCATAGTGACAAGGAGCACCATCATGTTGATAGACGACGGTACTAACAATCCTATCCCCGTCGTCAATCAACATGATGGTGCTCCTTGTCACTATGCCAAAATTGTTCAGAATTATCTAAATGGACGTTTTCCAAATCGCTGGATCGGACGCGGAAGCAACAGACCTTGGCCAGCGAGATCACCAGATTTAACCCCTTTAGATTTCTTTGCATGGGGCTTTATCAAATCGCACGTCTATCAGACGAAGATTACGAGTCTTGAAAACTTACGTACACGTATACGAACTGCTGCAGATAACATAACCCCGCAAATGCTCCAGAATGTGTTTAGAAATGCTGCGGAACGATTTGAGCTGTGCAGGGATACTGATGGGCGTCACGTCGAATCCTACTCTTAATTATTTAATAAATGTTACCACTTTATCATTTTATGATTGAATTCCATATAATTTCCAAGTGCTTCACAAAAATAGATCCTGACTTTATGTACACCCTGTATATATATAGAAAGAATAAATTTCGGATTTTTTAAATCTCAAGCAAATGAATTTTCTCCGTTTAAGAGAATCAATTATTAAAACCAATATTAACAATATATGAAACTAATTATTCAAACGCCGTTCTATTTACTTTCTTTCTTTCTTTCAGTTATTAAATCGAATCCCAATATTAACTGTCTATTTAAGAGTGAACGGAGCCAGGTAAATGAGAAGATCCAGCGAAAGGTCCAGCCCGAGGCTTTTTCAAAACCACAAACTGGCGAGAAAGAATTTGGGTCAAAAACTTTCTCTCTGAAAGACACTTCGCTCTCCAAGCGACTGTTCCTTGTAAATAAAAATGTTTTATATTTTATCAACTTCGTTATTTTTATTTACACGTAATTTGTATGATATCATCTTCTTAGTTATTGAAATGAGTGAATAAAAAATGGAAGGATATATTATTATTATTATACATTTTTCAAAATTAACACCCACACACACACACACACCCACACACAGAAAGTTTTGTTTATTCTTTTCATTTTTAAAAATATAAATAAAGGAATGGAAATATTCACACACACACACACACACACACACACACACACACACACACAATATATATATATACCTTACCTTACCTTATGAACCTTATGTTGTTTCGTGCGTTGGTTTCTCTTCACACGGAGGTCAAGCTGGTGGCCCCACCTCTAGGTCTGGCCTGGTGGAGGAGCGAGTTGCTTTCTTGCGCTCTCCACCGTACATAGCCAGGCACGCCCGGCTCATCTGGTACTGTCCTGAGCCAGGCATCCAGTCTTTTCTTGAAGACTTCAACTTTGACCCCCGTTACGTTTCTGAGGTCCTTAGTAAGCTGGTTGAAAAGTCTTGGCCCCCTGACAACCAAGCTATTTTCCTTCAGAGTTGAGGAGGTCCCTTGTCGGGCCTTTAATTTGGAAACACTACACATTCTGCCTTTCCTATTTTCCAGTGTTGTTTGAATGGTAATTGGGTTTAGTTTTAGGTTTGGTACCAGTTTTTCGATCATTTTCCATATGTAGATTATGATGTACCTCTCTCTTCCTCTTTCTAGTGAGTACAGATTTAGTTTACGTAGTCTTTCCCAGTAGTTGAGTTCTTTGCAGCCATCAATCTTGGCTGTGAAATGCCTTTGCGTTTCTTCTAGTTTATTAGTTTCTTCCTTTTTATATGGGGACGTCAAAACTGAGCAGTATTCAAGTTTTGGTATAATCAGTGTTTTTAGCAGGGGAATCATTACTGTCCTGTCCCTTCTCTTGAACGTTCTTAGAACCTGTCCGGCGACTCTTTTTGCTTTATTTATCGCTATCTGATTTTGTGTTTCGAATTTCGCATCATCTGTCATTATTATCCAGAGATCAATCGCTCTCATGCTTCTCTGAATTTCCTGTCTATCTGGAGCATAATATGCAGTCTGTTTAAGTTCTTCTTTTCTACCATATCTCAAGAGCTGAAATTTCTTGGCGTTGAAGGACATGTTGTTGTCTTCTGACCATTTGTATATTTTGTTCGTGTCCCTCTGCAAGGCCTCCACGTCATGTACAGCGCTGATTTTTCTGCTGATCTTTGTATCATCTGCAAAGGATGTTACTATACTATTGCTGTTTACTCCGCTGTCTATGTCTGTTGCATGATAATGAACAGGAGTGGGGCCAGTACTGTCCCTTGTGGTACTGAGCTGCGTACTTCCGATTCTGATGATGATATACCTTGAATTTTGACGACCTGCAGACGATCACTAAGGAAGTTGTAGATCCATTTTCCCACTTTGCCTGTTATTCCCATGTCTTTAATTTTATGTGCTATTATACCATGGTCACATTTATCGAAAGCTTTAGCAAAATCTGTGTCTATAACATCGTAGTTGTCATTGCCTTCCAATGCATCTAGGATATTGTTGTAGTGCTCTATTAGTTGCGATAGGCATGATCTACCTGATCGGAATCCATGCTGATTTTCGTTGAATCTTTCCCGTGTCTCCAGGAAATCATAAATTTTCTCTCTAACTATTCTTTCAAATACTTTGGTGAGGTGGGACGTCAATGACACTGGTCTATAGTTCTTTGCTTGAGATCTTTCCCCTCCTTTATATATTGGGACAATGTTTGCTCTTTTCAAGATGCTCGGTATTTCCCCAGTGTCTAGGGATCTTCTCCATATCCAGTATAAAGGTGTAGCTATTTCATTTTTACAGTTTTTAATCAATAATGCGTTCCAATTGTCCGGACCTGCAGCTGAATGTAGTTTCATTTGTCCTATAGCTCTCGCTACATCTTATCTTCTGGTGTAAAATCAAAGTCTGTTATATACTCTCCTTGCAATTCCTCTTCAAAGAATGCATTTATGTCAGGTATCGCTTTGTCACTTTTTGGGGTACTGAAAACTGATTCATATTGAGCTCTCAATGTATCAGATGTTTCTTTTGGATCGTCGGTTAGTTCATTATTTCCCATCCTTAAGGGCCCAATAGAGGCGCGCGTTTTTTTTTTCCTTTTTGCATAGCTATAGAAGTATTTTGGATTTTCCTTTATTGCTTCCTCCGCCTTTTCCTCTTCCCTCTCTGTATGGTCCTTAATCAGGGCTTGTATTTCCCTATCGACCCTCCAGTTTTTCTTTTATTGCTTTCCTGTCATTATCTCCGCAGTTACCTAACTTCGCCTCCACTCTCTTTCTTTTGCGGAATAGTCTTCTCTTTTGCCTTTCTAGCCAGCTCCTCTTTCCTTTTGGCTGTGATTTCGAAGCATATTTTTCTAAAATTCTCAGCGTTTTTTCTTCCAAGGTTGTTAGCATTTCTTCAGTTGAGTTATTCTCGAAAATTGTTCTCCATTCTATTTGGGCCATGTGCGATCTGATTGCTTCCCAGTTTATAGTCTTCGAGTTTAAGTTAAAGGCCCCGAATTTACTTCTTTCCACAATATGTGTATTGTCTTCTAATGCTGCCGTCATATTTGTTGATATCTCGATTAAGTTGTGGTCTGAGATAATGGTTGGGGTTATTTTTATATCAGCAATCAAGTTCGTGTTATTCGTGAATACCAGATCCAGGCAGTTATTTTTTCTGGTATTTTCTGTTATCTCCTGTGTCAGCATAAACTCATTTGTGAGAGCCATCAACATTTTTGCTTGTTTCTGGTCTTCTCTTGTGCCCCCCTTGTCCTGGTGAATATATATATATTCCTATTCACCTTTTTGTATTTTATAAATGGGAAGTTAAAGTCTCCGCAGATCATTATATTGATTGAGGGATGGAAGGTTTATGGCCTTTATTAACTTTCTAATGTCATCAATGGCCTCCGAGAATTTTTCGGTTGGGGTGCTTGGAGGTCTATAGATGACTATTACTATCAAGTTTAGTTTTTCGATTTTCACTGCTAGGAGTTCCACATAGTTGTTTGATTTACTTATTATCGTCTCTGTCATATGACCTTCCTGTACATATATAGCACAGCCACCTTTCCGTCTCGTCGTTCTATCCGCTCTTAGTAAGTTGAAGCCCTCTATATTTATCTCTTTCTTATCAATACAATGTTCGCAGTTTTCACAATTTCCTTGGCAATCTTTAAGATGAGTTTCTGTGAGGCATGCGATGTCCGCCCTTGTTTCGTCCATAAATCCTTTCAGGTACGAAACCTTATTGAGTGATTGGTTTGGTCTTATTCCTTGAATATTAGCCAGGACAATTTTTATGTTCTCTGTTCTTCGTTGCCCCTTGTGCATTTCAAGTTCGTTTTCCTTCGATATCGCTTGATTCGTTGCTCTATGATCCTCCGAAAGAGATCCGTTTCCTCCTACTTGTATTGGTAGCTTCTTGCCCGGTAGCGATTTGGCTCGGGGGTTTCCAGCTGTGTCAACTGCATGTGGATGACATTTAGCATTCGTAAGGTGTCTGCGATATACAGGGCGTCCCAAAAAAATGTATACACACTTTAAATAATTATAAAGGCAGTGTTTATTAAAATACATTTCATTTTCAAAATGTAATAGAATCTACAGACATTATTTAATTGTTTTGTCAACGCCTGTTTTCAAACTGACGTCCGTTCTGGTCCAGGCACTGCTGATAACGCGAAGCAATGGAATCGCAAACATCACGAAACATTTCGTTTGGTATTTGTGTGCATTCTCGTTCAATGGCTGCTCTCAATTCAGCGACTGTTGCAGGTTTTATAGCGTAGACTTTGTCTTTTAAGTATCCCCATAAAAAAAAGTCTAGTGGCGTGAGGTCTGGTGAACGCGGAGGGTATTCTACGAAACCCCTTCGTCCAGTCCACATCCACATCGTGCCAAGTACCACTCGCAATACTCCACTCTTCGGTCCGGATCATCTTCATTAATAGCATGGACTAATCTTGGAATGTAACTTTTCCATTGACAGCGCTTCAAAATGCGTTGGACAGACGATTCTGAAATTCCTACCTCACGACTCGCTTGCCGCACAGATTTTCTTGGACTTTGGTGATACGTTTCCAGTACTCTTTCTTGCTTTGTGGGGCTTGTCGATGTCCGTGGTCTTCCGGAACGCTTCTTGTGGACATTCTGAACAGTTCCATCGGCTTCAAACTTATCTCTAATTCGAGTGATGGTAAGTCGCGTTGGTGGATCTGTTTGAAACTCCTCCTAAACTGTCTTTGCACTTCAACTGCGTTTTCACACTTCCAGTAGCATTTTAGAATGAATTTCCTTTGTTCAAAGCTTAGTCTGACTGTCATTATTAATTCTAATGGGTTTAACTTGGAAAGAAAGAAACATCAATTGAGCTATCAGCTGTTAAAGTGTGTATACACTTTTTTGGGACGCCCTGTATATATATATATATATACCTTCAACTGCAAAGAACACGCAGTATAAATAACGTAAAGAAACGACGCTTGTATAGGAGATATTCCGCGCAAGACGAGAGAGAGAAACGGAACAAATGAAAAAATGAGGTAACCACCTGGGAATCGAACCCGGGATCTTCCGATTGCCGGTCAGACGCGATACCATTACACCATGGACCTCACCCTTCCAAATGCCGTAATTCTTCTACATACTCGCAGAAACCAATGCCCCAAGGGGGCACCTCCCGCATGCCGTAACATTATATACCTTCAACTGCAAAGAACACGCAGTATAAATAACGTAAAGAAACGACGCTTGTATAGGAGATATTCCGCGCAAGACGAGAGAGAGAGAACGGAACAAATGAAAAAATGAGGTAACCACCTGGGAATCGAACCCGGGATCTTCCGATTGCCGGTCAGACGCGATACCATTACACCATGGACCTCACCCTTCCAAATGCCGTAATTCTTCTACATACTCGCAGAAACCAATGCCCCAAGGGGGCACCTCCCGCATGCCGTAACATTATATACCTTCAACTGCAAAGAACACGCAGTATAAATAATGTAAAGAAACGACGCTTGTATAGGAGATATTCCGCGCAAGACGAGAGAGAGAGAACGGAACAAATGAAAAAATGAGGTAACCACCTGGGAATCGAACCCGGGATCTTCCGATTGCCGGTCAGACGCGATACCATTACACCATGGACCTCACCCTTCCAAATGCCGTAATTCTTCTACATACTCGCAGAAACCAATGCCCCAAGGGGGCACCTCCCGCATGGCGTAACATTATATACCTTCAACTGCAAAGAACACGCAGTATAAATAACGTAAAGAAACGACGCTTGTATAGGAGATATTCCGCGCAAGACGAGAGAGAGAGAACGGAACAAATGAAAAAATGAGGTAACCACCTGGGAATCGAACCCGGGATCTTCCGATTGCCGGTCAGACGCGATACCATTACACCATGGACCTCACCCTTCCAAATGCCGTAATTCTTCTACATACTCGCAGAAACCAATGCCCCAAGGGGGCACCTCCCGCATGCCGTAACATTATATACCTTCAACTGCAAAGAACACGCAGTATAAATAACGTAAAGAAACGACGCTTGTATAGGAGATATTCCGCGCAAGACGAGAGAGAGAGAACGGAACAAATGAAAAAATGAGGTAACCACCTGGGAATCGAACCCGGGATCTTCCGATTGCCGGTCAGACGCGATACCATTACACCATGG
>JAJOZX010002843.1:372500-460000 GCA_023014485.1 Bathynomus jamesi
GCACCAGCAATTCCGGAACGTCTGGATGCAATTTTACCGAGCGATATATTTATCAACTTGTGTGCTTCAAACCCGTTTGGAACGTCAGATATCATGTTCACCACTTAGTAATTGGTCAAGGTACAGAGAGATAACTAACACGGCTCAATCCTCTACTTCCAATCTTCCAATGAATTAAAGTGAAAGTTTCGCCTGCCTGTCGTTGTGACGTCATTACCAAGCTCTTTCAAGTCAATCAGATCCTTAGTTTGTTTGAATGTTTCCAATAAAATTAACAAATACGTCGATATAACATCTAAATATAAATATATTTACCAAAATACTAAAACTGATTTCTTCTATTAGTATTATATATATATATATATATATCAAGCTGGAGAAGTTGCCCTAATGTTACACATCGATTTCAGTGTTACAAAAACGTTTCGTTCAATGCCTGACTGACATGCAACTTGTATGTAAAATTTAGCAGTGATAGGACTTCATTCAAGAATTGAATACTATAAAAGGGTGTTTTGTAAGAAAAAACCTACTCTCTCCTTCACCAGCACAATACCCCTCTAAAGAAACTTAACTCTTTCATTTGAGGATAAAGTTATCACAGTAAGAATTCATTTCTACGTCCTGTCCTTTAAAGACAACATTAATAAATAGGACTGGAAACCATAAGGACCATAGAGTGAAGAGCTTTCAGATAACAGAGTTCGAAATAGGAAGAACTATCAAGCCTCAAAAAAGTAATTGATTTTAATACATAACAAAAAGCATGTTTAAAGTTAACTAAACATTATGTAAGCTTAAGTTTTAAACTGACTTAATATCAGTTTTGAAGAAAACTTACGTCTATGTTTAACTATGAACAGAGAAGTGCGTAAAACCTTGAAATCGTAGTATCAAAATTATTACGAGTTTTTTGCAAGTTTAACCCTTAAACTCTACCCGGGGTACTATTGTGCCCCAGCACCCCCGGAATTCCTGGCGTAACTTTTATAATGGGATATCTCGCGCTTATTCTTTCTCCTAGAAATGAACAGTTTGTAAGATATTCATAAATTCATTCATTTGAATTATCTGTCTTAAGCTCCGCCCCCTGTATGTTCGTCACGTGACTCCTGCTACTACCTGGGCAGGAGTGCAGACAAAATGTCGACGGTCAAAATGTCGACGGACAAAGTGTCGACGGACTAAATGTCGAACGGACAAAGTGTCGAACGGACAGTGTCGAAAGGCATATAAGGAAACAAAGAAAAAGAAATAAAGAGAAAGACAAGGGGGAAAGTGAGGATATAGTTTAAAGTTTATAGTTTACCAGAGTGTCGAAAGACATAAAGAAACGAAAAAAAAGAAATACGAGAAGATAAAGGAGAAAGTTAGGATATAGTTTAAAGTTTATAGTTCACCTTCCAAGCACTCATTATCCCCCACTTCCTTTTCAGAATCCAGATGTAAAGTAAGATAATACTTTTCAGACGGAGGGTTAAACACGAGTAGTCTGAAAACCGATTTATTACCATGTCTGAGAAGTGCAGATCAAGTTAATGTCCAAAATCTGTGAATTTTTGAGAAAGTATTACCCTTTCATAATGGAAATCATTAAGACAAACATGGGAGGAAAGAAACTCATACATGAAGGATATGTTTATGTAGTGGACAAAAAGAACGAAGATAGAATATTTTGGAGATGTGAAAAACGTGGTTATTGCAGCGGTAGAGTTATACGATTGAAGAAACAATCTCTTCTACTAAAAATCATTGCCATCCGCCTGAGATGGTCCACATTGATGCTCTTAAAGTAAAACAATGAAAGAAAGTGCAAAACGTTCTGAAGAAATAACATCCACTATAATTAATAAGTGCACAAATGACATTCCTGTCGATGTATGTGGAACATTACCCAAAAAAGAATCTCTTGCACGCACAATAAGAAGAGCGCGCAATTCAATATCTGCAGATGAAGATTTGACTGTAACAACAAGAGGAGAACAATTTTGGTGCTACTATAGCGTGATTCCTACCTCGATTCGGCGGTCCACCTTTTAATTATAGCTTCTTACCTTGTTTACTAATTGCTTGTTTACATTCCAATGTCCATCGCTCTTGACGATTGGTTAGGTTTAGTCATGATATTTGCGTTAGTTTTAACGAAAATATCGTGACTAAACCTAACCAATCGTAGGTAGACCACATACTATAGTAGCACCGAAACTATTTTTTAAATAAATAAAATTGAATAATAAATAGCATTTTATATTTATTATATTTTCATTTATACCTTGGATAGGAATCACACTCTACAGTACTGTAGTTTCGAACCAAAACGGGTAGGAATCACCCTATAGTATCGAAGTCACCGGTAGGAATCACGCTATAGTAGCACCACAATTTTTATTATTTAAGAATGAAGAAATTAGCATTTACTCTACTACAAAAAATCTCCGTATTCTGGAAACAAAGAGAAGATGGTTTAGTGATGGTACATTTGATTGTGCCCCTATTAGTAAGCAGCTTTACACCATTCACGCTATTGTTGCAGAAAATAAGACTTTACCTCTTGTATATTGTGTCACAACCAAAAAAGATGAGAACACATATGATACAATATTTAATTTCTTACATGAATATAAATTAAACCCCATTTCAATTACTGTTGATTTTGAACGCTCTGCTATTAACAGCATTAAGAAGATCTTTCCAGATACCGCGATTTATGGATGTTATTTCCATTTCGGGCAATGTTTGTGGAGAAAAATACAATCTTTAGGGCTGCAAAATTGGTATAATGAGCCAGCAAATGCATTGATAATAAAAAAAATCCAAGCACTCGCATTTGTTCCACCGGATGATGTATATACTCTTTTTAGCGATCTAATGGGATCTCTTGATGAAGAAACTGACGATACATTAGGAGAATTCTTGCAGTATTTTGAGACTACATGGCTAGGTGTTGTTCAGCGAGGAAGAAGGAGAAAACCTAGGTTTGAAGTTGATTTATGGTCAGTTTATGAGAGACTTGCCAACGATTTGCCCAGAACAAATAACGCTCTTGAAGGCTGGCATAATGCCTTCAAGAGAAGGGTCATGATTAGCCACCCTACCGAAGCGAAGCTAATTAATAAAATTTGACTGGAGTAGGCAAGCACAGAAATGGCTTTAGAGCAAACATTCCAGGGAAGGAATATTGAAAGAAAAAATAAGAAATATACTTCAATAAATCAGCGTTTAAAAACAATATTTGAAAGTTATGACGTTCAAAATGGATTAGATTATCTAAAAGCAATAGCTCATAATTTATAATAGTTTGAAATTGATTGATAAACACGTTGCCTTCTATTATTACTAATATTATTTCCTTTGAAAAATGATTTTTATCAAGCACAATAAATTTTTAATCCATTTTTATTAATCACAATAAATTTTTATTTCATTTTTAATAATCACAATAAATTTGTATCTCATTCATGTATTTATTCTGCAACCTTGAATTTTTTAAATAAATTGTTCGTTCGACATTCTGTCCGTTCGACACTCTGTCCGTTCGACACTCTGTCCCTTCGACATTTAGTCTGTCGACACTTTGTCCGTCGACACTGTTTGTCGACACAGAGTCGTTTCTTTATATGTCTTTCGACACTCTGGTAAACTATAAACTTTAAGCTATATCCTCACTTTCCCCCTTGTCTTTCTCTTTATTTCTTTTTCTTTGTTTTCTTATATGCCTTTCGACACTGTCCGTTCAACACTTTGTCCGTTCGACATTTAGTCCGTGGACACTTTGTCCGTCGACATTTTGACCGTCGACATTTTGTCTGCACTCCATATATGCGTATATATATATATATATGTGTGTGTGTGTGTGTGTGTGTGTATCTCTGTGCGTATTTTGGTGAAAAACAATAAATTCTTAATTATTGTCCATTCTGTGTCGCCTTCGTGGTTAATCGAAATTTATGATGGCTCAACGCACACATACTAAAAAAGTAATATGTCATGAATAAAGACTTCATGCAAAATATTAAGACAAGAGCTTATTGTTATCCCACCCCTCAATGCATATCTATTTTACCCCTCATGAGAAAATTTTCATTTTTCTGGCAAATATATTTATTTTGTGATGTCCTCTTAAATTTGGTATATAAAATTCATAAATAAAATTGGAAGATAAGTAGGTCATTTTCAGGAATGGTCCAGTAACCCCCTTATATTCTTTAGAGAGAATTCTAGAAAATTCTTCCTTCAGGATAACTATTCTAGAATTTCCATTTTTTCCCTTTATGGATTATATGATGTTTTATTTGCTTTTTCATCTATAATTACTGATATTTTCACAAGTTTACTGTTCTAGAAAGGTTACTTCATGTTACTTTACAACTTTCTTACAGTAATCAAGTCATAATATAATTTAGGTGAGTGATTAATGATTATATTATATTATTATTAAGACTAACAGGTGGTAAAACTTTTTCCCTCAGAATTATGGCAAAAACCAGAAACAAGTGTGAAGTCTGGTTGGTCGGACAAGTGCTGGAAGAGGGTTTTTCTGAGAAGCAGCTTCCAACTAACAGTGATGTCCTTAAACGTCTTTTTTATCACATTAAGGTGGGAAAGCAAAATGTCTCTGTAGCTTGCGCAACTGTAGCCAACGAATTAATTGCTATGTGGGAAAAAGCCTCCTTAATTACATCCCACAAGCCTTATATTGTCTCAAAGCTTAAAAGGCTTTACAATAAGCATGAAGGGCTGGTCAAGAACCGAACTCGACGAACTCCTACCCAAGAGAAGAATGAAGCAGAATTTGTCACCAGCTTAAAGAAGCTTTTCGATGTAGCTCATTCAGAAGTGGAAACAGAAATAAAATTGCAGGGGGATAAAGATTTTCTTAAGGATCAAAGGAACGATCGGAAAATGATTATGGGTCCAGAAGACAAGGAGTTTTCAAGAAAGGCAAAAGCACGACAGATAAGCATGGAAAGAATGGAAAAACTTCGCAGGAAATCAAAGGAAGAAATGAGGCAATTGACAAAGGTTGTGGATCTCAACCAATGTGAAAATTCCGGTTCAGGAGGAAGTGAAGAATCATCTGGTGATGAATTGTTCTACAGAGCACTCTCATCATCATCTTCAAAAAAGGAGAAGCTTGAACCAGGTGTAATTGTTAGGAATAAAAAGTTCTTGGCTGCTCTGGACCGCACTGGAACATCTGCAAGAGCTGCTATGCACATTGTGGCACCTGCCCTTTCAGCTGCTGGAGTGGAAATTGAAGAGATCACACTTTCATCATCCTCTATCTACAGGTCTCGGCGATCAACACGGATGCAGATGGGAGAAGACATTAAAGCCAGTTTCCAACCAAATACCCCTTTAATAATTCATTTTGATGGAAAGCTTCTTCCATCCATGCATGGGGGTAAGATTGATGTAATGCCCATTGTTGTGACTGGTGCAGGCGAATTAGAAAAATTACTGTCTATTCCAAAGCTTATTTCTGGAACGGGAGAAGAAATGGGGAGAGCAGTTTTAGATGTCTTGAAGCAATGGCCACAAGTAAATGAGTGGGTAGCAGGCCTTTGTTTTGATACTACTGCAAGCAATACAGGTATCCATGCTGGGGCTTGTACCATCATCCAAAAGGCCCTTCAGAGATCACTCCTTTTTCTGGCATGCCGCCACCATATCCACGAGCTTCTTATCACTGCAGTTTTTGACATGTTTTTCTCTTCTTCGGGTCCACAAATTCCCTTATTCAATCGATTCAGAGATTGTTGGGATAACATTGATCAGCAGAATTACAAGCCCTATGAACCCAATGATCTCACCTCAGAATCTTTAGATCATTGGATCTTGAAGCACAGAGACAAGCTTATTTCTTTCATCAACTCCAAACTTCAAGAGGGCCACACTCGAGGTGACTACAGGGAATACTTAGAACTTGCACTTCTCTTCCTTGGTTGTCCAATGCCTAAAACAAATAAAGGCTCTGATAGCAGATTCCACTACCCAGGAGCTTACAGCAGAGCTAGATGGATGGGAAAGGGCATCTATTCCTTAAAAATTTACTTATTTAGGAACCAATTCCTTCTCACCCCTCATGAAAAACAAGCTCTGATACGAATAAACGCCTTTTCAGTGACAGTTTATCTTCAAGCTTGGTATACATCTCCAGTTGGAATTGATGCTCCAGCAAATGATTTGGCCCTCCTCAAGATGCTACATATCTACAAGATCCAGGTTGATAAGGAAGTGGGTGCTACAGCCCTCAAAAAACTTCAGAACCATGGTTGGTACTTGAGTGAGGATCTTGTAGGATTTGGCTTTTTCTCAAACCTCGTGACTGAAGATAAGGTTCTAATGCTCCACAACCTTCACCACGCGCCTCCTCGAAAAGTGAGGGCAAGAAAGGTGGACCCCCGAATGTTGCAAAACCCCAATGACTTAAAGATTACCAGTTTTGTCACAACTCAAACACAAGACTTCTTCAAGTGTTTGAAAATAGAAATTCCCAAGAAACTTGAAGACATTGAGGAGCACCGTATTCGGGTCATGGCAGTCAAAGTAATCAACGACTGTGCTGAACGAGGAGTCAAACTGGCTACAGAGTTTAATGAGAAGCTCACAAAGAGTGAGGAAGAGAGACAACTGGCCTTTCAAATCATTGAAAATCAGAGAAAGGAGGTCCCTCAGCCACTGAAATCCCTATATTCTTAATCAATATATGTCTTAAATAGAATTTAAGTCGCTTTGTTTTGAAACATATTTTTCGTTCAGTCTTATATTTGCTCTAATTATCCATTAATGTAAAAGAAGTGCCATCTGAGGGGTACCTTTTTATCATTCAAATAAAATGATATTTTGTCTATTTGTTTTTCTTCCTTTATATAAAAAAATAAAAGTGTGTGCGTTTATCAAAATTCAATTTGAAAAATTACCATATAATCGTGAAACGGTCTATATATATATATATATATATATATATATATATATGGTATGGTCCTAATAATACATTTCTACTCCTCATATTTTATCGTAAATGCTTCATTTGTGGTTATCCTCAATTATAGCCTAGATTGCATTAGGATTTCTGAATACAAATCGAATTATGAAAAAATGGACTTTACTTAAAAAAGATTCAGTATGGGCTAATCATGTTAATTTCTCCTTAAAGGACGGATGCGGAACTTGTTCGTGTTACAGCTACTTTTCGCGACAGCTTTGATGAAAGGCAAATATATGACGGCGATTTGGAGGCTTTACCGCGCAGCCAACCCAGTGACCTGAATACCGAGGTCGAGGTATTGGCTCACATCAGGTCCAACGAATGCCAGGTCATCGAGGAACTAATGTAAGTTTTTATGGTTAAGAACAAAACACATTGTATTTTCATTCAATTTATTAAATGGTAGAAAGCATGTTTTAGTACAATTCGGCTTACAGAACTAGCGTCCATTAAATAAGACTAACATTATGGAGACATTTTACAGTTACAATTTTATATATATATATATATATATATATATATATATATACACACACAGTGTATATAATATATAATATAATATTATATATATATATACACGTAAAACTTTACATAATATAGTTACAATTCTATATACACACGTAAAACTTTACAAAATACATCAAGTGCGTACAAATCGGAACCTTTTTTTTATCGGCATACCAATTCATCATTCATCTCAGTGTCGCACAAGAATAATTTTTAAAAATTTATAAATCCCCTCCCACGTGACATGTGCAGGAGAAATGAAAGACAGTATATGCCACTAGTATTACTAAAATATCCTTGGAAGCGGTAAGGATTCCAGACAAATTCAGGGACATGTAGCTGTTCGATGAATTGTACAACAGCAGGGTCACTTCAGGGCTGAGTGCCGAGTGAATCAAAATAGTACATTCTTTCCCTATTTTTAAAATAGATTGCAAACCAATGAATCCCTTCACCCCCACAATGTCCGTATTGACGATAAAACTACACCAATCTCTCGTAGTTGGCAATTTCAATGTTTCATTCTTCGCAAACCCACCGATAAATTTGGAGCGTGTGATTCGGTCACTCTTCATTACTATCTGGAATGTATTCTCGTCCATTTTAAAAGTCTGTGACAACGTTCCTGAAACGATCGAGCTCTATTAGAGCTTGTGATTCGAGGTATACTAGTACACTAATAGGCGCGTCTATAGGGTCAGCGAATTCCAATCTGACTGGGATGTTCTCACTTTGTTGTAGACTTAAGTGTGTATTTACACCAGCAGATAAGTCGGGGGGTAATATCAAATTGGCAAAGGTTAAATTGATCGACAAATTCTTTCTGCGTTATGCCAATCCCAATCTCGTCACAGCCACCGGCAATATGTGCCAGATTACTGTAAGCTCTCGCACAGACCGGGAACACAGCGTCTGATGAGTAGTCCATAACCATAGTCCTGCCCAGTGCAACGCCATTTACGTATAGTATTATATTTTTGAGGCCGGAATTCTCGAATTTAAAGGCGCTCCTTTTATATTTTCCATTCGTCAAAGCGTGATCCTGCATTCCAATTAATATCCTTTTAGGTAGAACTCCCATGGCCACGTTTTCTAGCTGCTTCGAGGCCAACCCGGCGGGCACCGTGTATAGTTTGAGATGTACTCTGTTAATTGGATATTTTACTGTTGCGTGTATTAAATTTTTTAAATTTCTACATACTTCGGCGAACTTAATTTCACTCGCTCTACGCACAGATATGTTTCCATGATGTGAACACAAAGAGCTTTGCGCCCTCTTCTTGATCAGGTCCCAGATTCATGCAGATCTCAGTATTCGTGCGGTTGAGTTTTAGCTTCATATCCACCGCGATTTATGAATGTTATTTCCATTTCGGGCAATGTTTGTGGAGAAAAATACAATCTTTAGGGCTGCAAAATTGGTATAATGAGCCAGCAAAGTTGAGGACATTTTCCAGATAGGCTCGGAGGTGATAATAACCCGTTCCTGCCGAGATGTTAACCTGATTTAAATACACCTCACACTGGCTGAATATGGAGTGTAGAAATTTGGTTTCAGGGTAATTGCAGTCCGTTCCATCTGAATGGGCTATACGCAGTTTAGCGTACATGTGCAGACAGATTGGCTCAAAAAAGTATGGGCCTGGGCTGGGTATCACGAATTCTATAGGGGCACTCGGTGAACTAATAGTGTTTAATGGGTTAATTGTAATAAAGTCGCTATATTCAATAGAAACCTGTGTAGGGGCATATCAAAGAGGGACAGTTCCAATTTAAAACAGTGTGAGCTACACGGATGGATGAAGCTGATTACAAGTAGCAATCAGCCTATGATTCGTGAGAGCAGTGTCCTCAGCTTATATCAGTTTAAAAAATGATCAGCCATAGGCTTCATTCGCTTGCAACACTTCTTTTTTATGTCCTTTTACGTTTAGCGTCACGTGTTGGTAACCCCATCTTCCTGACAGCCCTCTTCTTCTTTCCGCCACCACGCATTTTTCTCTTTGCATCTTTGATGATTTCGTCCCGTGTACGTTTTAAATGTTTTTTAGAGCTTCTTTAGGCTTAGTTCCACCCATTATGTCTTCTACCGCGTTAAAACCTGATTGCAACGCCTTCCTCCCGAGGTATCTAGCCCTCCTCTTCAACAATGGGACAGCCGTGCGTAGTATGGTTGAAAAAAATGGATCCAAGCCCACTCCCACGCTGATATCTCACCCCTCGATAGACTGTGAAAGGCCATCGGGTCATTATAACTGAATGCGACGAAAGTGTAGCTTCACTGTTAAGCTCCCATCACCGAATGGGAAATTTTTTCCCTCAATTGTTCTTATATATATATATATATTATATATTATATAATATATATATATATATATTGAGATATTGGTAAATATATTAGTCGCAACATTCACATAATGGGGCTTGTCATATGTAATGCTCACTCTCTTCCCTCTATGGTTGGGAATGTGTGCAATGCGCAGCAGGCGCGCCTGGGTGTCTCCAACAAATTGATGCGCCACGATATTGCTGTAAATATAGCACATGTCTAGGGATGGGTAGCTTTCACCCAATTTCTCCAACTTCAACTGACACATTAAGCTGGACAAGTCATGTTGTGCCTCGTGAAAGGTATCTCTTTGGAGGGCTGCACCATATCGACCTCAGCCACAATTGTGAACAGCTCTTTGTCTTTAATATTTCTACTAAGCGTTGATTTTAACTTCAGCGTGCGTGCAGGTGTGTCTATGTTTACGACTTCAAAAAGCAAATCGTTTGTCAGGTACGACTTTTCAAGACTCTTGTTTGACCCCGTACAATGTAAGTGGCTCTGTCATAATGACCGATTCCTAGTGTTACATTTGTACTATCGTACTGTACCTCACCGAACAGGACTGATCGCATAGTGTTGTCTAAGGTTATGCCTAATTTTTCACACTCATCGACTCTTCTAAGGATCAGAAATATGATCTGTTCATTTTCAAGAGTTAAAAATTTGGTGGCTAGCTGGAATTCACAAACACAACTTCGTACGAATCACGTTCCAACTCAATGGGCCAATGGAGTTCTGTTACAAAGTTGGCCAGGGTGTTGTTAGGATGTACAGACAGAGAAGAAGAGGACGAGAGTGTGACATAGAAGTGGTTAGGCGCCATGTTGCATGCTAATTAAGCTTCATTATTGCAGCAGCTTTTATATAGGTGTTGAAGCTTTCTGGGTACCCTAGCCATTTCACCAGATACATTTTTCTCTTTCCAGAACCTTTGCTGCCTAAAATTTTTTAAATTTTAAAAACACTTTTTCCTAAATTAAAAGTCACTTTCTGCAACTCCTCGCGGTAAAAGCGTAGAGTGTGGCGGCGGTGTTCCATCTCTTCTCCATCAGGCTTTTTGCAAGTACCTCTTTCTAAAACTTCGATAGGTGTTGTGCCAATCGCGCGATGGCGTGAACGGTTGTATGACGAGGCCAATGATCCCAGAATGTTTATATATCTGTATGTGTTTTTTGTGTAAAATAGCGATGCATGCGTTCCTTTATGGTACGTTGAACTCTTTCAGCTAAAGGGGCCTTATGTATAGAATTGCTAGTGTAGTAACTGATATTAAACTCTGTCAGCATGTTCTGAAAAGCGCGGCCTATAAATTCTTTCCCCATATCCGTACAAAAATAGCCAGGAACCCTGTTTTCTTTCAACATCAACGTTTTGGTAGCTTTAGCAACTGTTTCAGGCAATTTATTTTTCAGAGGACTTAGCCACAGATATCTATAGAACACATCTATTATGAATAGGATGTAGCGGTAGCCATCATTATACAATGAATATCTCTGCATGTCTGTTAAATCCGCTTGCCAAATAGAGTCAATCGAAGCCGCTGTTGTCTTGGCCGTTTTAAACCTTTTTCTCACGGACTTGTGAAGTGTATAAGCATCCTTTTCCCGCAAAAACCTCTCAACATCTTTTTTCCCTACTGCATCATTGTAAACACCTCTGTACAGTCTATTAACACCGCCATAGGAGGCGGGGTTAGAAATGTCATAATAGCGTTTTCTTAATATGTTAGCCATTTGCGTATTTTAGAGACACGTGGATAAGGTTGGCCGTTTGGTCTCTTTCTCCTCTTCAGAGATGCCACTGTTGGAGGTGATGGCGTACTCAGTTGTGACCATGCGAGACTTGGTCCAAATCTTTTAACCTATTCAGATTTCCTATCAATGTTTTGGGGACATTTATTTGTTGTCGTCTTACTTTTATATGCTTCCATCCTGTTGGTGAGGGCCTGTTCCACTTTCTCACCACATCATGGACAATGTCGACGATATTCGATCCCTGTACCCTTGTTCCTTCAACAATGACCTCGCCTGTATCGGTCCACTGTATGATGGGGTCCTCACTCAATAGGTTATAAAGACTTAAGCCTTTATTCCTCAATGTATGTGGGAGACTGCTTTTTAATACATGCTCGATGTGTTGCGTTCCGTTATTCTTTGGTTGGTCATCTCTAACGTTGGCCCCAGGTCCTATGTCGCCATGCTCATCGTTGCTCGCGCTGTGCCTAATAACCACGGGGAGCTCTGTCGGATGCTTATAATCTTCGTATTCATGAAGAAATTTCTGCAGAGCCTCTTTGTACAAGATCCTTTTCTCATCAGGTAACTTTTCATTGTTTAATAGGTCTATCAATTCGCTTTCCACTCTTTTAAGTCTGCTTTTACGGGGTTCTAGAACCATGTCTGGATTTTGAACTTTGCAGTGAAGCATACACCTCGTGCGGAATCACTACCACTTTCTTCATTATATTAATCTAGTTAGTAAAGGTTCCAAAGATGAAAATAAGATGGGGGGGGGGAATGGCGAGCGCACGTATTATGTTCTTGTAACGACGTAGGCGAGCCTTCTGAGGGGATTTCATTGGCACATTACATTTATAACATTAAGACAGATTTCACAGATGCATTTTAAAAGTCGGAGTCGACATTTTTAACAAACATCTGCTGCAATGCCCGGGGTAATCGTTGAATAGATTTTTATTAATTCACGATATTTCTTTCGCCTATTTGTCATTCTGGAATATACACCGTTTCAAAGTCGTTTGGGAATATATTCGTTCTTAGAAGCAGCCTAAAGGTGTTTCGCGGGTGAAGGTCACAGAGCAAAAATCCGTAACGCTGACTTGTGGCTTTTTTATAAACCTCTTAAAACTCCTTATGCTGATTCAGGAACATTTGATTGGCTAATACCCCAATTTATGACACATCTCTACGTTGCGCGAATAAGACTAGATATTGTGTATTTAACAACACATCGCGCATGTACCTATTTTTGAAAAATAGATTCTGATTGATGAAGAATACGCTTATGTTAAGATGGTGGGAGAACACTGTAAATGTCTCGGCAAACGTTTTATCCATTTACAACATGAGATCGTCAATTACAGTGACTGTATGCTCATTTCTCTTTAACGAATTAACGTCATATACACCTTTGTGAAACAAAATATCATCTTGGTAGTCTTTGAACACTGAGTGATACGTCGAATAGCACAATATTACTTTAAGCACAAGTTTTGAGAACATCTCCCCTTTTAATGATTTTAAGCATAAACACAGTTTTACCACATCCTGTAGGGCCACATATAATACATGTGGAGGGGCTTGTGAACCTGAATTTTTCTACAGATTCCATCTCTAACACGTCACACCCCTAAGTGGGTCATTTACAAAATAAAGTTTCAAAAGGATATTTCCCTTACACATTCCTCACTAGCGAAACTTTAAATTAAGTAGGGCTACCTCCACCCAAACATTACTTTAACTACTTTAACTACACCAACATGAGTGATAGTGAGCGTGAAGATTTTGACTGCTACTATAACAGTTTTAATGAAACTAGTCCATACAATACAGCTGATGAATGTGAGCGTTATTGCGTGAATGATGTGCGCATGCTTAAAGTGTTTCCAGACCATTAGAAGGATGTACATAGCCCGTTTCAAATGCGATCCGCTGCAAGTCGCAACCATGATCGCCTCTTTATGTTTTACAGTGTTCAAGAATAACTTCATGCCTAAAGACACCTTAGCCGTCATTCACAGAAACAATCCCTGCAGTTATGGGCACAAGGCTATTTACTGGCTCATACACCTACAGCAACAGACCGGGTATACATTAAACACGCCCGCAACACGGGGAAAGTACCCATTAAGGCCAATGGACGTGTTTTTTGGGTTGATGGTCTAAGTGAGGATCCAACCACTGGTGAGAAGACTGTATACTCCTTTAACGGCTGCTGGTGGCACGGATGCCCACGCCCTGAGTGTACCGTAACAGGGGACCTCCATGGAAGATCCCCCGCCGACAGCCTCGAATGGACCCGTAACCGTGATCAACTTATAGGCTCCCGGTTCACTCACAAGATCTTGTGGGAGTATGAATATGATGCACGGATGGAAACAGATGGCCAATCCCGTGAAGAAATAAGGGCCATCAAGCGTTCAATGGTGTTGGACACTTTCAAATGCGGTGACAGCTTGTTTCGAGGGCGTACAAATCCATTCAAGCTATACTTTCCACCTACGGAGGGCGTGAAACTCCACTACTACGACTTCTGTTCTTTATATCCCTACGTGATGAAGAACAATCCGTACCCCGTAGGTGGGCCTGAAAAACGAATGGGCCCCGCCATACCAACCATCGAGGAGTTCTCAGCTAACTTGAGTGAGCGCTACTTTGGACTCTCTTTCGTAGACGTGCTCCCCCCTCGCGAATTATGGATGCCGATCTTCCCCGTCATTATAGATCACAAGCTCATGTTTCCCCTGTGCGTGAAGTGCGCAGAGGAGAACAATGGGGGATTGTAATCATACAACCAATCAGCGTAAGATCAGAGGTGTATATACAAGCCCTGAGCTGGACCTAGCCGTTCGCCATGGATACAGAATAATGAAGATACATGAGGTATAGAGGTTTCACAAGCTACCCAACCTTTTCACGCCATATATAAAGGTTTTTTTGAAGGATGAGGTAGAAGCATCGGGGTATCCGCGAGGAGTTGACACCGAAGATGAAAAAGTCTTGTATTCAGCGTTACCATGCCCGTGAAGGTATACAGCTTGATCGTTCCCAAATTGTTAAGAAACCTGGCAAGCGCTTTGGTGCAAAGTTGTGTCTAATCGGTCTTTGGGGAAAATTTGCATAGAATTCTGGCAAAGGGAACGTTCATTTGGCACAAAGTCATAGTGAAGTCTGGGATTATACCAACGCTCCCGATAAAGAGGTTATGGAGATCGTGAATTTAGGTAATACTTACATAATAAAGTACAACACCACCGAAATGGCAACAGATACCTCACGGGTTACAAACATACCTGTAGCCAGCTTCAAAACGGCCTACGCCCGCACCAAGCATTGGGGACTACTGCACTCTCTTGGGCGGAGGGTGCTGTACGCTGATACAGCGTAATATTCACAGAGAGGGAGGGTGAATACATGCCTCCTATTGGGGAATTCCTCGGAAAGTTAACTGACGAGATCAAGGATGAGTACGGTGATGATGCATACGCTGACTCATTTGTATCAACAGGGCCAAAAACGTATGGGGTACGGGTGAGGGTGGGGGAGGATATGAAATATTTCGTGAAGGCTAAGGGTATCACGTTTAACCAGGCGAACCGACAAGTCGTTAACGTTGACTCATTGAAGGATCTAGTGTGCTTGGAAGATGAGGGCGACCAGCCACCCCAACTGAGTGTGAGGACCCACAATTTTCGGGCGCAGAAACTGGGGTGTGTGAAGGAACTTAGGGGCACGAAGGTGTGCCGTAACACCTATAGGAAGCGTTACCAGGTGCCTGGTACCTATGATACCATACCCTTTGGATACCTTAATCTTTGATTGTTCATATATATATATATATATATATATATATATTATATATGTGTGTGTGTGTGTGTGTGTGTGTGTGTGTGGATTGTTAACGATATGTTTATTTATTATGTATATTTGTTTCAATTAGGGTTTCATTTTCTCCTTTGTGTGCGTCCGTGTGTACAATCCTAAGCTCCGCCCACTGTTAGCTCGGTTATGTGAGTCCTGCTACTACCTGGGCATATCTCTACCACTGCCTTCTCAATTGACCTCTGCAAACCCTGGAGCTCAGGCGTGTATTTTCCCACGTAGACGAAAAATAGTGATGGCTACTTTTGATATTGCGTGTTCGACGTTTATGAAGTGGTATTACGTAAAGTCGGAAGGTGTCGTGAATACTGAAAAACGACCTACCCCCCTTCCTTTTAGACTTTTAAGGCTACATTGAATCGTGCGAAGGAACAAGATGTTCAAATATCCAAATATGGATATTCTGGAGAGAGTATTACCGGATTTCGCGGCACACAAACGATGTAATGGACTACGTTGTAGGGCTAAACTGTATAAAAGCCTACATATACTGTGAGGTGAAAGAAATAACGCGTTCAGGAGAGAAGCAACGGATATGAATAATGAGTCTTGTTGACGAGTGGTATGACAGGCAGTATTATGTCATGCTGCATCATACCGAGTACGCGTATCCTGCGGCTGAGAATGTAAACCTTGTCATCATGGACAAGCTAAAGTACTTTTACCACTACATTCATATATATCATGACGAGGTTCGCAGTGAGGTTGTGGCTAAAGCCAGTGTGAGTTTTTGATAGAATTTAGAGACGAGTATCGATTGTTAAACAAAATGGATAAATACGGTCACATGTTTCTCTTAAATAGTGCACCGGATTGCTAATGTGTGGAGAACATCTAGTGCGCATAAAACATTAAAACTGAAATTGCCCATGTTTCGGAAAATTGCCCAGTATAATGGGTACAAGTACTCGCATGATTCATGCTAGAACAAATCCGTACACGATTCAACAGCTTATGGTGTGACTCGCTCCCCCGTCGAGCCGATCCGCCCACCCGTGGCCCATAGTCATCTTAGAGCTTGAACCGAGTGGACGTGCACTCCTCGAATACGATGGTACTTCCTTTGAGAAGCATTCGCAATGCCGCGTACGGTGTGTCCGTGACAAAGACATTTCGTGTGTTCAGACGTGAAACCGGCACCATTAACTATGTACTTGAAAAGACTGGTAGACAAGCAAACTCTTGTAAACGTAATGTTATTTATTTCAGTGTTGAGGAGATGAATAGAGTCTTCGTGATAGTTGAGAAGTGGGGTGAGGACCGTTATAAAATACCTGCAGGTGTAACTACAAGAAGAGAATAGATTAGTGATGCCCCCTCAAATGCCGTTGTTTGCACGTTGTGTGTAAATAACGATCAGCCATGCATTGATATACGACTGATGTGGAAGAATGCATCTGATAATAACGTTCTTGTCCCCACGCGAAACCGATTCATCCTCGACAGAATGTTTGAAATCGTCGGATTCCGCAAGCTGAAGCCTATATTAGACGCGCGTGTTACGGATATGATTTATTTTGACACTGTTCTTGAATATGCATACACCGCTCTGCTCGACGGGCTTATCGAATCTAGGAATGAACAATGCGAGAATAGTCTAGAGCTTGATGTTTATTTAAAAGGTTTAGACTCTTCGAAATATCATGAACTTTGTTACAAAGGACTTCAGCGGTACAGGGCTGAGCTCGCCTACACTGTTCACCCTGAAGAATTGTACCTCTATATAATGAGCAGCTGTCGTTACGACTTGGAAGATTATTTCAATTGCAGCTATACGTTGTGAAGAAGAGTTCACGATTGAAAAGCTCGGTTCGGTAAGAAAAAACCCTCGATTGGAAAGGATTGTTTATAAACTTGTATTTAAAAATCATGTGGTGGCTAACGATACCTTCTTTGTGCGGCTTTTGAATGTATTCTATCTGTGTTTAAAGGTAACTTGCCAACCGAATATAAAGTGGGCACAAAAATAGTATTGAACGATATGAAGGCCACTTACATCGAGTATAGGCGACCGCACAACTTGAGCGGTGAAATAATGTTAAATCGTATTTATTGCGTAGTGCAAATCAATAATGATGTGACTGTAGACTCGATTACGTGCGAGTTTAGTGTTTTAGTTAGGCGCAGTAGAGGGAATGTATTTTGATGCATATTTGTTTTCAATATATTTAATTATTTAACATAATTGTGTGTGTGTATATATATATTTTTTTTTCCTGTACTATGTTGATGATTATACTCCATCGTTTGGTATATAATTATTTTTTTATTTACAATATATTTAATTATTTAATATAACTATATATATATATATATATATATATATATATATATCCTGTACTGTTATATTGATGGTTATACTCCATCGTTTTGTATTATATTATTTTTTATTTTTTTGGTTATATTCTGTATATATTCCTTCGTTCGTATTAGTTATGCTATTATTATTTTTTATTTTATTTTTTTTATCATATATATTCCATCGTTTGTATAGGATTGTATATTTATTTTCTATATATTTCGTGAAATTCATTCCAATAATTCTTCTAAATAAACAGAATGATGTAATGGTGTTTTATTTAATTCTTTTGGCTGTATATATAAACGATATTATCATTTAATTATATGTATACCAAATGGCTGGTTAGGCCTTCTAAACCGACTGAAGGATTTCTAAGCCAACTGTCAAGAATATCTGAATAGCGCAATCTGGCAGCTGAAAGTTAATTAATATATACACCTGCCTTCTAGGTCTTCTAAGTCAACTAGCGGGTTAAGCCAACTGGCGGATTAAGCCAGCTATCGGATAATGCCAACTGGTGAAAAGCCAACTGTCAAGAATATATGCTTTAATGAAATAAATAGCGCAATTTGCCAACTCAACACTAATAATGTACACCTGAACAAGCCATTTACGCCTTCTAAGAAGCCTTCTAAGCCAACTGGCGGATTAAGCCCCTTTGGGGGTTAGGCCATCCCAACTTCTCCCCCAAAGACCATCCTCCTTTCTCCCCCTCTCTTAGGATAGGTATACCCCTTTGGGGAGGTGAGACCGTCCCATCTTCTCCCCAAAGAGGTTAAGGGTACTCCCCCAGCAAGCTGGGGGGGTTTCCCTTCATTGCAGCTTGGGGGATAACCCCTCCCCCTGGTTGCATAACCTCTTGCAACATTTGCAATTGCATTGCACTCTAACCTTTGCGGTCATACTACTATAAGGTGTATCTCATAAAATGTAGCAATAGTCGGGTTGCACGGGGTGGGAACCCTGCATTGTTTGTTATAAAGCAAATCTTGACATATTTTGAAAGCTTATACCACCCCATTCAAGAATCCATCGGGTGTACACCTGACCCCCGCTTGACTTTTTCAATATGGCCGCCATTTTCCAAGATGGCCGGCAAACTGAAAAATCCCATATCCTGGTCAATACTTGATGGATTTTGATGATCTTGGTGTCATTTCTAGGGGTTTTTAGGATGATGAATCGATCTGGAGGGGTTGCAGATACTTTGAGAGTCGTTTTGATCCACATTCGTCAATACTCAAGGTCATTGGAGGTCAAACGCCTCCCGAAATAAGGAATATCCCATATCCCGGCCAGTCGTGGAGATATTTTGGTGATCTTACTGTCGTTTTTATGGTTTTGGGCGAGACTGAGTAGTTCTATAGGCACATGATAACAGTAGGATATCATTTTGCAACTCTATGAGTCAAGTCAAGGTCATTTGAGGTTAAAGTTTGGCCTTGAAATATGATAATGCCACAGTTGACATCACTGTATTTGCTTTATTTCAGTGACAATTTCTACAATCTAGCTAACTGCTGAGCACTTAACATCTTTTCTGCAGATAAAACCAGATCATAATGCTTAAATGACATAACCCACATTATATGGATATGGATATTCGGATAGAAACCACAACTTATGCTGAAGTGCAGGGCACATGCATTCTATGGAAGGTTGCAAAGCTACAAGATATGACCTCGTAAGCAAAACAAAGCTCACACCTAGCTGGGGGATTGGCATTGACAACTTTGATACAGCTATTCACATTAGGTAACCATTTATTGGGGGCAAATATCAAAAGACATGGTTGTGTCAGGATCGTCAGGATCATCAGTCTGCTCTTCGTTTGCGTTTTGGGTCAATGGATTGTTGCAATCCAAGCCGTTGCCACATGCACAGAACATTGTGCAAGTGATTCCGCGTCCCATGCAGCCGCAGCGACTCCCCCTGCATGCTGATTGTGATTCACACCCACATCTGATTAGCTTCAGAACTTCATCTGGTGCTAAGCACACTCCTTCACCAACTGTTTTTGGGATGAGAACTCTGTTTCGTCTCTCTCCCACCCATAATGCACAGGATCAAGTGGTGGTGGGTCACACTTTAGTGCATCGAGCCAGTTCGCCACAGTGTAGTGGGCTCTGAGCATATTTTGATGGAAAGCTTCAGTTGTTGGTGGTAGAGAACATAGTTTGGGTGCAGCAGTTCCCGACTTCCCTGTCTTCTGAGCCCATACACGCTGACGACACTCAGTAAGAGATGAGGATTTCTTATCCCCATAGCATGCAACAATGAACGCTGTTGCCTATTTCTCGATATGGTCAAAGCATGCATCAAGGGACCCCAGCTTGTCTAGCTTCCGACCCTTCTTGGCTGTGGCAATGACAGTGGCTTTGCCGATGCCATGTATTGCTGCAACTGTCACAACCACTCAAAGCATGTAGTTTGAGGATTTGTGGGATGATGTCTTTGTGCTGAGTTACAGTTGCTCGGATGTCCAGTCTAGGGTGCCACACTCTATAGGGGCACTTTTTAGAATTAGGAAATTTCGAATGGCCCTTAGTCATATTGTTTGGTTGGATGAGAAAACCCTAAATATGAAGTTTGTAGTAATGCCTAGTTAAGAATATTAATTTTTGTTTAATTATTATAATGTTTAATATAAATCATTTACTAATAATTGTGAAATTGTTTGAAATTGTTTAAAATGGGTAGAGTTGGCAGTCCTGAACAGAGGCCGAGAGAGCAGACTACCCCCACAAGGGAGTCAGTCTTCTAGGCAACGCGTTACGCGTAAGGTTGGCGAAATGTAACGTAAAGTTTAATTAATTGTTTGTGTTCCTCTCCGACGTAAATTATTATAATAGAAATTCCGTACTCGCATCCCCCTAAATTACTTAAACCATTTTCGGAATCAATAAAACGTTCACAAGTGTTAAAATAGAGTATTAATAAAACCCCTTCCCCCTTTGGTTTGTAACGGTTTTCAGTCTCGGCGTAGCTACCATGAATATAATTGTAAAGTAGTGTTGAAATGATTAAAGAAAGCAAGCGATAAATGAAATAAAGAGCCGATAGAGAATAAATAAAGAAGAAAGTAAATAATAAAAGGCGTTCACTACATCTGGTGGCTAGCGGTGGTCTTACATCATATTTTGTATGAGGCTTACCCACGTGACTAGTATTTCGATTAAAATTCTTCCAACCCGGTAAAATAGCCAATAGCGTTAATGAATATTTTATTTCGATTATTAAAATATGTAAATGCAAAGTTTACCCCGTTTGCAGGCAAATTTCGATTTTCATTCCTTAAAATTCATTGTAAATGTAAATTCAAAATGGCGCCCCTTACATTCCAAATTATTCTGAGTCGCGTCGCTTCAAAAAAGTTCGCGCGTCCAAATTTTTTTTTGTTTGAGATTGAGTCTAGTGACTCAAAATTTCTTTTAGTCGTGGTGCAGAGTCGGTAGAAAAACTTGTCCGACTCAATATTGCGAGTCATTATTACGTTAAATTTCGTTCATTAGGTCGGAGAGGACATAGTTTTGAAAATTATCGTGCTGCCTGAGGACTCAATTTTTCTTTTTTTCGTCTCTTCCACTGTTATGCCTGTTCAGCTTACCTTTGTTTACTTTTTGCGTTTAAACTTTTGGAATTAGTGATAATTGTGATCAGAATAATGATTAATAAATAAATTTTATACGGTCCTGTCAAAATGTTTCAGCGAAAATTTGTACCGATTGTAAAACATTTCATGAACATGAAAAACTTTCTGGGTTTCATTAGCAGATTTTTGATTATATTTCGATTGGTTGTACATAAATTATAATGATAGGCTTATTTTAAATAATTGTTTATATAGATTTACGGGCTTTTTGCTTTGCTTCGCTTCGCGCTAAAATAGGATTACGTTACATTTTAAGGGACAAATCGAAAAATAATCTTAAACATATTAAATTTGTCAGATTTGGCCGTATAGGATTGTGTTAAATTTCAAAATAAGCAGAATTCGTTTAACTGAAATAGAGAAATTGTTGTGAAATTTTCTATAAATTTATTTTTTTATTTTTTTTATATACTCATTAATTATATACTCATTAATTATATACTTACTTATTAACTTATACGTATATATTAGTTATATACTGTATATAATTTTATATATTTATATACTCATAAAGTTTGGTAGGTAGGCTGATTATCTATTTTTTTCTCTCTCAGTTTCTTTCGTTCATTTCATGACAATTCCGACATATTTTGTAAAATGGCTATTGTATTGTACTGAAGGATTTCTTGTAGGCCTATCGTTAAATATTGTTCGGAGATTAACCGTTACTACGGTATATGTCTATTGAGTAGTAAATTTTTAGTTATTTAACAAAATTTTAATTGGTTTAACATAAATAATCATAGGATTTTTCTTTAATAAGCACAAATGTTATGCATTAAATTCTAAATTGTTCTTTCCGCGCATAACATTGAATTTATTAATTATAGGTCTAAAATTGCGGCGGTACAAATATTTTATGAAATTTGGATATTATAATTTTTTTCGAATTACAGAAATTTGCGTAGAAAGTTTTCATATTGGTTCTTTGTTTTATAGATTCATTTAATTTTATTTTTATAGGTAGGCCGATTTTTCTTTTTCTTTCCAGTTCAATGACAATGGTAAAATTTTTATTGGGAATTTAGAGTGTATTCTAAAAAGGATGTTTTGATTTGATATTTTAATTTGGGTATTAGAAATGAAAAATGTCCTCTTTTTTTTAGTTCGAGCGTTTGCATAGAAAAAAAATTACAAACTTATGTCAGGATATAATGCAGTTTCATTCGGTTACGTAGGGATATTTGTATAGAGGTTCGCTTACAAACAAAGCGACCGCTCTCAATTAGGCAATGTTTTGTTTGTTTACAGTAGGTTACGTGTATTTTTGAGTGCATATTATCTATTCTTCTTTAGTATAACGATGCAACTTTGTAGTTTCACTTGGAAACGATAAATTACTGAGATTTTTGTGATTTGCAAACCATACTGGGGTTTCTGTTGAAGGAGAGAGTTGTATCTCAGATGTAATTTGCGAATTGCGAGTTCAATTCATATGAAATTTAGAGTTTCAAGTTGGAATTACTGTATTAAAATAATTTTTGGTAGTAATATTTAATTTTTTTTTACTTTTTAATAACTGTTTTAGAAAATTATTATTGTTTAAACCTTCAGTCGGGGTTAACTAATGCATTTGAAACATTGGCTCAAGTGTACACTCGGAAATGGAGCCTTCTAGATAGCCAGTAACGTTTTTGTGGCGTCTTAGTGTGCTCCCCCTCAAAGGGCAAGAGGGTTCATGATTGTCAGAGAATGGATGACATGAAGTTTCTGGGGTTCATTTTTGTCTTTTGTATTTGAAAGTATTGATCTGATTTCTGACGATAGTTTGAACAATAATATTTCTTAAATTATACTAACAGTTACTATGTATGGGCGCTTTTATATTTATACTGTACAATTTTTTTCGTGCGTTTTATGACTTTTTTTATCTTCTCCGCTGTAACTGCCATAAGTGACCTTATTGGTAGCTAGATTTGATTAAATTTTTGCGAAATTTTGAGATGTGTAATTTTTTTTTCCGTGAATTTGGCCAGAGCAAATGTGTAGTTAGTGTTTCGAAGTGAACTGTCGAGAAAATTCAAGAAATTAAATATGAAATGATAAGCAGTACATAAACACGTTGCGAATAAACTTTTTTTTCAAAATTTCGAGAGGCTCGGTTTGGAGGCAACCAAGTTGAATCCGAGTTCCATCAAGTGAGTTTAGTCGACCGGATAGGTGATCGATCACCAATGAGAGAGAGAGAGAGAAGAGAAACCCAGACTGCGCAGGGACTTGGCGCAGGATGGTTTCGGAAGAGAAGAGATAGAAGAGAGGAACCGAATGCGCATGCAGTTGGCGCAGGACAGTTTCGGAAGAGAAGAGAAATTTACGTGTGCAGGGTCTTGGCACACGAAAGTTTCGATCGAAGATGGTCTACTGGTATTTTTCGGGCAGTAGCTGGTCACGCTGCTCGAATGCTTCGCTAAATATGTGTCGTAGCACGCGGTAGACAAGCCACGTGAGCTTGAACGGGTGCCTACGACTGTACTGTCCATACAGACATACAGTAGGTTCGTTGGGAAACGGCCTACGGCGGAGTGATCGTTTGATTGTTGCCAGTAGAAGAGTCTTTCAGCTGGACGTAGGAAGAGCAGCGTTCACCGACAAAAGTGGAGATGAGACAAGGCGAGTTTCTTCATCGACTTCTAGAATTGCAAATTCCGTCCAATTCCAGCGCGTGGTCCCGCTTTCAGTATATCCCCCCCTGATCCTTTTAGAATTGGACGTCTCTTGTTTTTTTTTTTCGCCATTGGAGAGAGAGCGGAACCATTATAGCGTGCTGCCCTGTTGCATGTTGATTGATGCAATCCCTTGCATTCTAGCGAAGTGAGCAGGAGAGCTGCGATTGAAAATTGAAGTCCGTTGTCAGCGTGCGGAGTGTCATCTAAACAACGTCCAGCAAATTAATGTACTGATTATTATGTAATGAAATTATAAGTGAAAGGGTGCGATTATTGCCCATATTTGTTGTGTTTTTCGTGAATAGTATGTGCGCTCTTGGTCAGTATTTTATGTAAACTTTTTCTTATTTTTTCTATGTCGCCCTGATAGTAACTGTATAACTATACAAATAACTGTTTCAAATGTAAAGCGATCGTTGATGAGAATCGGGAATAGATTGTGAACTTGAGATTTGTGGCCACTGTAAGAAAATTTTCCGTTATTTTTTTTGGCATGTATAGATTAGTTACAGGTTGTAATTTAATTATTAGTGTGAAATGTTATTTTATGCAAATGTGAAAATTATAAAGTTTCGGTTTTTATAATATGATACAAAATATATGTGTGGAATTTGTCATTCTAATTATTTCTTGTCTATCAACTTTGAATTGTTAAAGAAAAAAAAAAAAAAAAAAATTGCAAAATATATAAATTTGTTGAATAAATTTATTAAAATTGTTAAACGATATTAATAAGTTTTACTAATGAAAAACTTATTTTCAAGGGGGTGATGCGAGTGTAGTAATGCCTAGTTAAGAATATTAATTTTTGTTTAATTATTATAATGTTTAATATAAATCATTTACTAATAATTGTGAAATTGTTTGAAATTGTTTAAAATGGGTAGAGTTGGCATCCTGAACAGAGGCCGAGAGAGCAGACTACCCCCACAAGGGAGTCAGTCTTCTAGGCAACGCGTTACGCGTAAGGTTGGCGTCATGTAACGTAAAGTTTAATTAATTGTTTGTGTTCCTCTCCGACGTAAAATTATAATAAAATTCCGTACTCGCATCCCCCTAAATTACTTAAACCATTTTCGGAATAAATAAATTCAAAGTGTTAAAAAGAGTATTAATAAAACCCTCCCCCTTTGTTTTGTAACGGTTTCAGTCTCGGCGTAGCTACCATGAATATAATTGTAAAGTAGTGTTGAAATGAGTAGAGAAAGCAAGCGATAAATGAAATAAAGAGCCGATAGAGAATAAATAAAGAAGAAAGTAAATAATAAAAGGGTGTTCACTACAAGTTTGAGCCCGATCGAAGTACATTTAGAGGTTCCGCATCGACCGTTTCTGTTGTACCGTGTGTTCGAAATAATGGATTTATCTGGGAAACCTGTAACCATGGCACTATTACATATATACAGGGTTGAAAAAAACCATGGTTTTAAAAAAAAAAAAAAAAAACAATGGTTTTAAAAAAAAAAAAAACTTAACTCAGATAACTCAATTAGGTACTGGTACTCAGAAATTAGAATTGCTGACTGTCTCATTTTTTAATTGGAAGATGTTAGATGTAAGAAGTGCTAACTTCACAAAAATGAAAATAAACCTAATAACAACATTTATATTTGTAGCTACATGCGTTTATAATGTAATTACAGGTAACTTCAATCCTTTTATGTGCAATGCCACTATTAAATAGGCCTGCTAGTGCAAGGTAGCTATATTATATACTACCGTACATACTAGGCTACCCTGAACTGATGGTTTTTAGGTCTTATCAATATAAATATATGTTTTAGTTTTAGAGCTATTAGTTTATGAATTAAATAATTTGTGTTGTAAAAATTGAAATTATAAAAAAACAAAAAAAAACAGAAAAACATGTTTTTTTTAATTGGTTTAAACCATGGTTTAAACCAATGGTTTAAACCATTTGGGTTAAACCAGCCAACCCTGCATATATATTGCTATAATTTATGCATTTCATAAATTTAAATATTTATAATTAATATTTCTTCTCATTGTATATATTTTCACTACTTTTCAGCATTGAGATCTGGCAACAGCGCAACGCCGGGTTAGTGTGGTGAGTCACACTGTCACAGTCTTCAGTCAATCAGTCTCCTTCACGCATTCAACGCGTGATCATCTCGTGATGGCTACCGCAAGCTCACTGAGATCCAAGACCGAGATATGGCTAATCGGACACGCCAACCCAAGCCCCCTAACGGGAAACAGGTTACCTTCAAATGGTGAAGTGCTTCGCCGGTTTATACAGTTTCATAAGGTGCAAAAACAACTTCTAGCCGAGGCGGCGCGTAATGTGATCGTCGTCGAGGTGTATACTTTCTGGGCTATGGCCAGAATCCCGACCATGACCTCCAAAAGCGCCGCGCGAAAACTGCTTAGACTTTACGACAATTGGCAGGCACTGCAGCGCAGCCGGAAGCGGTCCGGCGCCACAGGTGAGGCAGCCAGGGCGGCCTTCACCGAAGGACTCGATGACATTTTTGACGTGGCTCTCGACAACGCCCTCTCCGTCATCACCATCCAGGAGGATCGCGACTTCCTTCTTGCTCAACGCGAAAAGGGTCGCCGTGGTGTCATGTCCGGGGTGGACAAAATCCTCACTGGAATTGAGCAACGTGCATCCGCGCGTGAAGCTGCCAAAGAAAGGCAACGCCAAAAGCAATCAGAGCAATCACTGGCAACAGCAACCCTTACATCATCAAACTCGTCGTCGTCGCCTAATTGCTCGACAAAAGAGGAAACCAATCCACCTACAAAGCGCCGTCGCAAAAAGAACATTATGATTCAAGACCTAGCGTCGGCACTGGACCGGACCAAAACAAGTAACCGTGGAGCCGTTCAACTCATGAAAGCAGCTACTTCCAGTCTGGATATTCAAGACACAGATGAACTGGCTCTCAGTCACGAGACGATTCGGCGTTGGCGATTGCGTCATCGAGGGGAAATCGCCAAAGAAGTGAAGATGACGTTCAATCCCAGTGTCCCGCTCATCGTTCACTGGGACGGGAAGATGGTCTCCGACTTCAGCGGCAAGAAGGTCGATCGCCTCGCCATAGTCGTGTCCGGCGACGGCGTCGACAAACTTCTCTCCGTGCCGAAGCTGCCTGCTGGAACTGGTCGCGCCCAAGCAGATACTGTGCTGAACTCGTTGGATGACTGGGGAATCGCTGATCGTGTCGTCGGGCTCTCCTTTGACACGACAGCTGCCAACACGGGCGTCGTTTCGGGCGCTTGCGTCTTCATCGAGCAGGGCCTTCACCGCCAGCTGCTGAACCTGGCCTGTCGGCACCACATGCTAGAATTGGTAGCAGAGAAAGCCTTCATCGAGTGCATGGGCCCCTCCTCTGGTCCTGACATTAAACTGTTCTCGCGACTGAAGGAGCGCTGGCAATCCGTCTGCACCGACCAATTCAGCGCCATCTCCAAGGAAGACCTTACTAAGCCGCTGCTCAAGGCGCGAGACGATCTGATCGCGCGTTTCAAGGGTCACATCACCAAGGGCCAGCCGCGGGACGACTACCGAGAGCTCCTGGAGCTGGCGATCATAACGCTTGGAGGCGTCCCCCGGCGAGGTGTGCGCTTCATGCGACCGGGCGCACTCCACCGCGCCCGTGGATGGCCAAAGTGATATACGCCATCAAGCTCCACCTCTTCCGGCAGCAGCTCCCCATTAAGGCTCGCGAGGCCAGGGGAATCCTGCGCTTCGTAAACTTTGCGCTGCTGGTTTACATTCCGGCCTGGTTTACGGCGCCCCTTCCCGCCGCTGCCCCTCGAACTGACCTGGCGATGCTCAAGGCGCTGGTTGACTACGACAAGGTGGACAAGGACGTGTCCAAGGCTACCTCCCCTGTGTTTCGACGACATCTCTGGTACCTGAGTGAACATCTGGCCGCCCTCGCTCTCTTCGACGACGACACTCCGCTGGAGAAGAGTCGAATTGCGACGGCCATCAAGGATGTCGAGGGCACCGAGGAGCCACCCAAGCGCATTGCCCTGGAAGTCTGCCCGGAGGAGCTCGAGCGAAAGACAGTCGCAGACTTTTGCACGACATCCAGCACGCTTCTTTTCGAGCGGCTCGCGATCAATACTTCTTTCCTAGAGTTGGAGCCGGCTACCTGGTCGAACAATGCGTCCTACCTGGCGGGGAAACGCCGTGTCCCTACGTTGAGCGTTGTCAATGTCCGGGCGGAGCGAGGGGTCGCGCTGATGCAGAACTACAATCTCGCACTCACCAAGGACGAGGAGCAACGGCAGTACTTGATGCAAGTCATTGAGAAGCACCGCAAAGAGCACCCGAGCGCCCGCAGCGGAAATCCTTAACGGGTTTGGGAGTACTTTATGGTATATTTGAATTTGCTTCATTTTTATAGGGTGTTACTCCTATTAATCCTGTATAACAATGTATAATCGTATATACTTTTATTTCTTAGTTATTATTTTGATTTATATGGCCAGTAGGCTCAGTATATTACTATGATTAATACGGAATAAAATGTTTTTTATTTTAATAATATTAAGTTGTTTTGTTGCAATAAAATTGAAATTGATTTAATGATTTTGTATTATTAATAACATTACACACAGAGAATAGTATCCTGCTACCCAGGCATGTGGGACAAAGTTTATTCCAATTAATTATGAAATAATGTTGAACAATATTGTTAAGGTGTTTGCACTGTTTGCTAGTTGCGTATTGTGTTGTTATAAGCTGGTTGCCGGTTGTTGTGGTTTGGATTACAAAGCATAAACGTATTAAGGTGAAACTTTGAAAAAAAACTTTTGAACCGCGACAAAAATATTAATATAAAAAAAAATATTGGAGATGGAATAAACTTAATGCTATGGAAATATAGCTGTGACTGTCCTCTACGCCATGGTATATGATAGCATTTATATTGACATTGTACATGTTACTTTACCCCTTGGAGCTGGAGCAATTTCTTGGAGAAACTCATTACTTCTGACACGTGGTACGCCAGAGATGGTCGATGCGGAACCCCTAAATATCCTTCAATTTGGCTAAAATTTCATATTCAGGACTTTTTCACCCAACCTAACAATCTCACAAAGGGCCGTCCTAAAAATCAAAAAATGATTTTTATGTGGCACCCTAATGTCGTGACCGGACAGCTCATACCAGGACAACACATACCCGGACAACTCAGACCCGGACAACTCAGACCCGGACAACTCATACCTAGGACAACTCATACCTAGGACAACTCATACTCTCTTCATCAATTACCACCCCAATGTTGATCTTTTCATCTATATCCACCCCGAAAGTTTAAACTCTGCAAATTAACCAAAATAAGATAAGAAAACAATAACAACAAATTTATTATTTATTGCAAACATATAATAAATAGAGAACCATTATTTACATAGGATAAAATTTGAATGCCCGGTTAGGTCAACTGTACGCCCTTGACGATTGGTTAGGTTTAGTCGTGATATTTTCGTTAGTTTTAACGAAAATATCACGACTAAACCTAACCAATCGTCAAGGGCGTACAGTTGACCTAACTGGGCATTCAATGAACCCAACCGGGTATTCAGTTGACCTAACCGGGCATTCAATAAACCTAACAAGCTTGACCTTCGCGAAATGAGAAATCATCGCGCGGAACCTTTGTAAGGTTGTAAGGTAAGGTATATAACTTGCATGACTTTTAAATGTTTAAATTTAATTTTTAATTTTACAAAATAAATGTTTTCATTAATTTTAAAAATAAATGTTTTCATTAATTTTAAAAATAAATGTTTTCATTAATTTTAAAAATAAATGTTTTCATTAATTTTAAAAATAAATGTTTTAATTTCAAAATGTTTTCATTAATAACTTGCATGAATTCTAAATGTTTAAATTTAATTTTTAATTTTACAAAACAAATGTTTTCATTAATTTTTCATTTTTTTTTCTGGTCCTAGGTATGAGTTGTCCTAGGTATGAGTTGTCCTAGGTATGAGTTGTCCGGGTATGAGTTGTCCGGGTATAAGTTGTCCTGGTATGAGCTGTCCAAGTATGAACTGTCCTAGAACCCCCTAATGTCCACTGATTTTCTGCCACGCACTAGAGACTCCATAATCATGGAACAGCCTAGTTTCTTAAATTCATAGAAGTGAGTCGGCATGGCAAACACGTCTGTGTCATCACAAATGATGGAGATAATATCTCGGGCAATATACACTCACTGACTTTCAAACAAAAGAGACAGTGTTTTTTAGGGTCATACACTGGGCCTTCACTGAGAACAGCACTACGTAGTCTTTTTGGCTCTACTGTAGGGGTATCACATTCTCTCTTTTTCATGAATGCTGATAAATTCCGCTTGGACACATAAGTGGAAACAGTTCTTGTGACAACAAAGGATTTTTGCTCCATCTTCTAAGAGAGGCTCTAGTCTCGCTCGAACATCTGGCTGCCCTCTGATGTTGCTGCTCTCTATGATTTTCTGAATCCTCCCACAATTTGAAAGACCTTTCTGACCTCCAGGACAGCTACGCAGGAAATCATTGAAGAAACATTCGTCTGCAGCTTTTGTAGAATCTGAAAAATAAGAATTTTGTTTACCCATTCTTCAGAGTACAAATCGCATTGAAATAATTTATCCTCAACAAATGAAAACTAAACAATGCTCACCCGGTATATTCTCCATATTCAGCAGTCAAAAAACAATTTTGGAATCAGCACAACCAAGACGTCATCAAACCACCAGGTGGGCAGCACCATCAGCAATAATCTCAACAACCCGAAAAAAATAAGAGGAATAATTAGACATATTGGAATTCACCTTACCATGGGGAAAATAATCCCGGATTTCATTTTAAACCCGATAGAACTACACAGTCTCGCCCAAAACCATAAAAACAACAGTAAGATCACCAAAATATCTCCATGACTGCCGGGATATGGGATATTCCTTATTTCGGTGGGGCGTTTGACCTCCAATGACCTTGAGTATTGACGAATGTTGGTCAAAACGACTCCCAAAGTACTAAAAACCCCTAGAAATGACACCAAGATCATCAAAATCCATCAAGTATTAACCAGGATATGGGATTTTTCAGTTTCGCCGGCCATATTGAAAAAGCCAAGCGGGGGTCAGGTGTACATCCGATGGATTCTTGAATGGGGTGGTATAAGCTTTCAAAATATGTAAAAATTTGCTTTATAACAAACAATGCAGGGTTCCAGTAAAATCAGGGTCTGTGCTACCGGACTACAATAAATACATCAAATTAATACGCTCATTTATTTTCTTTCCGTGCACCTTAAAAAGTCCGTAGCTCCGCAACGGTTGGAAATAGCACCGATGTTGTATTAACTTTTTTACTCGATATCACCCCCAAATCACCCCTCAAAGTATGGCAGACCGGTTGTGAATCACCCTGTATACAATATGTAAAGAAATTATCGTTCAAAATAAATTATTTGAGAATTCGCCAGCATGCAATTGCAAGTTTGCGATTGCGATTTTCACTTTTGAAATTTTAGCCCTGATGATGGTATATGTGAATACCGAAACCTCTGATCAAATGTTTATCTATAGGCTTGTTCTGCTCTTTGTACGACTGAAGTTTCCACCTAGAAAAGCATTTAACTCCATTGTGTATATACAATAGAATACCTTACAAGAGAAGTATTCTCAATTTTTATTTGTGTCATAGTTTGTATCTATATATTTTGTGATAAAAATCATATGACTTTGTCAGGTTCAATAAGTTTTTTAGCACATCCATTTATATACGCATGCTATAATTACATGTTCGTTTCATTTATCAGGTCTAAATTATAATGGGAAGAAGTAACTGTGCGTATAGTACGCAATTTAATGTGGTTGATAGATGAAAATCGTTGATATGGATTAGAAATAGTAATGGACCAAGAATAGATCCTTGTGGAACCCCACTAGTTAGCATCGCCTTATCAGAAAAATTATCTTTTAATGTAATGTATTGATAACGATTTGTCAGGTACGATTTTAACCAATCAAAAAATAAATGGTTCATCTTCAGTCTCCAGCATGAAGCATTCAAAGATTTCTTGATAAACGTGACTAGTGATAACTCTACTTACAAATGCAAGTGACCCCTCGCCATTTGCATTCATGCAACCCCACACTAACACACTCGCCTCCTTTATGAAATGGGATTTCGGTCACGGGCAAATTCCCGCAAAAGCGCTCCCCCCCCCCCCCCCCCCGGCACCATAGACGAAGAAGAGAGCCAAAATCAAGCCAGGATTTTCCCGATACCTAGGCACTCTGTGTTTGAAAGATTGGAGGTTACAGATAGTGGGAAAGATAGATTGAGGAAGATTGTTCCAGAGTTGACCCGTTGAGTAGATGAAAGACTGAAAATACCAATTAACCCTTACGTTAGAGAGTTGGACAGTAAAGGAATGAGAAAGTGTCGAAAGTCTGGTGCTGCGTGCTCTCCTTAAAGGAGGACGCATGCAGTTAGAGAGTTCAGAAGAGCAGTGTCCGTTACAATAGCGATACTAAAGAGAGTGAGGCAACATTGCGGCGAAGAGAGAGGGATTGAAGACAGTCAGTAAGAGGAGGGGAAGTGATGAGACGTAAAGCCTTTGATTCTGTCGGTCAAGTAACGCTGTGTGGGTTGAGCCACCCCATACATGAAAAGCATACATTGCGGATAAGACCCCTGTACAGTGAGAGCAACTGACGGGGGGGGAGGGGGAAGAAACAGCGGATGCGGTACAACAAACCTAAACTCTTAGAAGCTGTTTTGGAAAGAGAGTATATGTGATCTTACCAGGAAAACAACAAACAATTTGTCCTACGTACACTTTTACTCGGGACATGACACCCCCACTAAGAAGGCTATTTTTTCATCAATGTTTCTCCGCGCCCTTAGGATCGCCAGTCCGGAATACATCGATGCCGAATTGGAAAAAATCAACGGTATTGGAAGTGATCTGTGTTATCCATCTGCGTTTATGGAATCTTGTCTCAACAAGGCAAAACGAACTTTCTATCGTGTCAATAATAACACTCGTACTTTGTCAAAAAATATTTTAGTACTTCCATTTTTCCCGGGCTTTTTAGGCATTGCTAATGTACTTAAACTTTTGGATATTAATGAAGTATTTTCATATAACAATATTGTGAAAAATATCAGTAAAAAATAGCCCTACCAATAATTCAGGCATTATCTATAAAATTGGGTGTAAACAATGTGATTCCTTTTACATAGGTCAGACGGGAAAGGATTTGCACACACGTATAAAACAGCATCAGTATTCCGTTAGAACAGGACAGTTGTCCAGTGCTCTTTTTGTCCATTTGTCAGAGTTATCCCACTGTATTGATTGGAATAATGCTTCAGTTTTATTCCATTCTAGCAACATTGTTAATAGAAATATTCTTGAGTCTGCCATTATCCAACTTTCAAATAACTTCAACTTAAGCAAAGGTCTTTTTCAACTCGATCCTGTTGCTTTGAATTCCTTCAAAACAGATTTAGATAAAAAGGGTAGGACGCTAAATCTTTGGTAAACTTGTATGCTACTTTATTAACTTTTAATCTTCATTTTATTTTTATATATATCGAAACTTGACTATAAAAGGCAAAGTGTTAAAGCCCGGGCAGATTTCCAGTATAAATTTGTATTTTTATAATTCATTTGATCTTGTGCTAAAAATCGATATTTTTCCTTACAAATCTGTATGCCTCTTTGTTAATCCTTTAATTTTTAATTTTTATTTTTACTTCTCCGTTTATTGCATATATATATATATATATATATGTGTGTGTGTGTGTGTAGATATATATATATATATATATATATATATATATATATATATATATGTTTGTGTGTATGTATGTTTTTTTTTTTTTTTCTGTAACCTATATATAGGCCGTAACCCTTTATGTACTTCAGTGTTCCTGAGGATGTCATTAGACGAAAGCGCTTGAGCACCTTTTTGTGTTTCCTTTCCTTCGTGGTTTTATTCATCATAAATATTTTTCACGTGTTACTTTCGTGAAATAATTTTCATATATATATATATATATATGTATATATACATTTCAACTGCAAAGAACACGCAGTATAATTAACGTAAAGAACGACGCTTGTATAGGAGAACATTCCGCGCAAGATGAGGAGGAAGAACGAACAAATGAAAAAATGAGGTAACCACCCGAGAATCGAACCCGGGATCATATCTGACCAGCAATCGGAAGATCCCGGGTTCGATTCCCGGGTGGTTACCTCATTTTTTTCATTTGTTCGTTCTTCCTCCTCATCTTGCGCGGATTGTTCTCCTATACAAGCGTCGTTCTTTACGTTAATTATACTGCGTGTTCTTTGCAGTTGAAATGTATATATAGGTGCGGCATGCGGGAGGTGCCCCCCTCGGGGCATTGGTTTCTGCGCGTATGTAGGAGAATTACGACTTCTGATCGAGTGAGGACCATCGTGTAGTGGTTATCATATCTGACCGGCAATCGGAAGATCCCGGGTTGGATTCCCAGGTGGTTACCTCATTTTTTCATTTGTTCGTTCTTCCTCCTCATCTTGCGCGGAATGTTCTCCTATACAAGCGTCGTTCTTTACGTTATATATATATATATATATATATATATACACACCTTGGTTAACCATGGTTTTGCTTCTGCCCGAATTGTTCATTCTAACGAAGGTCAAGCTTGTCCCTAACCATATATTATATATATATTATATATAATATATATATATATATATATTTGTGTGTGTGTGTGTGAATCATTTTACTGAATACTCGACACCCTTTCCTGGAGTACATAAGGAAAGAATTCTTTATCGTTATTGGTATAATCTTGGCAATGTAAAATAATAAACTGTATAAAACGCGTGAGACATTTTTGGGGGTTTGGACCCTTTAACCCTCCCACCTTAAATATGGCCCTGTACACGAAATAAGTGTGTGTGACTGGTGTGAAAGAACTGTAAAGCCATTCTTTTCATTGTGCAATTATTTACTTTACTATGAATCTTCTTTTGATACTACATTTCTGTCAGCAATGACTGGCGAAAGAAGAAGAGCTTTATCTACTCTATATTACTACTACTACTACTATTACTACTACTACTACTACCACTACTACTTTTATGTGAAAGCTTTACATACTTAAGTTTAAATATGGTATGAGACTCATTATTTATCTAAATTTTCATTTACTCTGTCTCATTTCTCTCACTCCTTTTGCTAGCTTCTTAATTGGACTAGCCTTGAGTGAAACTTCGAGTTAACCCGTAACCTCTGTAACTTCTTTTTACATCCTTCGGATACAAAAATTAAAGTATTTCAAATATTCATCTCATTAGACGGGTTAATTGGCTTACGTCAGAAACTATTCCTCTCCAGATTTGTAGTAATATGCATTAATGTAACTGGGAGAATGAAACCCGTTGTATGATGGGGAAATTGATTCGCAGACATGCGAAAGCTAAAATCATGAAAACGCGGCAAAAGCAAAAGAACTGGTTAGTTCGAACTGCATGATGGATTCGGTATTTAACACGGAAAAAAAAATCCGAGAAATTTTCTGCAGGGGACGAAAGGATCAAAAGAAAAAGTGAATAAAAAAGAGGAAATCAGACGAAAAGAAAGGCAGATTAAAGAAGATGGAACGGAACGGGTCAAATCAGAGGTCCTGAAATGCAGGGAAAAATGTAACTTATGTTGAACGAAATAGATGGTTGTACTGAGGGAGAGAATAGAGAAACGCAAAGAAATCAAGATCTATGACATAAGAAGGAGAGAAAAACAAAGATAGCATTTGCATGTTTATACCAAGCAGACTTCCAAACCGAAACGAATGTCGAGAAAATAAAAAGAGGAATGAGAAATATAAGACAAAAAAACAAAGCAAGAAAACACACACACACACACACACACACACACACGCGGGCGCGCGCGCGCACGCAAATCTCTGCATAATCGAGGTACCGACTTTTTTAAATCTTTATAACCAAAAACTAATTAACCAAACTAATTTAACCTAATTTAACCTAACCATAGTGCTATCGAACCGAAAAGGACGCGATAAGTGTTTCGGGCGCAGTTGAGAACTCGAAGGGTCCAGTCATTAAATAATAAGATACTCATTAATCTAGTCTAATCTAACTTGGACAAACGTTAACTAACCTAACCTAGCGTAACCTATCCTAACCAAGACCAACATATATTTTTTCCTAAAATAAAAATACTTTAGACCCTTCCTTTAGATTTTGTATGTAAGTTTTTTAATGTTCCGAGGTACCAAAAGTGTTACTTCACAAAAAAGTACCCGACTGCATCTGTAAATTACACTGGTCTACAAATTTTGAAAAAGTTTTTGCTTCGGAGATAAAATGTGTTTCCTATTATGGATTTTCGGGTGCTGAAAACGAATATGACCATAAAAACAGTCGATTGGCTACAGTTTCCAAGAAAATTTAAGTTACACATTTTGCGTATATGTATACCATATATTAGTAACATACCTGTATAATGCAGTCACTTATATTGATTCAACCCGTCGCTTCTTTGCTTGTCTCTTGTATTCAACTTCTGGAGCATCTCTTGTTATTGTCCAACTGTAGTCTGCTAACAATGATGGACTCCATTTCCCCTGGTAGCGTTTCTCCATCGCTGAGATATCCTGGTGGAAACGTTCATCATGTTCATCGCTGACTGCTCCGCAGTTGGCCGGAAAAAATTCCAGGTGCGAATGGAGGAAATGTATCTTTAAAGACATATTGCAGCCCATTTTTTGATAGGACAACAGCAGGTTTTCCACCAGCTCCCTGTAATTGTTAGCTTTGGTATTTCCGAGAAAATTGGTTGCTACTAACCGGAAAGCATTCCGCACTGTCTTCTCCTCACCACCTAGGATACGGTCGAATTCCTCATCTCTAAGAATTCGCGGATCTGTGGACCAACAAATACAACCTCCTTGATTTTTGCTTCATTGAGCTTTGGGAATTTACCACCGAGGTACTTAAAAGCTGCCCCCGTTTTATCCATAGCCTTAACAAAATTTTTCATGACGCCCAGTTTGATGTGTAAGGGTGGTAACAAAATCTTGCTCGATTCTACAAGTGGAGGATACTGAACATTTTTTGTTCCAGGTTCCAATGAGTGTCGGAGTGGCCAATCCTTCTTGATGTAATGAGAAGTCCTAGCCCGACTATCCCATTCACACAGAAAACAGCAATACTTAGTGTAGCCCGGCTGCAGTTCAAGCACGATAGCAACAACTTTCAAGTCACCACAAACCTGCCACTGATGTTTGTCATAGTTTATGCAGTTCAAAAGTTGCTTCATGTTGTCATATGTTTCCTTCATGTGGACTGCATGACCAACTGGAATTGATGGCAATACGTTGCCAACATGCAACAAAACAGCTTTTAAACTCAACTTCGATGAATCAATGAACAGTCTCCACTCATCAGGATTGTGAATAATGTTGAGAGCTGCCATCAGACCATCGATGTCGTTGCATGCTTCAAGGTCACCTTCCATGATGAAGAATGGGACAAAATCTTTTTGACGGTCACGAAACTTACTTTAACATTTTTAGCGAGGAGATTCCACTGCTGCAATCTGGAGCCCAACAACTCTGCCTTACTCTTTGGCAGTTCTAAATCTCTGATAAGGTCGTTTAATTCATTCTGAGTTATCATGTGCGGTTTAGAAGATGTCAAGTTATAAACAAATTCAGGGTCTTGTGAAGTTGAAGGCTCACAAGTTTCGCAGGTTCCTTCATTCTCCTCTTCCTCTGACTCCAGGGAGAATGAGTGTCGGGGCTCAGGAACGGGTAGTCCTTCGCCGTGAGGTACCGGGCGTATAGCAGAGAGTATATTCGGATATTGTAAAATCCACTTTGTCTTCTTGCAAATACCTTTCTTGACTGGAGGCACCATGCAGAAGTAACAATTGCTGACATGATCTGTTGGTTCCCTCCACACCATTGGCACTGCAAAAGGCATAGATTTCCTTTTCCGATTCAACCACTGGCGAAGGTTTGTTGCACAAGTATTGCAGCATATGTGGGGCCCAGCTCTTGTCCTGATCTCCAATCTTACAGCCAAAATAAAGGTGATAGGCTTTCCTAATCACGGCGGTTGTAGCACGCTTTTGTGATGCAAAAGTCAATTCTCCACAAACATAACAGAAGTTATTTACACTGTTCGCGCAATTATGAGGCATCTTTGTTCAAATTAGGCTGAAAAAAATTCAATTTCAAAAGCAAACACTGAAAAGAGTTTGACAAGGGTGCACTGTATGACTTCCGCGAATGAACTGATGCTGTGGCGTAATATGTAGACGCCTGTGACACATCGACGCCTTGACTCTACTGCGCATGCGGTGTAGTTATATATTTTTTATTTTAATAAATTGATGTAATTACACTGCATTTTAATAATTTTAAATTAGGTAAGGTTAAGTTAGGTTAGTATTCCATTTATATTAATATCAAAAACATTATGGGAAGCAATATGTTCAAATGATCCAATCTATTTTTTAATAAATAATTTACAAATACATAATGTAATAGATAAATTTAAAATTACATTTTATTGTGTATATATGTATATATTTACATTAATTTATTAAAGTAAAAAATATAACTACGCGCATGCGCAGTAGAATCAATGCGTCGATGTGTCAGGCGTCTACATATTACGCGACAGATGCAGTCCAGTTAGTAGGGTGCAGAGTTGCCTGATATCTTTATAAATAGAGCCAATTGGCAATTTTAGGCATCATTTTCGTATTCAGTTACCAAAAATTAATAAAGATTGACTACTTTTATTTCCGAAGCATTTTGGCTGTAGACCACACACACACACACACACACACACACACACACACACACACACACAAGTACATACTATAAAAAGGAACAGACGATAACGTCACTGATGACATCACGGTTTAAAGCTGCAGGAGACGTTTGGCTCCTGGGAGCGTTCATCACAGAGCAACAGGGTGTGTGTGTGTGTGTGTGTATATATATATATATATATATATAAAATTTAAAAAGTTATTAGATAATCTAATACTAAATAATAGTGGACCGGCCAAAATTAAAAAATCGACTTTGAACGGCGTTTTTCCTTAATAGCTGGCACCCATGCTAATTCAATGTACCTGTGGGTGAGAAATAAAATGCAGGTGGATGCCACTCTCGCTTTTGGCTTTGAAGGTCATTTTCGAGGTCAAACTGTGCAAAAAATGATATTTTCTAATTTTAATTTTAAAAAAACATATTCTGAGCCAATTGGATATTCTGAGCCAATTGGTTTGACCAAATGTTTCATTTTGCCACACTTAGTGATAAAGAAGTATGATGACACGCTTATTCCATCCGAATTACCAACTCAAGGTCAAATTTAAGTTAATCACGACCGAAATTGTACTAAAAATTTGTGATTTTTTTATCTTAATTGGCGAAAAAAACATTGAGCAAGTCTGTTTGTCAAAACAATTTATTTTAACATGATTAGTGCCTAATAAGTTTGATGGCATGAATTAAGTACTCACAGTAACAGAATTATCACAACTAAATCATAAAGCAGTAAACATAGCCCCATAACTATACAGTTTACACACTCGTAACATTTACAAGTTCACGTTTCTTGATGAACAGCACCGAAATGCTGCACTGACAGTCACAATTGTGTGGATTGCAATCACTTAAGAACAGAGTTATTAGTTCCTTACAGCACATTCCAGCTCCTCTCGACTTTAGCCCGGAAGAGAGACATAGATCTACTGTCCAGCTGGGTTACAGCAACCGCTGTCGTCACAACCACAAGCTGTCGTACACTTCATCCTTTTCCTGAAGCAGTTGCATCTAACTGTCTTGCACTTTTTCTTGCAACCACAAGCAACAAGCTCCAGGCAGGCTTCAGGGATTGGAGGAAGTCTTGTCCACACTGGTAGGAGGCTCCCATCTTCCAACTTCCAGGCTGAAGTGTCCACCGGATCTCAGAGGCGTACCCAGAAATTTGCTAAGGCGGGGGCGAACTTGGAACTAATCGTAGAAGTATAATTGAAATAGAGATAAATAATTTTTATGTACGTTCATGATGAGCTTATCGTTCAGTTAGAGATGATTAACTAGCTACTGCTAAGATACATTATGAATAAACATATGGACTGGACTTGGACTGTTACCTTTTAAAAAAAAAATTATTCTCAGGGCCGGATTAAGAGTTTTCAGGATCCTAAACCATTTTAGATTTTTAGTAGTAGGGGAGGCAAGAGCTAGCGCCGAAGGCGCGTTTCTAGGAGGTCCGGAGACATCTGAACCCATTTAAGTGTGTCATATTCATCTTTCTGTTAAAAGAAAAAGGAAATATAGATAAGTGAAACACAAATAAATCATCAAAAGACAAGAAATGTCAGTGAACAAACTATTTGACACTTCAAGATATTTCTGTTCTATCATTAATGTACCATATATCTTTTCACCACCTAGATCATATGGATATAAATAAACTTACCTAACTTCATCTCTGTTTTTTTCTGTGAATGGGAGTTGGCCACATAAAGCTTGGAGGTGGACTGCATGGTGTGGTTAGTACATGGAGTTTCCAACTCTCTTCATCTTCAGGCTTCATTATGTCATAATACTTTGTGTATCGACCTAAAAGTGATAATAAAAAAAATTACACTTTACAGAAAATAATACAAAAACGTCAACAATAAATAACAATAATAACAAATGACAATAAAAATAATAACAATAAAAATAATAATACTGTAATGTAAATGTAGCCTACAGTTTTCTCTCACTACATACAAAAAATTGCATACTATACCTTGTGACTTTCATACTTATCAATATCACAATGGCTATCATTAAAACTATTATCATCATCATCACCACCACTACCAATATCACTACATCCATCATGACTATTCAATATAAGAATTAAATCTTTAGTGAAATATTTCTTACCAAAATTTGAAGTGCTTTCCAATGATGAGTTATCAACTGAGTTTGTACAGTAGATGTAGTATTTGTTCCTGATGAAATATTTTCACTTTCATTCTCATCCTGTTGTAACCTAGCAATTTTATTGCGATTAACAGTACTTTGATCATCATGCTCTGTAGAACCACTGTCAGGTCAGTTTGGACATTTTTTCTTTTGAAAAATTTATAAAGGTCCACTATCTTTAGTCCTGTGACACCTGCAAATAGTACTCTACAAAGTTACAAATAGAAATAGGAATTATTACTAACCATAACATTAAAGTCCATTATAATGAAATAAAAAATCCAAACAAAATCCTCACAAAATTTTGTATGTGCAATACAATGTGAAAAATTGTAAATTAAATTAAAACTTTGAAACTAAATTTTAAAATGTGTAAAAAATTGAATACCAAATTTTAAAAATAACATACTTAATGTTTCATTTCATTTATTAGTTACATGTTTGAGACCAAGCGGCCTTCACACTGATCACACACACACACACACACACACACATTCATACACACAAAGTTTTAATCAATACTTAAAATTATCAAAATTTAGAAAGTTCAAAAACTAAATATTTAAATGAATGTAAACAAAAATCGATAAACTGCGGTTGCCAGGTGCCATGAAAAATGACGCAATACTCATGAAACACAAAATCGCTAGAAAGCTAGCTAACGTATTTCGATTGGCGCATGAAATTAAATATGTAAATTAAATACGTAAAAATAATCAAAATAATAATTAATAATAAAATAATAAAAATAATAATGAAATTAAATATGTAAAATATTTAATTAAATATGTAAATTAAATAGATAAAAATAATCAAAATAATAATTTGTTAGCTCAAGGGGGTGCGATCGTCCCTGTCGCCCTCCCCTTCGGTACGCCTCTGCGGCGGATCTTCAACATCTACGTGCTCTGTCAGCCTGGAGCCATATTTTGGCCTGATAGTTTGCCCGCTTGGCGTGGAGCTCTAGGGCAGCCTTTGTCGGAGGGAGCATTTCCAGAGTCTTCTTGGCCTTCCCAAAAAGGTGAACTCTGGCTTCATCAACTGTGTGTTGTTCCGGGTGCCATACAAATGACACAAACTTCTCAACATCTGCGATATCCCCATCTCGACCAATGGCGTGCAGCAGGAGTGGGTGGTCACTGAACACCTTCCAACACTTCTTTTTTCCATGACCACTGAAGGACGAGACTGTGTCACACCCGGTCAAAGCGTGGGAGCTGACCAGGTTGTCCCTGACTGGGGGTGACAAACTCTTGAATACATCGTGCACGGGGTAGCATTTTCGGTTCTTGGCCGTTCCGCACAGCATCCACACTTCAGCGACCTTGGTGCAAACGAAGTGAATCAGCAGCACCATTACATCAGTATCTCTGCACACTACCAGTATTCGTTCATAGCCCTGGGACGCTGCATCACATGAGTGAAGGATGAGCCTGGTGTCCACCTCTTCATGGTTGCTATGCAGTGGAACGTCATGTCGCCTGGTTGACCGTACTTCAGTGGCTTCAGAGAAGCCACCCCCTGTCACCAGCTGACATCTTTCTTGAAGATCTCTGCCCTTCTCAGTGATGACGTTAGACAGAAACAAGGCTAGGTCAGCCTTGTTTGTATCCAGGCCCATGAAGTTTTTCCACACTTCAGGCAGTGGAACTTGTGGGCCATCAATGACTTTCCGAATCGGTTTCTTCTTGCTTGCATGCTTTGTCCTGGTAACTGCTTTGATCGATCCTTCCCCTACATACCAATCAAAGATGACATCAACTCTTGTTGTGTTCATTGAAATAACTCGTCACGGCCTTGAAGAACACTTCAGCATAGTCGCTGAATGTCCGACAGCCGCCAGGCTTGCCAAGAGCTTGGATGAGTGCATGGCCATCTATCATCACACAGGTCTTCAGATCAGAGGTTGGAACCTCTGAGCTTATGGTCTGCTGAGCCATCAGGATGTTTCAGCTCAGACTTCGATATCGAATTCATCTCTCCTCCTGCCTTCGCCAGACTAATGGGACTAGGGACAGTTCATGCTTCAAGACATTGACCATCTCCACTATACGACCTGCGGTCGCGACATTCAGGAGCCGCTGTAGTAGCTTTCTGTCAGTTTTGATGGTCTTCTGCATGTTCTGCTTGGTGGAAACTGTAGCTTTGTACACATCAGCGAAGGTTTTCGACCGATGTTTTTTCATCGTTTCATGGAAGCCTACTACCTGTTCAATCAGTCTCTCCTTCATGAAGCCGATTACATGCTGCTTTCCTCGATCCTGAGCTGTCAGCAGGTTCTTCACTACATCTGTGGGTGCAGTGTCTTTGGTTGCCAGTGAAACAGGTGGGATGTTAGTGGCGACATCTGTATCTCCTGCTTCACTCACGTGAACTCTGAAGACGTCAAACTGCTTCAACTGCTGAACTAGCTTCATGACATCATGAGCATCACGCCTAGTGCGAGAAGGCAAACTGTCAACCCGAGTGAAGGTGGCTTCCCCATCATCATCTTGAAGATTGAAGAGGCATCTTGTGTCTTGAGAGATGCGTGACCGCTCTGACCATGTGATGCAGAACCTGTCTTTTGCTTGGTCATTCTTTGTGATGCCGATGATACCATTGTGCATCTTGTATGTACGATTTATCCATTCGGTTGCCTGATTAGCTGGAACTTGGATGAAGTACTTCGCCGTCCTCTTGACGACAAAGTTCCCATTACAGAACTCTGCATGAACTTCTGGTGCTGACTTCTCAAGACCTCTCATATCAGCCAAGTAGACCGGCCCCCAACGTGCATAGTTTGTGTGGTCATAGATAGTTAGCCAAGGCAGCACTGCAGCAAAGCTTCTATGTGGAGACTCCACATGCCATCTCTCTGAGCTCTGATGAAGACCAGTAGGATCTCTACCATTTCCATGTAGGATGACCACAGCATGAAATTGGGATTTTCAGAGCGCTAGTCATTGAATTCCTCCATGAGACTGTGGAATTTCTCATCTGCCAAAACGTCTGAGAAGTTGTCAATAGCATCGCGCATCTCATTTATGTCAGCTGTTTTGAAAAATGAAGCAACATTGAGGGCAAGCTGTTTGACATTCTCATCTCCGTTGCCAGTTGCAGCCAGCCATGACTCAAACATCTGCCACTTGATGCGCAACAGTGCCTCATAAGTCAGCTGGTGAACTCTCACAGCTCGGTAGTAGGCCTTGCCGTCCAGCATTGTCTCAGTGGTGTTAGCCGCGTACACACCTGCTTCTGTTCATAAGTCATCAAGTCCCACACTTTCCATGTGTTGACCAATGGCTTTCAGAAAGTTGAAGCAGATATGGAGGCCTCCCATGAGCAAGACCACGTTGGCAAATTTCGAGTTTGCCCAGACTAGTTCCTTACCACTGCTGTACAGAGGCTGATCAGCAGTGATGATGGTGTACTTCTGGCTGACATACTCAAAAATGGCCATGAAGCGATTGATGACGGTGGTCATGGTGTCATTGTCATCTGCTGGTGCCTGCAGGATTGGCAACATCCCGGCGGTCGTTACTGGTGGATCTGCAGTGCTGACAGATTGATTGAATGCTCCTCAGCTTGGAACGGACATCACTTCATCACGGATGCGTGACACCACCCAGGCCAAGTCCTTGGCACGTGCCCGGTCCCTCTCAGGTTCATGTGACAAGTCGTCTATGTCAGTGTCGTAGCCAGGAGGAGATGGCCTCTTGCCAGATGGGAGGGTAGCCTGGTCCAGCCTTTGGAACTCCTGTAGGTCATCACGTTTGATAGATTTCGATTTCTTGTGCTTTCCACCCTTTTGGCCATGACTCTGCTGTGGAGGGAGGCCTCTCTGCCATACCATCAGTTGAGTGCTGTGGAAGGTGTGCTTCCCGTCTAAGGTTGACTCCAAAACATCTATGTTGTCACAAGAGCAGTGAATCATTCTCTCTTTAACGATGGTGTCAGGGATGTAGACACATTCATTCTTAGCATACCTCTCTAGGATGTTCTGAACGATGGTGGTGTCTATCCTTCTTACAGTGTGGATACCAATAGTGTGATTTGCCACGTGGAACAGATCTAGGAGTGCTTCTGAACGGGTGGCTTGGTGCAGAGTAAGACCCAAACCCACATGCCTTGGTGTCAACTTTCGTTGGTTGGAGACTGCATAGACTATGTCCTGGGCAATGCTACACACACTCTGCTTCACTTTCTGGTCCTCTTCACTTCCCTCATCGACAGCATCCATTCCTCCAAAGAGTAATCGTAGAAACTGGTACAGATTGTCGGGTATGACGCGATCAACATGTTCCTGATCAAGACCTTGCCATGTCTCGGAGTGTCCAGGAGTTTCAAGAAGATCTTGTCGAACCTTCAGAGTCACGTGTACTATATCTTGGAATATGCTGCTAGTGGCACAAATGCGGACATCAGCAGCTTCATCTTCAGTAGACTCTGACTCAGAGGTGACAGGACCTTGTTCACAAGATTTAGCCAGTGCTTTGGAGATGATGAAATCTGAGTTCTCTCCAGGGTAAATCAGCAGCGGGCCCCTTGACAATGGGCGTACATAGCTGGCGTTTGATCCAAGCAGCCCTTGAACATCTTCGTAGAACGTTGTTCTCCTGGAGTATTTCACGGTGATGCCGGTGTCATTAAACATACTCTCGTATCTGTCCCAGACATCTCCCATGTCGTATACGTGACCACGAGACAGGTCTACTGTCAAGTCTTTGCATAGCTTCGATAGCCGCCTTCAACTGCAATCACATCACTCACCGCTGACAACGGTATGCTCATGAGAGGGTCGTGTTTGGCACGTTGGATCAAGTCATCTGACTTCTCCATTGTCTCCACCCTGTGCAGTTTCTTTGTGATTTTCTTTTGGCAAAACATGCAGAAGGTACAGTCAATCACTGGTATTGAACGTCTACGCTTTGGGGGAAAAGCCTGAGAGCCTGCACTTTTGGTAGTCGCCGATGCACCCATGGACTGCTGCTGACTTCGCAGCCTTTTGAGTTTGCCTTCAGAGGTGAATAAAGAGTAGCATGATTTATGCCACTTGAGTTCCAATGCATTGAAATCATCCTTGGAATAACTTTCCAGTCTTTGTAAAACATCAAGATAGAAGGTATCTCCCAGGTTCTTTCTCTCATCGCCCACAGTCATAGGTCTTGCTTTTCCTTCTGCTGATGCTGTGCGCAGGTCACCAGCGCTGCTTTGGCAGAAGAAGCAACAATCCTCACTGGCATCCTGACGTTTCCTCTTGCGCTTGATGACAGCTACAGGGTCCATTGCTGATGAACTCCCTATCTGCAAAGACAAGTGGGAATGGCAGTATGTAGTAGCCACAGATATATTGAAACAATTCGAAACATACCTATCCTTTAGCAGTATTATTATTATTATTTTACCAGCTGGCACTGTCTGCACTCTTTTAATTGCATATACCAAACCAATGTCTGGCCAGCCAGTACATTGAAAATATTCAACATATGAAAGTATGCTATTACTTGTACTATGGTAGTAGTAGGCACATGCGCACCTCACTCAGCATGCTAAATGTAGTTTTAATGGAAATAAAGATATCCAGAGTCATAGGTACATTTAATTATTATCCATAAAATCACAAAAATATGCTTTATGTGCTAATGATACACCTTTAAACATGTTTTTACATAGAGCCACCACTGAAATGCAAAAATTCGGAAGTTTTCAGAATTTGACTTTTGTAACTTTGTATGGGACTTTCAAACCCAAAATTGAGAGTGGCATCCACCCACATCTTGTTTGGCATCCTCAATACTACTTATCTAAGGTGGGTGCCTGCTATTAACAAAAAGCGCCGTTAAGTTTTTTTCTAGATGATTTTTCAAATTTTGGCCGGCCCACTATCAGTGGTAAGTTGAGTTTTATACATTGTATTTAGATTTTAATTAGTGTAACATTTTTATAATTGTAACCTTTCTTAATTGCATAATATTGTAAAGTCGTCAGCATTGTATCTTTTTACCACATACTGTATATAAATGAAAAACTTAAATGATCATTTACACCTATTACAGTGGTTGCAGAACTTTAAACGTGTATGATGATTATGATTAGCTGTGTGGGGAAAAATTCAGAGAAATATTCATCCGTCGGATATCTTTTAATAGAAAGGAAGGGTTACTGAGACAAAATTATTATAATGGTTGCCAATAACTGTATTAGTATTATAAAACAAACTGAAGGCATGGCAAAGGGATCGTTTAAAACTGCAGACTCTGAGTTCCTGGTCCAATTTGTGTAGAGTAGGCCTGAAGTTATATAAATGTGATTGTGATTAGAGCAGGTGTATTGGTTTCACCTTGAGTAGGAAACACAACCTTGTGGTGCATCTTGCTCCTAATGAATCATCCACCCGGACTTATGCAGATAAGAGTGTATACTAACGACACAGCCGCGTAAATGAATATGAACTTGACCACACATTGACTTAGCAGGAAGCATTGTAGTTCCAGTAGGGATGAATCACGTATGGAAGCCTTGTCAGTACACTGACCCTCTATGTGCATGGCAATGATATTGTGAGCTAACTTATTTGTACCCTGAAAAGTTATATGGGCGGAGCGATGCTTTGTGTAAAAGAGTAAAACTTTTCTTCTAACTTGAACGTAATCGATTGACACGTTTTGAATATATAATGTTACATACAGACCGTGCATAGAACGAGGAACTCTTCTGGGAAAATTTAATCCGAAAAGTTTCTCAGGAGCACATTTTGAGTTGTAACATTATACGAGTATATACTGTACATTACTTACGTACTTTCTTTACCTTAGAGAATTGGAGACCAATGCAATTTATTTACTGTATATACAGTATGTTTCATTAATCTTAATAAAATAATGTGTGGTCTTTATATAAAACATTAATTTATTCTTTCTCCGGTATATATCTAAGATACAAAGTATTTGTTTTCGGTGAGTTTACAGTTCAAGAAAAATCTGCGAGATAGCGTTGCGAAATTTCCATTTTATTTAGTTCTATTTTATTTGGCATTCCCGAGTCAACGACGGTAGTTTCTCTTTCTCTCTCTTATATATATATATATATATATATATATATATATATATATATCAGTGGCGACTCCTGCACTCGGGCTTCTCGGGCTGAGCCCGAGAGGCAATGGGCAAGGAGAAGCATGAGATAAAATTGTGTATTTATAGATTTAAATTTTAAAAAAAAGTTTTAAGTACAAATTGTAAAAATTTTTTGGCTGGTAGTATGTTACTATTTTATTTTTCTGTCTAGCCTTCGTCACGCAAGCAAATTTTGAGCGCATTTAGATACCCTTACTACCTATAAAAAAACTATATTGACACATTAAGTTTTCGTGTAATCTTTCAAGATCCTTTACTCGGGCGCAAGACATTACGCCCGAGAAAGTATAAGTAATATCGTATATTTAAAGTTCTTTTAATGAATAATTATTTGCTTGCATACGGTTACATAATAGTCCTTCTTCTAATTCTCATTAAATAAAACACGTTTTCCATCCTATTAATTTTTTTTATAAAGAAAAAAACATTTCAACTCGGGCTTATATCCTTCGGCCTTGTAGAGGCACAATTTTAATTCTGGCGATGCATGGTAACTTTTTACGTTTCGATAAGCGTGCCTTCAACTGCCTTGGGCGGCGGTGCAGTTTGATTTTTGCCGCAATGTGAGGTTGTTCGCTTTTCTTAAATAATCTGATTTATTTTTAATATAAGTATTCTGAGAAGTATAGCCCACCCATGGAGGACATAGTGTTATCATTAAAAGAAAAACCATTTGGAAGGAGAAACATCGCTGAACAACGAGAAATTATCAAATGAAAGAAGTTTCTCTGTTCTTGATCGAATTAGATCAGATTTAAGAAACACAATGGCTCAAGAATGGCTATCGTCCCTGGCTAGGATTTCAATTGAAAAAGAAATACTTATTGATTTAGAAAGCATAAAGGAATTACATGACCGAATATTAAAGGAATTTGCTTTAAAACCAAGACGCTTGGACTTTTTGTTCAAGTAAATAAAATTCAAATAATTTTTTACCGAGGTATGTATTTATTTATTTTATTGATATAATCTTAAGTTATTGTCATGCATTTAAATGTCGGCTCATATGTACAATTGAAAATTTAAAAAGAGCCCAAGTAGTCTTGAAGAGCTGGAGTTTTTGTTTTTGTATTGATCCTCTAGCTGTAATATAGAGATAGTATTTTGTTTGAACGAATTTTTCTTAATACTGAAGATATGACGCATAACTTACCCTTTGCCTTCGCTCTGTTAGCGAGAGTAAAACGGAACAAGCAACCAACCCTTTGCCTAACAGTTTAAACTTCTGCAGAAGCAAACTAAAGTTCAAACTTTAATTTTAAATGTGAGCAAATATTCTTTATTTATATTTCGGAATAAGTAAGGGATGGCAATCTCGTGGCGTTAAATTTGCAAGACAAATAAAGATTTAATATCTATGAAGGCAGAAGCAAAAGCAAAATAAATAGAAGGTTGTAAAATAATGTGAAATAATAAAAAATAAATATAAGTAAGTAAAATTAAAAGAAATAAATTAATAAAAAAAAATATTAATAAAAAAAAAATTGCAATATAATTTTTCTTTTTTCTCTGTATCAAGAAGGAAGTTTCTATTGCCACAGCAACTAAGAAATTTTTCTGTCATATACCGGCACCAAAGGTCTTGCATTACAAACTAAAGCAAAAATAAAATTTTCATATACATACATACTGTATATATATATATATATATATATATATATATATATATATATATATAAATTTTCATATACATACATACTGTGTATATGTAAAAATGAACAATGAATAATCCATATTCATTTTTACATGAGAAACCAAAATCGCCTAAGCGAGTTTTGGATAGAATTTCGATTTGTACTTCTTTATTCATTACTGTATTTCTCTAATTCATCTTTTCTAATAATGACTTATACACTATGACGTCATAAAATAACTTAATTCGCTTTACGTTTCCCATACCTTGTACACTAAATCACGTGCTTAGTATATGGACATCTTCCGTATGCAATGTATGGTAAATTCTTTAATAATAAGGTTGTGGTGTTATGTAGTATAAATATTATTATTCAACCATATTCATCTATACGTCCATATCTTAACTTGACCATTACCCTATATAAATTTTATTAAATATTCATTTTTACTCCTGTCAGTCTATGAAACGCAAAACTTTATTCATTCGTTCGAAAACGCACAAATACGTTCTCGTATTATTTTATTTTTTTTTTTTTTAATTATATCACCTCCCCCAATGAACTCGAAAATGCTTAGGTAAGTGATCGAATTCGCTAATCACTGCAAAATCGAACGCTTTTAAGATAAAAATCTCCTTTCGCTCCGATTCAAATTTATAACATAATATAACATAATATAACATATTATGTTGTATATAAATCCATACCGTATGTGCCCATGTACTTTGTGTTATATTTCTAACATCTTAATTGTCTATTAATATGAAACACTGTAAAAACAAAACAAAGTTATAGTAACTGTTTAATTGTAATTAACTGTAATACTTTAATTTAATATAACGTAATGTACTTTAATGAAACTGTAATTAATAATAACTTGTAATGTACTTCATTGAAACTGTAATTAAATGTAATGATTTAATATATAATGTAAGAATGTACTTTAAATGGAAGTGTAATTAAACAATAATAAGTGAATATGAATTAATTGGTAATTGTAATCGTAATTGTAATGAACCAAAATTAATACATACTCAGTCATGTATTTAAATTGTACTTATGTACTACTACGAAATGATATCGCCTTCAGAAATGAAGACTCGGCAAAAAAAATACGATTATTTTTTTTTTTTTTTTTAATTTTTATTTGGAATCTTTCAAACATCTGATCATGTGTTTAAAAGGGGGGAACTTAACCTTCAACTGCCTTCCCCCAACATTTAGGCTTATATTATACATGTATTTGTAAAATGAACTTCACTTCATTACGGGACTCTTCTTTGGTCACTACTTCGATTAACACTCCCTTGTTAGCAGCCTCGCTGCGAGGAGGGGGCAGAGGCCCCTTGCCTCCTTAACTTTTTAGATTCCGGCCTGAGCCATGGTCGAAAGAGGTCGAACCTCTACCCCTGTAAAATTCAGACCACTACCTGTACATTTTTAAGAAGTAAATTACAGTAAGAGAAACTTTTTATTTTCCCCCTCGAGTTGGGCTATCTTCAAAAGAACTTAGTCAGTAAAGTCGATAAGTTATAAAAGAAAAGTCGATAATTTTAGTCTCAGAGAACGTATCAGAGTATTATAGCAAGAGAAGAATTAATAACTGCCGACCCCATAAAGCGAGAGAAAAGAATTAGAATGTTATAGAAGAAATATCCGTTGCTGCCTCCTAACCAGAACCCCCGTCGACTCCGAACCACCCCAGGGCCATAGACGGAGGGGGGTTAACATATATATATATATATATATATATATATATATATATACACACAGTATGTATGTATATGAAAATTTTATTTTTGCTTTAGTTTGTAATGCAAGACCTTTGGTGCCGGTATATGACAGAAAAATTTCTTAGTTGCTGTGGCAATAGAAACTTCCTTCTTGATACAGAGAAAAAAGAAAAATTATATTGCAATTTATTTTTTTATTAATATTTTTTTTTTATTAATTTAGTTCTTTTAATTTTACTTACTTATATTTATTTTTTATTATTTCACATTATTTTACAACCTTCTATTTATTTTGATTTTGCTTTCTGCCTTCATAGATATTAAATCTTTATTTGTCTTGCAAATTTAACGCTACGAGATTGCCATCCCTTACTTATTCCGAAGTAAAAATAAAGAATATTTGCTCACATTTAAAATTAAAGTTTGAACTTTAGTTTGCTTCTGCAGAAGTTTAAACTGTTAGGCAAAGGGTTGGTTGCTTGTTCCGTTTCACTCTCGCTAACAGAGCGAAGGCAAAGGGTAAGTTATGCGTCATATCTTCAGTATTAAGAAAAATTCGTTCAAACAAAACACTATCTCTACATTACAGCTAGAGGATCAATACAAAAACAAAAAACTAATTTCTTCGTACACCTTAATAACAAGTCGGTAAAGGTCATTACTTGTCTTTTACACCCTCAGTTGCCTTTCATTAACAGTTATGTTACAAATATTTTCTATTGGGCTCAAGTTCCATGCTTTGCTTGGCCAATCCAGCAGATCATTTAAAGGCTGTCCCTGAAAAACTGCTGAACTCTCCTTGACGTAAGAACTGAATATCCATCATGCAAAAACATTATGCTTTCCCTATATGGCGGTGTCAGGATTCTGACTGATGACAGCGTCACTTTTTCAAGGAGCTTAATAAAAACCTTGCTGCAATCCTCGTCGGTTTTCTTACACCAAAGCCACTCATCCAGGCCAAAGTATTAGCAGACACGTGTCCAATTATCGTTTCAACAGGAATTTTTCTCTGGAGTGTCGGGTGCTATTAATTTGCCAACAAGGAACTAGGGTGTAACTTGTGGGGCAGATCTTCCCGTCGAAAAAGTAACTCTGCTCCACATATTTAGGTCATTATTAACTTGCATAATCTTACATCCTTACAAGAGTTTCGTGTGGTAATTCCTTCCGAAGGTCAGGTTCGTTAACCCTCCTCTCTTTAACTTCACCTTTAACTTGTCTGTGTATTTCCGCTAAAATTTATTCCCATGCTAGAACTGGAATTGCAGATTCATTAAATCATTGAATTCTTCTTGAGCTAATTGGCAAATTAAAGTTGTCTTTAATTATAACAATGTTAGTAAAGGAATTATGCATTGTTTCATTAGTTCTTGCGTCCGTTTATCTTTTAACTCCCGTCCTATGGCGATCCTGAAGATTTCCTTCCACCTCTAGACTCTCAAGCCAGCGGTACACAGTTGATCTTAGCATTTCTAATTCTCAGCCAATTTCTGAAGGCGATTTCCCTGCTTCTTCAATTCCGTTCATTCGATCTCTTTACAAAATCATTTGACGAGGATAAGCATTCATATCTGCAAATATAAATATAAATTTTCAATATCATTAATTTAGAAAGTTATTTCATTAACCTACAGTATATATAAGGATAAACAAATATTTATTAAGGGTTTGGTAAATATGCGACTCATCTACAGGTTCGTGCGTTCCTTAACCCTTTAAAGGCGGCTACATGATGCAATAGTAGCAAAACCTTGAAAATGTTATATATATTAGTCTTCTTTACCAGCTTTATAAATTTCTGTTTAGAAATTTTAAAAAAAATATTTTTTCATTTTTATTTTTTAGTTCCCAAAATGGAAACGTTGGCATATTAAGCTATACTTTTTAAGGTCAAATTTAAAAAAGAAGAATGCATTAACACAAGAAAATTAACTATCTAACTATCTAAAATGTAACATTAACATTTAAAAAAATTTCTTAATTTTTAAAGAGGAGTAGGAGTAGGAGGACGACAACGATGATGATGTAAGTAGTATGACCGCAAAATGGACGAGTGCAATGCAATTGCAAATGTCGCAAGAGTGCCACCCCACCCCCTTTGTTGCAAAGCACACATAGTGCCAACCCCGACCCCCTTTGTTGCAAGGCACACATAGTGCCAACCCCCAACCCCTTTGTTGTAAGGCACCCCTAAATGGGGGAGGGGGAATGTTGCAACTTGGAGGCGGAGTTATCTCCCAAGCTGCAATGAACCCCGCTGGGGGAGACCTAACCTAAGAGAGAGGAGAGGTGTTCGCTTGACAGGAGCCAAGCGCATATTAAGACTTCAGCCGAGCGGCCTTTGTCTTATAGGGCCCCTAACCAGCCAGTTGGCTTAATCCGCCAGTTGGCTTAGAAGGCTGAGTTGCCAGTTTGCACTATTTATTTAATTAAAGCATATATTCTGACATAATCCGCCATTTGGCTTAGAAGGTTGAGTTGTCAGATAGCGCTACTTATATAATTAACGCATATATTCTGGTTTACAAATCCGTTTTAGAAGCCAGCCAATTGATATAATTAAATACCGTGTACATACAAAAAGGATTAAATAAAACACCATTACATCATTCTGTTTATTTAGGCGAATTAATGGAATATAGAAATATACATTGGAATATATATAATCAAAAATAATAATAACATACGGACGATGAATATATAATAAATATACAATGGATATATATATATATATATATATATATATATATATATATATATATATATATGATGAATAAAACCACGAAGGAAAGGAAACACAAAAAGGTGCTCAAGCGCTTTCGTCTAATGACATCCTGAGTGTTCCTGAGGATGTCATTAGACGAAAGCGCTTGAGCACCTTTTTGTGTTTCCTTTCCTTCGTGGTTTTATTCATCATAAATATTTTTCACGTGTTACTTTCGTGAAATAATTTTCATATATATATATATATATATATATATATGATCAAAAAAATAATAATAGCATCACGAACGGGAAATATATGATAAAAAATATACAAAACGTTGTTTATCAGTATATTAGTACAGGAAAAATATATACAGTTATATTAAATAATTAAATATATTGAAAATAATAATATACGAAACGTATAATCAAATGCATATTAGTACAGGAAATATATATATATATATATATAATATACAATTAAATAAATAAATATACATCCTTTGTGTTCTACGGGTTATATTAAATAATTAAAAATAATAATACACGAAACGTATAATCAATTGCATAATAGTACAGGATATATATATATATATACACAATTAAATAATTAAATATACATCCTTTATGTTCTACGGTGCAAAACGCTAAACTCACACGTAATAGAGTCCACATCCACATCGATATTACTTTGTACTACGTGGTAAAACCGGCCAAGCAACACTTCACCGTTTAACTGATACGGAGGCCTATACTCGACATAAATGGCTTTCATATCATTCAATACTATTTTTGTGCCTACTTTACATCCGGTTGGCAAGTTATCTTTAAACACGGCTAGAATACAATCAAAAGCACGCACAAAGAGGTCATCGTTAACCACAACATCATTATTAAATACAAGTTTATAAACAAGCCTTTCTAATCAAGGGTTTTTTCTTACCGTCCCGAGCTTTTCAATCGTGAACTCTTCTTCACAACGCATAGCGGCAATTGAAATAATCTTCCAAGTCGTAACGACAGCTATTCATTATATAGAAGTACAGCTCTTCAGGGTGAACAGTGTAGGTGAGCTCAGCCCTGTACCGCTCAAGTGCTTTGTACCAAAGTTCAGGATATTTCGAAGAATCTAAACCTTTTAAATATGCATCCAGCTCTAGACCATTCTCGCCTTGTTCATTCCTACAGTCGATAAACCCGTCGAGCAGAGCGGTGTATGCGTATTCAAGAACCGTGTCAAAATAAATCATATCCGTAACACGAGCGTCTAATATAGGCTTCAGTTTGCGGAATCCGACAATTTCAAACATTCTGTCGAGGATGAAACGGTTTCGCATAGGGACAAGAACGTTATTATCAGATGCGTTCTTCCACATCAGTCGTATATGAATGCATGGCTGTTCGTTATTTATACACAACGTGCAAACAACGGCATATGAGGGGGTGTCACTAATCTGCTCTCTTCTTGTACCTACACCTGCAGGTATTTTATAACGGTCCTCTCCCCACTTCTCAACTACCACAAAGACGCTATTCATCTCCTCAACGCTTAAATAAATAACATTACCTTTGCTTGCTTGCCTTCAAATCGTTTCAAGTACATAGTTAATGGTGCCGGTTTCACGCGCAATGACTTCGTCACGGGGACATCGTACGAGGCGTTGAGAATGCTTCTCAAAGGAAGTTCCATCGTTTTCGCACGTCCACTCGGTTCAAGCTCTGAGATGACTATGAGGCTTTGCAGAAATTTCTTCATGAGTACGAGGATTATAAGAATCCGACAGAGCTCCCCGTGGTTATTAGGCACAGCGCGAGTAGTGCTGAGCATGGCGACACAGGACCTGGCCCCGACGTTAGAGATGACCAACCAAAGAGCAACGGAACACAACACATCGAACATGTGCTAAAAAACAGCCTCCCACATACATTGAGGAATAAAGGTTTAAGTCTTTATAATCTATTGAGTGAGGACCCCATCATACAGTGGACCGATACAGGCGAGGTCATTGTTGAAGGAACAAGGGTACAAGGATCCAATATCGTTGATATTGTTCATGATCTGGTGAGAAAGTGGGACAGACCCTCGCCAACAGGCTGGAAGTATATTAAAGCAAGACTACAGCAAATAAATGTCCCCAAAACATTGATAGGTAATCTGAATAGGTTAAAAGACTTGGATCAAGTCTCGCATGTGTCACAACTGAGTACGCCATCGCCCCCAGCAGCAGCAGCGTCTTTGAAGAGGAGAAAGAAGAGAACAAACGGCCAGCCTTATCCACGTGTCTCTAAAATACTCAAATGGCTAACATATTAAGTAAACGCTATTATGACATTTCTAACCCCGGCTCCTATGGTGGCGTTAATAGACTGGACAGAGGTGTTTACGGTGTAAGGAAAAAAGATGTTGAGAGATTTTTGCGGGAAAAGGATGCTTATACACTTCACAAGTCCGTGAGAAAAAGGTTTAAAACGGCCAAAACAACAGCTGCTTCGATTGACTCTATTTGGCAGGCGGATTTAACAGACATGCAAAGATATTCAGTGTATAACGATGGTTACCGCTATATCTTATTCATAATAGATGTTTTCTCTAGATATCTGTGGCTATTTCCCCTGAAAAATAAATCGCCTGAAACAGTTGCTAAAGCGACCAAAACGTTGATGTTGAAAGAAAACAGGATTCCTGGCTATTTTTGTACGGATATGGGGAAAGAATTTATAGGTCGCGCTTTTCAGAACATGTTGACAGAGTTTAATATCAGCTATTACACTACCAATTCTATACATAAGGCGTCTTTAGCTGAAAGAGTTCAACGTACCATAAAGGAACGTATGCACCGCTATTTTACACATAAAACATACAGATTTCTAGACATTCTGAAATCATTGGCCTCACCCTACAACCGCTCACACCATCGCACGATTGGGACAACACCTAACGAGATTTTAGAAAGAGGTACGCGCACAGAGGTGAAAAGAGATGGAACACCACCACCACCACACTCTGCGCGTTTCAAAGGCTGTCACGTTCGGGAAATAAATTCGCGAAGGGCTTTGTGCAAGGATGGACACGTGGGATTTTTAAAGTTAGGGCTATGAGACCTAAAGGTGAGATAATGATGTATTACGTTGAAGATTTGAATGGTGAAGAAATCGCAGGCTTTTACCGCGAGGAGTTGCAGAAAGTGGCATTTAATTTAGGAAAAAATGTGTTTAAAATTGAGAAAATTATAGGAAGCAAAGGTTCAGGAAAGAGGAAAATGTATCTGGTGAAATGGCTAGGGTACCCAGAAAGCTTCAACACCTATATAAAAGCTGATGCAATAATGAAGCTTCAATAGTATGCAACTTGGCTCCTAACCATTTGTACGTCACACTCCCGTCCTCCTCGTCCCTGTCTGTACACCCAAACAACACCCTCGCCAACTTTGTGACAGAACTCCACGGGCCCATTCAATTGGAGCGTGATTCGTATGAGGTGGGGGTTATGTGAACTCCAGTTAGCCACCAAATTTTTAATTCTTGAAAATGAGCAAATCATATTTCTGATCATTAGAAGATTCGATGAGTGCGAAAAATTAGGCATAACCTTAGACAATACTATGCGTTCAGTCCTGTTCGGTGAGGAATGGTACTATAGCACAAATGTATCACTAGGAATCGGGCATTATGATACAGCTATGGACATTGTGACGGGTTTAAACAAGAGTCTTGAAAGGTCGTACCCGACATACGATTTAGTTTTTGAAGTCGTAAACATAGACACGCCTGCATGCACATTGAAGTTAAAGCCAACGCTTAGTAGAAATATTAAAGATAAAGAGCTGTTCACAATTGTGGCTGAGGGCCGATATAGCGCAGCTCTCCAAAGAGATACCTTTCACGAGGCACAGCATGACTTGTCCAGCTTAATGTATCAAATGAAGATGGAGAAATTGGGTGAAAGCTCTCCGCCCCAAGACATGTGCTATATTTAGAGCAATATCGTAGCGCACAAATTTGTTGGGGACACCCAGACACGCCTGCTGCGCATTGCACACATCCCCAACCATAGAGGGAAATGTTTGAGCATTACATATGACAAGCCCCATTATGTGAATGTTGCGACTAATCTATTAACCAACATCTCGATATATATATAAGAACGATTGAGGGAAACAATTTCCCATTCGGTGATAGGAACTTAACAGTGGAACTACACTTTCGTCGTTTATAATGACTCGAAGACCATTCACAGTCTACCGAGGGGTGACATACCAGCGTGGGAGTGGACTTGGATCCATTTTTTCATCTATACGCACCACTGTCCCACTGTTGAAGAGGGGTGCCAGGTACCTAGGGCGGAAGGCGTTACAAACAGGTTTTAACGCGGCAGAAGACATAATGGGTGGAACTAAGCCTAAAGAAGCTCTAAAAAACATTTAAAACGTACACGGGACGAAATCATCAAAGATGCAAAGAGAAAAATACGTGGTGGCGGAAAGAAGAGATCTGCCAGGAAGAAGGGGTGAGCAGTGTAGGCGAGCTCAGCCCTGTACCGCTGAAGTCCTTTGTACCAAAGTTCATGATATTTCGAAGAGTCTAAACCTTTTAAATAAGCATCCAGCTCTAGACCATTCTCGCATTGTTCATTCCTAGATTCGATAAACCCGTCGAGCAGAGCGGTGTATGAATATTCAAGAATTGTGTCAAAATAAATCATATCCGTAACACGCGCGTCTAATATAGGCTTCAGCTTGCGGAATCCGACGATTTCAAACATTCTTTCGAGGATGAATCGGTTTCGCTTGGAGACAAGGACGTTATTATCAGATGCATTCTTCCACATCAGTCGTATATCAATGTATGGCTGACCGCTATTCATACACAACGTACAAACAATGGCATATGAGGGGGCATCACTAATCTGTTCTCTTCTTGTATCTACACCTGCAGGTATTTTATAACGGTCTTCACCCCACTTCTCAACTATCACGAAAACTCTATTCATCTCCACAACACTTAAATAAATAACATTACGTTTACCAGAGTTTGCTTGTCTACAAGTCGTTTCAAGTACATAGTTAATGGTGCCGGTTTCACGCCTGAACACGCGCAATGACTTCGTCACGGGCACATCGTACATGGCAGTGAGAATGCTTCTCAAAGGAAGTACCATCGTATTCGAGGAGAGCACGTCCAGTCGGTTCAAGCTCTGAGATTAGTATGAGCCACGGGTGGGACGAATCGGCTCGACAAGGGGAGTGAGTCACACATAAGCTGTTGAATCGTGTACGGGTTTGTTCTAGCATGAATCACGCGTGTACTTGTACCCATTATACCGGGCAATTTTTCCGACACATGGGGTAATTTCAGTCTTAATGTTTTATCGGAATACGCGCTAGACATTCATTTTCTCCACACATTAACAATCCGGTCCACTATTTGAGAGAAACATGTGCCCGTATTTATTCTTTGTTTAACAGTCGATACTCATCTCTAAACTCTATTAAAAACACACACAGGCCTTTAGCCACAACCTCGCTGCGAACCTCGTCATAATATATATAAATGTAGTGGTAAAAGTACTTTAGCTTGTCCATGATGACAAGGTTTACATTCTCAGCCGCAGGATACGCGTACTCGGTATGATGCAGCATGACATAATACGCCTGTCACACGACTCATCAACAAGACTCATTACCCATACCCGTTGCTTCTATTCTGCACGTGTTGGTTCTTTCACCGCACGATATATGTAGGCTTTTATACAGTTTAGCCCTACAACATAGTCCATTACATCATTTGTGCCGCGAAATTCGGCAATGCTCTCGCCAAAATATCCATAGAATATTTGAACATCTTTTTCCTCAAGCTTCGCGCGATTCAATGTAGCCTTAAAAGTCTCAAAGGAGGGTGGGCTAGGCCGTCTTTCAGTATTCACGACATTTTCCGACTTTACTGAATACCACTTCATAAACGTCGGACACGCAATATCAAAAGAAGCCATCACTATTTTTCGTCTACGTGAGAAAATACACGTCTGAGCTCCAGGGCTTGCAGAGGTCAACTGAGCACGCAAGGGTAGAAATATACCCATGTATAGCAGAAGTCACGTGACCTTTAATTGAGCTTACAGTGGGCGGAGCTTAGGACTTTTCCTGTACATACGCACGCACACACCCTAATTGAAACATTTACAAATATACATAATAAATAAACATATCGTTAACAATAGACATATATATATATATATATATATATATATATATATATATATACACACATACATATATACACACACAAACATACATATATATATATATATATATATATATATATATATATAACAATCAAGGATTATGGTATCCAAAGGGTACAGTATCATAGGTACCAGGCACCTGGTAACACTTCCTATAGGTGTTACGACATACCTTCGTACCCCTAAGTTCCTTCACGCCCCCAGTTTCTGCGCTCGAAAATTGTGGGTCCCCACAGTCAGTTGGGATGGCTAGTCGCCCTCATCTTCCAAGCACACAAGATCCTTCAACGAGTCAAAGTTAACGACTCGTCGGTTCGCCTGGTTAAGCGTGATACCCTTGGCCTTCACTATATATTTCATATCCTCCCCACCCTCACCCATACCCTATAACTTTTTGGCCCTGTTGATACAAATGAGTCAGTGTATGCACCATCACCATACTCATCCTTGATCTCGTCAGTCAACCCTCCGAGGAATTCCCCAATAGGCGGCATGTATTCACCCTCCCTCTCTGTGAATATTACGCTATTTGTGTCAGCGTACAGCACCCTCCGCCCAAGAGAGTGCAGTAGTCCCCAAAGCTTGATGCGTTTGTATGCCGTTGTGAAGCTGGCTACAGGTATGTTTGTAACACGTGAGGTATCTGTGGCCAGTTCGGTGATGTTGTACTTTATTATGTACGTGTTACCAACATTCACGATCTCCATAACCTCTTTATCGGGGGCATTGGCATATTATGGCATAATCCCACACCTCGCTATAACTTTGGGATAGGTGAACGTTCCCCTTACCTGTATTCTGTGCAAACTTGCCCCGAAAGACTATTTAGGCACAACTTTGCACTAAAGCGCTTGCCAGGGTTTTTAACAATTTGGGCCCGGTCAAGTTGTATCCCTTCACGGTTACGGTAACGCTGAATATAAGCCAATTTTTCACCCTCACTCTCAACCCCTCGCTGGTAGCCTGATGCTTGTACTTTATCCTTCAAAAAAGTATTTATATACGGCGTGAAAAGGTTTGGGAGTTTCTGAAACCTCCACACCTCATATATCTTCAATATTCTGTAACCATGGTGGATGGCTAGGGACAGCTCGGGACTTGTATATACAAGTCTGATCTTCCGCTGGTTGGTTATATGATTACAGGACCCATTATTCTCCTCTGCGCACTTCACGCACAGGGGAAACATGAGTTTGTGATCTATAACGACGGGTAAGATCGGCATCCATAAATCGCGAGTGGGTGAGCACGTCTACGAAAGAAAGACCGAAATAGTACTTGTTCAAATTTGTTGATAACACCTCGATGGTGGGCAGGTCAGGTCTCACCAGTTTTTCAGGTGCACCTACCGGGTACGGATTGTTTACCATCACGTAGAGATATAAAGAACAGAAGTCGTAGTAATGGAGTTTCACGCCCTCCGTAGGTGGAAAGTATAGCTTGAATGGGTTTGTATGCCCTCCGAACAAGCTATCACCGCATTTGAGAGGATCCAACACCATTGAACGCTTATTCATGTTTATTTCTTCACGGTATTGTCAATCTGTTTCCATCCGTGCATCATACTCATGCTCCCACAAGATCTTGTGAGTGAAGTGGGTACCTATAAGGTGATCGCGGGTGCAGGTCCATGCAAGACTGTCGGCAGGGGGTACCCATGCCACCAGCAACCGTTAAAGGAGTCTTCTCACCAGTGGTACGCTCTTCGCTTAGACCATCCACCCAAAAAACACGACCATTGACCTTAATGGGTACTTCTCCCGTGTTGCGGGCGTGTTTTATGTATACTCCGGTCTACTGTTGTATGTATATGAGCCAGTAAATAGCCTTGTGCTCATAACTGCGAGGGTTGTTTCTGTGAATGACGGCTAAGGTGTCTTTAGGCATGAAATTGTTCTTGAACACCGTAAATCACAATGAGGCGATTGTGGTTGCGATTTGCAGTGGATCGCAGTTGAAACGGTTTATGTACATCCTTCTGAAGGACTGAAAACATACTCTAAGTACGCGCACATCATTCACGTAATAACACAGCTATATTATATGGATTAGCTTCATTAAAACTGTTGTAGTAGCGTCTCAAAATCTTCACGCTCACTATCACTCATGTTGGTGTAGTTAAAGTATTGTTTGGGGGGAGGAAGTGCTACGTAATTTAAAGTGTCGCTAGTGATGAAAGTGTAGGGGAAATACCCTTTTGAAACTTCGGCAGCTACACCCATCACCTTGGTCCTTGGTAGCTTGGCTAGTTTACAAGGTGTGAATAATAAAGTATCTTTGAACTAAACATTACCTGTTATTTGCATTTGTATAAGCTTGTTTCCTCTTTTCAGCGGATCACCCGTGAATATCTCTGATGACTCGTGCTCAAGCAGTTCCTTATAAAGGAATTGTGTGTCAAATTTTGCCCCGTTATGGGCAAGAATATGCGCAGTCATTTTTTTAAAATTGTCCGTTAACTTGACAATATAGGACACAAAGAGTTTCATAGGGCTGTCGTTTGCGATCGTTTGAAAAACTCGAGACATCCCTTACAAAAATCATGATGCCTTCCATATTTTCGACTTTTATCATAACTAGCGTAAAGGTCCCTTATATTGCGGATGGGGAGATACGTTGTTCCTGACATTCCTAAAATAAGTAGAGGTCTTGTACGATCTCTTACACAGCTTTTAAAAACATACACAGTCCTACGACGTTCATCCATTCCAAATACAACTATACGAACATTCATTTCGTGCTCTACCCTTCTCAGCTCTTCAGGACCCATATTATACTCAAAGTCAAGCTTACAAGCTGAAGACAGTTTACGAGCACGCTGCACAACCGTAGGCAACCAAATGTATCTGGATCTCGTATTTAGTACGATAAATATTTGAGCCAGGATTACGGCTATAAATCCACAGCCAAGCTCGGAGTTTATGTGACGTCTGTAAATAGCCTGAGAATTGAAGTTAAGAGTATAAGGTGTGGCACTATGACCCGCAATCCGGAATACTCTGTCGGTATCTACCGTAAAGTTGTCCATATTGAAGGCTGTACTACTTTGAGAGGCCTGCATTATACGGTCCAAGATATACTCTATGTCTACAGCATGATGGCTGATTACTGCTGGATGTTGAAACGGGATACTCCAGAATTATTACATAAAAGAAAAGGAACAACGCGTACATTCGAGACTAAAAGGCATAGATCTCACGAGAAAACTCGGGACAAATAAAGATGAATATGTAATTGACATTAATAGTCTTCTTTCTTTTTAAAATTGTTTGCATTTGTAATTAATATAACAAAACGAAATAGGTACCTAATGTAAATTGAAATAAATAATATTTATTTGTTATTGTTTTTCCCTTCCAGTTTGCAGAAAATCCTTACGTGATAGGAAAAAATGGGCACCTTATTCGAAAACAGCGTAGTTGAATTATATAAAATCAGTTACTAGTAAGAAAATAACTCTTACAAAGTTTTCATTCGCAGGCCTGTGTAATTATTAGTTTGTATTGCACTACATTACAAATTTCTAGGCCTCAACATAACCGCCATCTTTCGCGACACATCATTCAGTCCTGATTTTGTATCTGTTCGAAAACATCCTGTAGTTGTGATTCTGGTCCTAACTTCATCCAAAGAGTGTGGTTTGATGGTTAACGTGGCCCTTAAAGGTAATCCATTGGGGACAGGTCAGATGCAGAGTTGGAAACGGGTCACCAATTTTGACCCGTGACCCGTCCAGTACCTGATCCGTGACCCACTTGACCCGCGACCCAGTGACCCGACACACCTGCTGATCTAAACGATACCTTGAATAAAACTTTTTTCAAAATACATCATAAAGTAAACTTTGTTTTAAAATACAAAATCTTCATTTTGATGCACAAATGCAAGCTGACTCATACCGGTAAGCTATGACAAACTGATATGTAACTATAACTACAAGCTGTCGACAGGCAAAAACATACGAATTTTTAAAATTTGACTAGAAATTTGTGCTATACCTAATCACAGCATTGACCTACCTTGACCCGTGACCCACTTCGACCCATCTTTAATTCACTCCCAAGTGACCCGTAGACCCGTGACTTGCTGACCCGTTTCCAACTCTGGTCAGATGAACGAGGTGGCCAAGCAATTGGTCCACCTCTACCCATTCACTTGGTTGAAAGAACGTCTTTCAAGATATCACACATTCACAACATAGAGGCAGGGAAACTAACAATTAAATCTTTCAGATAGCACCTTCTTTCAGCAAGACAGCGTTCCCTTCCACTACGCCACTATAAATGCGAAACAATTCTTGAATGGCGGTTATGTTGAGGCCGAGAAATTTGTAATGTAGTGTGTTAAAAACTTTAAGAGTTATTCATTCATATGCCGTACACAGTTTGTTTGTATCTTATTTACTTCAAAACTTATTAAAGTTTAAATTTGCACAAAGATTTTGCAACCTACAGTATATACTGTACTGTATACATAATTTTTTTTTGCAGTGTATATACATCTCAAATTTTCTGGAAAACTTTAAATTCAACAGATATTTTTCAATCTCGATATTTAACATGAAATTTAGGTAATTTAAATTAAATTTAGAAAATGTTTCTTTGTAGTGGGCAACGTTTTATATATCATATATTAGATATCTGATGAATTAATTCGTCAATTCGGCAATTCTGATTTCAGCATTTATTTGTGTATTTCAATAATGATGCATATCATTATTGCTGTAGGTTGCAATTTATTAGGATAGCTATGTTATTAGTGAGTCATCGGCTTGGTCATAGACCATGCTCTTTGTCGCAGGGCTTTCTGATTTGAGTGGTTTGGTAGAAAATAAGAGCAAAATTTAATATCAATTTAAATTAAAGGCAGCTAAAATTTATAATGTTTCTAAGTTTAAAATAGAAACAAAAGAGTTAATTTTATTAATATCTAAGGTGCTACATTAATATACTTCTTGACTTCACGATTGACCAGGCAGGTCTCCGAGGAGTTTTTGGAAATCTTGAAAGGCGAGAAATGCAGGTATGTCCGATTGTCCGTACTTGAAAGGAGGAAATTTATTTTCAGTATAGAAATTACAACCTTTCCATTACCGAGGATGTAGTTTTTTTACGCAGGAAGGAGGGGACAAGAGCGAATGCCTGCAAGAATGACCGCCCCCTCCCCACATATAGGAAGAAGAGAGCTAAAATCAAGGTCCAAGGTTTTTGAGATGCCTGGACATTGTGTTTGAAAGATTGAAGGTCATAGACAGGGGAAAGGTGGATTGAGGAAGATTGTTCCAAAATTGACCAGTTGAGTCGATGAAAGATTGAAAATACCGATTAACCCTTGCGTTAAAGAGTTCAGAAGAGCAGTGTCCGTTATAATAGCGTTAATAAAGAGAGAGTGAGGCAACAATGCGGCGAAGAGAGAGGGATTTAACCCATTAGTGCCAAGAAGTCTTTTCCGAGACTGAATAAAATCGTCCTGCATTAGCCAGAACAAAATCAGTAAAGTGACGCTGGGCACTAATGGGTTAATTAAGAGAGTCAGGAGAATTGATGAGACGGAAAGCCTTTGATTCCACCCCGCCAAGTACTGTAGAGCTGTATGGGTTGAGCCACCCCACACATGAGAAGCGTGCGCCATACAGGGGCGGACAAGACCCCTTTACAGAGATAACAACTGATTGAAGGTGAAGGAACTGTGGAGCCGGTACAGCACACCTAACTTCTTAGAAACTGTTTTAGAAGGAGAGTACCGTATTGACCCGAATATAAGACAAGGCTTTTGTTCAACATTACGACCTTTAAAAATGCAACTCGTCTTATATTCACGGACAGGCAGAGGCCGATTAAGACACCTCGGGGCCCCGGGGCACTGAAGAATATGGGAGGCCCTTTTCTATAGCTTTTCATTAACAATACATGTACATGTACAGTACATAGTATCATACATTTACACGAATTATACGTACGGTGCTCAGGCTAATTGAGAAACAAACTTAAAAGAATCTTAACACAGTGTATTTTGCCGTTTGCCAAAACCAAACAGTATTAAACAAACTTTACTTTAGGGCCTATAAAACATAAAATAAAACAGGGAATTTGTGTTTGTGCACTCTGTCATATTTAATCAAAGTTTGCGAAATCTCGAATTATATCATCGAAACTCAGTTGATTGGGGATTCCCTCAATCATGGGAGCCTGAGGCTTTAGCCTCAATAGCCTCAGTGATAATCCGCCACTGCAGACAGGCATTAATGAATGCGCACTCTCAAAGAAAAGCATTTCGTGGGCCGAAGCATGTGAAGATATAGAGAAAAGTGTTGTTGACTTTATAAAAGAAAAAAGGAATGAAGGGATGCCCAATCCATGAGAAGAGATTTTATTAAAAGCACGGGAAACTGCTCAAGAGATACAGACGCCGAATTGAAATTTTGTATTTTTGTATCAGTCTATGAGAAAAACATTTTGTTTGGCAAGTTCTTTTTTTACTTTTTCTACAAATTATTTTTTAAATATGATTAATAAAACTGTTATATACCGATGATTATCCGCCAACAATAGTATATGGTATTTTTTAAATTTAAAAAAAAATTTGTTGGCATCTCCCCACAAAGTGATAATCGTCTTATATTCGGGCCAATACGGATTATGGTCTTTCGAGGAAAATTCACGAGAAAAGGAAACGCAAAGAATGTTAAGAGAAGAGGAAGAATTGAGTTGTGTATTGCTGAAGGTAAGGGGATAGTCATGTAGAAGATTGTAACAAGTAGATGGATGAAGGAACTGAGTTTATGAGCCATTTAAAGCCACAAGGTTTTCTCTGCACCGATCAGAGATAGTAGAAAGATCAGGTCGGGTGCATCATAGACGTCCCACGCGAATCATGGAATGAGTGTTGAGAGGGACGCTTTGTGAAACAGATGGAAGAGTGGAATCATCGGCATAGGAGTGGATAGGACAGGAAGTGCAATTTAATAGATCATTGATAAATAAAAGTAAAAGATGGGTGACAGGACAGAACCTTCAGAAACACCGCTCTTGATAGTTTTAGGAGAAGAACCGTGGCCATCTACAACCGCAGCTATAGATTAGTTTGAAAAGAAGTCAGAAATGAAGAAACGAAGGATGAAAAATCTAAAGAGGGAAGTCTGGAAATTAAAGATTTGTGCCGAACTCTATCAAAAGCTTTTGATATGTCTACTGCAATAGCAAAGGTTTTACTGAAATCCTGAAAAGATGACCATAAGTCAGAGAGATATGCAAGAAGATCGCCAATAGAGCGTCCCTTGTGGAACTCATGCTGACGATCTGAAAGAAGATTGTGAGAAGAGAGGTGTTTAAGCAACTTCCTATTGGCTAGATTAAAGAAAGGAAAGAAATCAAAGCAATTGGATGATAGTTGGAGGGTTGATAGCGGTCACGTTTCTTTGTGACAGACTGAATGAAAGCTGACAATTGAAGGTTGCTACGTGCATACGGACACGTATCACATGCGAATTATGAACCAAGAAAATATTTTTTATTGAAATTAAAGCAAATAATATACATATACTCTACATTGATATAACATTGGTGAAACAGTTGAATAAATTGTAACTATTTTTTTGTATTGTTAGGTACATCACAGCCAAAGGTAAAATTAATCCAAATAAAACTCTCAGTCCAGATAAGCTCTACCCTAAGATACGTAAAGAAGTGAACTGTGCAATAGTCTATCCTCTCACATCACATATATATTTAATAAAATAATAAATCGTTATAGTCTGGAGAAGTTCCGTTCCAGTGGAAGCTTGCAAACATTATGCCAATATTTAAAAAAGGGGACAAATAGCTTCCGGGAAATTATCGTCCCATCAGCCTGATTTCAGTAGTTGGTAAGCTTATGAACTTATGGGAGATGATCGTTCAGGACAAAATAGTTAATTACTTAGAAATTAATAAATTAATCAAAGATTTTCAACACGGCTTTCGACGTAATCGTTCTTCTTACTAATTTGCTCGATTTCCTTAATGATATTGTAAATATATTGTATATGACGAGTAAAACAGTAGATATTATATATTTCGATTTTCAAAAAGCGTTTGATAAAGTGCCACATAGAAGATTATTAACTAATATTCATTCCCACAAAATTGATGGTAATGTTCTCAAATGGATCGAAAATTGGCTTAGTGTACGTAAACAAAGCGTGTTTATTAATGGCAAAGCGTCTAACTGGAAAAGTGTAACTAGCGGCGTGCCTCAGGGATCAGTGCTGGGACCAATTCTTTTTACTATTTATATCAGTGACATCGACGCGGGAATTAAGAGTATAATTTCAAAATTTGCTGATGATACCAAACTAGGAGGACGAACAAAATCAGCAGCAGAACGTTTGCAGATTCGAGAAGATAGTAATAAATTACTCGAGTGGGCTGAAATTTGGCAAATGAACTTTAATAGAGATAAATGTAAAACGTTGCATATCGGTAGAAACAATGTTAAAGAAAAGTATCTTATGCGCGACAAGACACTAACAAGGGTTACGGAAGAGAAAGATTCAGGTATTATTGTTGTCGACACTCTTAAACCGAGTAAGCAATGTATCGAAGCGGTCAGAAAAGCAAATAGAATCTTAGGACTTATTGGTAGATCGTTTGAATTTACGTCAGAGAAAACAATGCTGACATTATACAGGATGCGCCATAAGTCGCTTTACCAAGAATATTGAAGTCACCTTGTGAAGAATAATATATCAAGAAAAAATATTTTTATATCTGGCTGCACTGATTCGGCAACACTGATATGGCAAGAGTTCGCCAAGAGTTCGAAACATTGAATAATAACAAATAACTGTGCCACGCTATTTGTTGTTCAGTGGTTCAAAAATGCATCGTGTGTACTGAACATGATGGAGGACACTTTGAACAATTTCTGTAATAAATAATAAATATTATTCTTCACAAGGTGATTTCTCGATAAAGCAACTTATGCCGCACCCTGTATAATTCCTTAGTACGCCCCCACCTGGAATACTACGTTCAATTCTAGTCCCCATATTTACGACAGGACATAGACAGAATGGAGAGAGTGCAGCGACGGGTTACTGAGATGATTCTTAGACTTAGAAACAAATCATACGCTAGCCGTTTAGAAATGTTAAATTTATTCTAACTTGTTAAAAGGCGAATTCGAAGAGATCTAATCCAAGTGTTTAAAATGATTAAAGGTTTCAATAATGTCGACGCCAAAAAATATTTCACCTTCAGAAATGCAGATAGAACTCGCGGTAATGGTTTCAGATGAGTGTGTAAACATTTTAATTCTAATGAAGCTAAACACGTTTTCTTTAATCGTATAGTTAATTTACGGAATGGACTGCCAGCCAGCGTAGTCCAAAGTAGTTCGATCGAATCCTTTAAAAAAATACTAGATGCTTATCTTGCCTTAAACCCCCAGTTGGAAACATTTGTTAACGCGTAGAAGTACTGTAGCATTTTCATTTGGATTCCCTCCTCTATACTTTAAAATGTTCACTTTATCGTTAAATTTCTTTCCTACCTTCCAGCCTCTTTTCTCGGCTTTGCTTTAAAACGTTCACTCATCTTCAAGTTTTCTTACTTCTTTTAATATTCCTTCTTAAACAGACAGCCTCGTAGCAGAGACGTCAACCTTGAAGTATGAAAATCCATGAGATTTTACCTGATTTTGCCTCTGCCTGATTTTGATAACTGGAAATATATCCCACATAAGGGAGTCTGAGACTTAAAATTCGTGAGTTTCACAGAAAATCCGTGAAAGTTGACATGTCTGTTGTACGGACCAGCCGGTCTGGTGCTGTTTGGTGTCATTAGTATTCTTTTATATCACAGATATCTTACGGAAGTATGTAGAGAATAAATAAATTTAATTGGCTATTGATTATAACAGAAGTTTGAAAAGAAATCATGTATGTCGAATATAAATTAGGTTTGTCCAAAGTAATGAATCATTAGTGAAAAAAATAATTGCTGAAATCAGAATTGTAATCATCGAATTAATTATATCAGAGTAGTCCGAAAAATGCGTTCTGAAGTAAGGCATATCTTTTTTGTATGAATAATAAGAAACCTTGAAAATAAATTTACAATAATAACGTACAATCCTAAGACCCAACCCGAGGGTAAGGCAAGCCAGCCTTGTTCTCGGCCGGTCCCAAGTCCGGATAAATGGGGAGGGTTGGAGTCAGGAAAGGCATCCGGCCATAAAAACCCAGCCAAAATCACAATGGCGAGTCTTCAACACGAAAATGCGATGACGGCTAGGGCGTACCCCGTAGGCGACGTACAGAGACCTCGCCCGACCTCTGTGGTGAGGCGAGGGCTACCGCACCAAGAGCGGGTGCGGCTAACGAAGCGAGCTCGGGTGGACCTGAGAATTGCGACGCTGAATGTTGAAAGCATGACTGGCAGAGGAAGAGAGATTGTGGAGTTGATGAAGAAGAGGAGAGTTGGGGTGTTGTGTGTACAAGAAACACGCTGGAAGGGGAACAAAGCAAGAGAACTCAGTGAGGGATATAAATTGTTCTACAGTGGGGCGTCGGTTGAGGGAAGGAATGGTGTGGATATTGTATTGGCGAAGGAATTGAAGGATAGCATAGTGGAAGTAAAGCGAAGAGGAGATAGACTGGTGACTTTGAGAATGAATTATGGGGAACATGTACTCAATATAATCAGTGCATACGCACCCCAAAGTGGATGTCCGGACGACGTTAAGGAAGCATTCTGGAGGTTATTGGAGGAAGAAATGGAGAATATTGCCGAGACGAACGAGTGGTGTTGGGCGGGGATATGAATGGACACGTTGGTGATCATAACGATGGAGTGGTCAGAGTGCACGGTGGTCATGGCTATGGAGAGGCCAACGTGGACGGTGAGAGTGTTGGATATGGCTGTATCGTTTGATCTAGCGATTGTAAATACGTTTTTCAGAAAGAGGGAGGAGCATGTTATTACGTACAAGAGTGGAGGCAGAACATCGCAAATTGATTTCATACTGTATAGGAGGGCGCAATTGGCCGAGGTGAGGGACTGCAAAGTTATTCTAGGAGACCATGTGACGCCACAACACCGGTTGGTAGTCATGGATGTGATGTTGAAAAGAGGAAGAAAGACCCGAGGAACAACAGTGAGGAGAATTAGGTGGTACAAACTGAGAGAGGAGAGGAAGAAACGGGAATTTAGAGAGAGAGTGTTGAGTGAAATCCATGTTGATGAACAGAATGTACAGGATTGGTGGGTACATAATGCGAATGTCATGAGAACGGCAGGTAGAGACATATTGGGGGAAACATCAGGTAAAGTGTAGGAAGATAAGGAAGGATGGTGGTGGAGTGATGAGATCCAAAGAGCACTACGAAGTAAGAGAGAAACTAAGAAGTTATGGGAAGAATCGAGGAGTGAAGAGTGTAAGGTGGTATATAAAGAAGCAAAGAAACAGGCAAAGAGAGCAGTGGCGAGAGCAAAGGCGGAGGCATATCGGCAGATGTATGAGGATTTAGAGGATCGTGAAGGACAAAAGAAGATATATAGATTGGCTAAGAGCAGAAATAGAGCGACAAAAGGCTTTACACAGGTAAAACAAATTAAGGGAAGGGAGGGGGTGGTGCTGCAAAGAGATGAAGAGATAAAGGATAGATGGAAGGAATATTTTGAGGAATTATTAAATAAAGAAAACCCAAGATCTTTCTATGAGGATGGATTACCAAATGTAGCTATGACAGAACAAGTGGGGAGGATGGAAGTGAGTCGTGCTCTGAATAGGATGAAAAATAAAGCGACTGGCCCAGACGAGATATCAGCCGAGGCATGGAAGGCACTGGGAGATGAGGGGGTGGATCTGGTGTGGGATCTAATGCAGAAGTTGTTTGACCAGGAGGTGATTCCGGATGAGTGGCGGACCAGCATCATAGTGCCTATATTCAAAGAGAAGGGAGATGTACAAGATTGCACGAATTATAGAGGGATCAAGCTAATATCACATACAATGAAGATGTGGGAGCGAATAGTGGAGAGTAGGTTGAGAGACGAAGCGGAAGTGTCAGTGGAACAGTTTGGATTTATGCCGGGAAGGAGAACGACAGATGCAGTTTTTGCATTGAAACAGTTGGCAGAGAGGTACAGAGAGGGGCAGAAGGCGTTGCACATGGTTTTTATTGACTTGGAGAAGGCATATGATAGGATACCACGGCAGGAAGTTTGGAGATGCTTAAGGGAAAAGATGGTACCGGAGAAGTATGTTAAACTAATCAAGGGGATGTACAGGGGAGTAACAACTAAGGTGAGGAGTAGCGTGGGTGTGTCAGAGAGCTTAGGGGTGGAAGTTGGTCTGCACCAAGGATCAGCTTTGAGCCCCTTCCTTTTCAATGTGGTATTCGATGTGTTGACGGACAGGATTAGAGGGGAGGCGCCGTGGTGCATGATGTATGCAGACGATGTTGTGCTGAGTGGGGAGACGAAAGAGGAGGTGGAGCAGCAGTTGGAAAATTGGAGAGAGGCGTTGGAAAGTAGGGGGATGAGAATTAGCCGAAAGAAGACCGAATATATGAGATGTGATGTGCAGCAGGACCGAGGAGGGGAAGTGACATTGAGTGGAGAGCGTGTTAAGACGGTGGAGTATTTTAAATACTTGGGGTCAACAGTGGATGCAGAGGGGGGAGCAGAGAGAGAGATAAACTGTAGAATACAGTCGGGGTGGAAGAACTGGAGAGACGTATCAGGGGTGCTCTGTGATAAGAGGGTCCCAGTGAAACTGAAGGGAAAGGTATTCAAAACAGTGGTGAGGCCGGCAATGTTGTATGGAATGGAGACTGTGCCAATGAAGAAGAGCAATGAAAGAAAAATCGATGTGGCTGAAATGAAGATGTTGAGATGGATGTGTGGAGTGACGAGGAGGGATAGGGTCAGAAATGAGCATATAAGAGGAACAGTGAAGGTGGCGGAAGCATCTAAGAAGGTGCAGGAGGCCAGGCTGAGGTGGTATGGACACGTCAGGAGAAGAGAGGAGAAGTATGTGGGGCGCAGAGTGCTGGAGATGGAGTTGCTGGGACGGAGAAGAAGAGGAAGACCGAAGACGAGATGGAGGGACTGTGTAGTGGCGGACATCAGGGAGAAGGACTTGGAGGAGGACGTGGTATACGACAGAGGAGAGTGGAGAAGACGAACCAAAAACAGCGACCCCATGTAAAGATGGGATAATAAGCTGCGGAAGAAGGAGAAGAAGAAGAAGAAGAAGAATTAATTATATCAGATATCTAACATATGAGCTCAAAAGTATTTAATTTAAATTAAGATTGCCAAATATGTATCAAAATCGTGAAAATCACTCTAATATTGCGAATCTAGAGAAAAAAAAATTTGAAATCTAATTTTAATTTCCAAAATTTGACATTAAACTTTCATATTTCACTAATCAAATTTAAGGTTATTTTCCCGAAAGGTGAAAGACCGCCAAGAGTCACAGCTGCAGTGGCTCAACACTTAAGTTGTAACATGGAACTTATTAATACAAAGCAATTACGGTAGACTCGCGATAATTCGCGAGTTAGGGACCGATAGAAGTAGTCAATTATCAAATCGCGAATTATAGTTTAATGTATTTAAATGGGAAAAATTAGTTTGCTTCCGTTCCGGAGGCCAAAGAATACACCCAAAAATAATCAAAATACACTTTAATATCTAGAAATATGTACATCACTTAGCCTTGAAAAATGAGGTAATTTTCGTTTGCTTCTGAGTTGCCAGGGCCCTGTCCAGAAGTCTGCTGTAGGTGCTGCTGGCTCGTGTGATGCTCTCAATCACTCCCAATGCCCTCTTCATGTCAGGATCCTTCTCCATGGCGAGTTTCTTTGCTTCGTTCATGTAGGACATGAACATCCGCAGGTCCGCTACGGACCAGTCACTCTTCTGCCTCGTTGCCTGTTCGTCCTCGGCCTCGCCTGCTTCTTCTTCCTCCTCTTGCCTCTTTGAATTTTCTGCCATCTGGAGCACTTCCTCAGCAGTAAGACGCTCATTCATGGTGACTATGAGCTCTTCGACGTCATCCTCGGTAATTTCTTGGAAGCCGGGGTCGTCTCGCATCTCATGGCTCAGCGCGAGGATTTCACTCACGTCCTGCTTCCTCTATAAATCTGAACTTCAGCGCGAATTATGAAATTATGCCGCACATTATCGAAAAAAGGAACTTAATTAGGTCGTCGCGAATTAGAAAAATCTAATTATAAAATCGCGAATTATCGCGAGTCTACTGTACATGCATTTATGATGCTGTCTCAATACAAAACTTCTTCGTTTCTAAATAATATTTCTCTCAGTGACTGTTTATTACTATATCAGTGTTGTTGATCTAGAAATAGCATTTGCTCCGGATGTAACAATGCCATACCAGCAGTATCCATTCAGCTGTCGTCCATTTGCCAATTGGAAGATATTCTAAGCAGTGACGTAAAAACCTGAGATACCATCAATCTGGTAATGTTATAATGTTATTAAAATTTAATATGCGTCAAAATTGTTTTTTCATTCATAAACCGCCTATATATGTATTTATATATATCAGGTTTTTGCTGTCTTTGTTATAACAAAATAATATCTGAATCTATGTTCAATATTAAATGTAAATAAATAAATAAATAAATGATTCAATAAATAAATACAGGGAGGATGGGTGGTGCAGGTTGTGGAATTTGCTCAGGGCGCAATAATGCCTAACAACGGCTCTGTTTTTATACATTAAAACTTCAATTCGTTCTGGATGACAGGCTTGCCAATACCATGAACACTGTCATCACGTTTGAGGTTTTTTATTTAGTTTTTAAAAGACCATTTTTTTTCACTTCATTGACATTCCCCTTGTTAATATATATCCCTTTCTTGGATTTATATTTAATTATTCATTATGTTTCTTTTGTAATATGTAAACCAGAGTGATGAATGGAAATAATTATGTTCTAAAGACATTTGGCAATCAGTCAACCAACCAATCAGCGCTCACTCACTAAACACCAGATTCATTCAGAAACTGTTACAACCGTTTGTAGTACACACAACAAGTACATGCCAGGTGTCGCTATCTGTTCTCAAGAGTGTCCTACGAATAATGAGCGCAAATGCACCTGGGTATAGTTTAAGGGGGGGGGGCTATAATTTTCGACCTTACACCTGGTTTGATTCCAGGCGAAAGCAGGCGGTACGCAGCTTACCCAGTTGTTCATCCTTCCCCCAAAAAAATAAGTTGGTTGATAAATGGATACCCTTGGCGGCGCACAGTAAACCCAGCTGTTTATCCTTCCATAAAATAAAATTGGTTGGTAGATAAATTGGTACCCCTGGTAGCCTAGTGGTTAAGATGCTGGGCTGTTGATCGGGAGGTCGTGAGATCGAGTCCGGGCAGGGTTTTGTAATATATGACCACCCGTGGTGGATCGTGGTTAGGATCCCCCCCTTAAGCTGTAGGTCCAAGGTGAAGCAACAAGCTTGAACTTCGTCAGAATGTACAATTTGAAGAGAAGCAAAATCAAAGTTAATTAAGGTTAACCAAGGTTATTAATAGTATTTTACCGTTTTCCTATTCGAAAACTTTGATTTAGATTAAATGGATTGTCAATCCTGAAAATTGTTAAGAAAAAGCGCAGCATGGCCACTTATATATATATATATATATATATATATCTCTCTCTCTCTCTCTCTCTCTCTCTCTCTCTCTCTATATATATATATATATATATATACATTCAACTGCAAAGAACACGCAGTATAAATAACGTAAAGAACGACGCTTGTATAGGAGATATTCCGCGCAAGACGAGAAAGAGAAAACAACAAATGAAAAAATGAAGTACCACCTGGGAATCGAACCCGGGATCTTCCCGGCATTTGGAAGAGTGAAGTCCATGGTGTAGTGGTTATCGCGTCTGACCGGCAATCGGAAGATCCCGGGTTCGATTCCCAGGTGGTACTTCATTTTTTCATTTGTTGTTTTCTCTTTCTCGTCTTGCGCGGAATATCTCCTATACAAGCGTCGTTCTTTACGATATATATATATATATATATATATATATATAATTTAGGGGTGGTCGAAGTTGGTACCAGAAAGCGAGTAAACATCCAGTAGTTGTCGTTTCATCTATGAAATGTGAAAATCACAAAGAAATGCATTTTGATAAAAGATCAGAATGCGAATTTAGCTTTTAAGTTTTTAAGTTTTTCTGTTGTCGCTTCATTCGTAAAATCCCGTATGCGGCATACGCGCAACCAAAACGAAGCAAACCCAAAATTATTAACTTGTTTCTATAAGCATAAATATCAACGTTTTGCTTGTATTTTTATATAATTATTAATTATGCATCTTTATTAAAAAATAATGGTAAAATATTATATTTCCTGTGACCGTTCACGCTTATTTCTTACATATTGCTATTCGCATTAACACTTTTTATTATGTTTCAGATTTTCCGGTGTAAATAATGCCGAAAGCGAAAACAAGACACCTGACCCGAAAGAAAAGTGAAGAAAAATATGGAGGTGGTCCTTGTGAATTATTATTAATGACCGAACCAAGCACCTACAGGCAGCTGATTCAATACTATTATGACCTTAATCATGCTAACCATGGCGCAGATTTTTGGGCATTAGTGCAGCAAGTTAGCAAGGATTTAAAATCCATTTGGACTTCAGTGAATCCAAGGCTGCCTTTGGTTAATGACAAATCCATTGACAGAAAGGTTAAAGACCTACTCACTCTTGTGAAAGACATTAATCGCAAGCATGCTAAGGCAAGTGTCAAGCGAAATCTGGATGCTAACTTGGACAAACTTTTTGATATTTCTGCCTGTTCCTGTTCTTTGGATATTTTGCCTTGCAGTGATTCAAGAGTATACTGTAAGAAGGACAAGTGTACACAAGAACACATCATCTGTGTTTGCCCTCGAAATGCAAAGGTGCCACTTGAAGAAAGAACATACCTTCGTTATCAGCGATCCAAAACAGGTCCTAAGGGTGCATACCAGTTGTCTTCAGTGGACACAGCTGCTGCCAAAAGAGACAGGAAGGCCAAACAAGGACAGCAATATGTACTACCTCAGGAGGAAGTTGAGCTAGTAGGATCTTTCAAACAGCCTACAGAGTTGCCTGGACTTACAAGCAGTTCATCTGGTGGCGGGGTTAGTTTCCTTTTATTTATATTAATTATATATAATTATAAATAAATAAATAAATTAAATAAATAAATAAATAAATAAATAAATAAATAAATTAAATAAATAAATAAATAAACAGAAAGCGCATTAATATTTTCCATTTATTTTCAGGAAGGAAAAGATGAATGGCAGCCGAGGAGGAGACTACAGCCTTTTAATGTTTCCCAGATATGCTATGGAACTTGTCAGAGGTGAATGTTCATCAAATCTGGGCGCAGCTCTTGGGAATGCCTTGCTACATGACATCAAACGCCTACTGAGACCTGAAGTTGACATCAATCACATCATGATTGACAAGTGCAAATTAGACAGGGCCAAAGCCCAAATTAGTGTAGTTAGTGAAGGTGTGGAATCAGAGAAAAAGACACAGCTCATTTGTGTTGGCGTGGATGGGAAGGTTGACGAGAATACCATGACTTATAAAGAAATAGAGACACCTGAAGGGGAAACTGTTCTCAGAAAGTGTGTTGACGCAGAACATCACCTCACCTTCACCTATGAAGATGGAAAATCTCCTGGCGCCTACTTGACCCACAGAACAATTCCTGTTATAGGCGCCACTGGTGAGGTCCTTGCTCAAGAGACATTCAGTGTTCTTGAAGAATATAATAGCTTTGAAAGTATCCGAGCCATTCTTCTTGATAATACCGCAACCAACCCTGGCTGGAAGAGTGGTTTAGTGGTAAAACTTGAAGAAACTCTGGGGAGGAAACTGCACACTATTGGTTGCGCACTGCATCAGAATGAACTCCCACTAAAAGCTCTTTTCAAAAAAATGGATGGAGTGACAACTGGCCCAAGAAGTTTCAGCATGCCCCTTGGGCAAAGGTGCGCAGAAGATATCCAGGATGAACCTCAGGTACAGTTTGAAGCTGTGGAAACTCCAATCATTGAAGGATACATTCCAGAGGAAATACTGAAAGACCTCAGTCATGATCAAAGGCTTCTGTATGAGTATTGCAGAGGGATCGGATCAGGAAGAGTAGATGACAGATGGGCTGCTTGGAAGATTGGTCCACTTAACCATGCAAGATGGTTAACTCTTGCCATACGACTTCTTTGTTTGTACACAAGAGACAACAGACCAAACCTGAATTTGAAAAAGTTGGTCCATGACATTGTTCGAGTTTATGCTCCTGCATGGTTTGAGATAAAGGCATCCTCTAAGCTGCATGATTCTCCTCGCATCCTCTTCTCTGCTATCAGCCGACTGAGGCTGATTCCATTTGATGATGTGAAACGCATTGTAAAGCAGGACATCCAGGGTAATGTTTTCTGCCTCCGACCTGAGAAAATCCTTTATGCCATGGTGAAAGATGATGAAGACAGAATCAGGAATCTTGGGCTTCAGACTATACTCACTCTCAGACACAGGTAAATTTTGCGCTTCTTGTAATTATTATTATTTATTTTTTTGCCAAAACTGAGTTATTCTTCAAAAAATATGGAAAAAATATTATAATTGTCACTTTAAGTGGGTAATTTGTTTGTATTATTGAAACGGCAATATTTGAGTACTATTTTTCATTTATATTTATATTTTTATTTATATTTATATTTTCATTTATATTTTCATTTTCATTTTTCATTTATAGAATGGAGAGCAACCAGGAAGCAGGGAAGAAAATTCCCCAGGTGAATTGGAATGCAAATCACTGGCATGAGTTCATCGACCTCACTGACCCTGATGTCATGGAACCACCTACCACACAGCACCTATCTGATGAAGAAATCCAGTCATTCATGGACACTAACACCAAGCCAGACATTCCAGACTTGCCTTCTCACTCTCAGAGTGTTGAGAGGAGTGTGAAATTAGTGGCAGAGGCTTCCCATACCGTGTACGGGTTCGAAACTCATCACAGATGTATCCTTACTAAAGTACTGAGCAGGAAGATGCGTCCTGCATTTATGTCAAAAGGACATTATTCTCAATCTTATGATGATTTATATGAATAGTTTTTCTCTTTACATGAGAACATGTGATTTTTTGGATTTATCACCTTTTGAAAGTATTTTTTCAAGTTTTGTAGCCAAAATATGTGAATAAATTAGCAAAAATGCGTTTTTTTAACGAAATTTTATCATTTTACACTTAAAACACATGATATACATTAGGCATTGTCTCCTCTTGGGATAGAAAATGATATTGAGTTGCTACATCTATAATTAGTTAATATTATGTCTTCAAAAATGACGAGTTTACCTATCGCGTATGACGAAAATTGGGTTAAAAACCATAACAAACTTTAATTGCAAATCCGCAAGCAGGCCCTTATCCGTTTGCTCTAAAAAAAATTTTGAGTTCATTTCTCAACCAAACCTAACTACTGGGCACTTATTCACCTTGCGATTTCAAAACATGTGGAAAATCGACCCGCCCTAAATTATATATATATATATTAGGGTGCGTCAAAAAAACAAAAATTTTTGATCATCGCGCAACCAGCCATTTCTACCCACTTGATGAGGAAACTTGAAAATTTCACGTCGATCGAAGACTGTTTAGGGGTCGCGCATGGCACTTGAAGATTTGCATGGAGCGGCTCCCTTATACGAGAGCCTCATTTCGTAAATCCAAGCTCAAGAGTCACTCGTATGCGTGTCTTATGATTGATTTGCTGTTTTTTCATGTTCTTGAATGCTTCCAGACCTTGCTGATGCAAAATGATCTCACCCGTTTCTTCTCTTTCCTCAGGGGTTCTTTGTGAATGACTACAATTCGATCTTCCTCAGCCATCTAAATAAATAAATAGTCGAATAGTCATCTGGCTGGTGGGTAAGCCGATGCCCGGGTTCTCAGGAACGAAGTTACCCAGTCGTGGTAAAGCGTTACGAGTCCTCTTTCACCATCACGGACATGAAGCCTCTTTGAAGCAATGTGTGAAGCTAACGGCGCAATAGGTGGCAGAGGTCTGGGACAAAGCTAAAATCCCAATAATTGACTTCTCCCATCTTAAAGCGAAAGTCACGAAGCTCCATGCAGAGCACATGAGCTTGAAGAAGAGCTCGTCAAGAACTTCTGGAAAGGCAGTCGAAGATAGGGAGGAGTTCCAGAAGAGTTTGAAGGAACTCTTCGACGCCGCCCACTGCGATTCACTCAGTCTCATGAACATTAAAGAGGATAAGGATTTCCTTATCGCTCAGCGTCGGCCTGGGCGAACAGGAAGCATGGTCGGAGTCGATGATTCCTGGGAGAAGAAGGAGACAGCGAAGAAGGAGCAGAGAGCTCAGCACGAACGACGGCAGAAGCGATCTCTGAAAGACCAAGCTGCTCAGAGTGCCATGGTGGAACTTGAGTCGTCGTCTTCTACTTCCGTGTCGGACAGTGGAGACTCGCCAATGCCCTCGCCTACCTGAGGATGAGGACCTTGCTGTCCTCCAAAGTGGCCCCGAGGTCTTCCCCTCATCAGCGGTCAGGTGGCTTCAGCTCTCGACCGGACCCAACTCAGCGATCGGAAAGCAGCTCATGTCCTGGTCCCCTTTGCATCCTATCTTGGTCACGATGTGGAGCAGCTGGCCATCAGCCCAAGCACCATCCGAAGGAAACGCACTGCACATCGCACAGCTTTGGCCGCGGAGCTGAGGCTTAGCTTTTCCCCTACTGTTTCTCTCACTCTCCACTGGGACGGGAAGCTGATGTCCGACTTATCTGGTCGGGAAAGAATCGACCGCTTGCACATCCTGTCCTCCGATGAAGGAATAAGAAGCTCTTGGAGGTCCCCAAGCTCACTGGTGGGAAGGCTGAACAAACAGCAACGGTCATTGGAGAGGTCCTGGACGAATGGAACCTCAAGGATCGCATCATGTCCCTCTGCTTCGACACCACAGCAGTGAATAAGGGAACCAAAGGAGGTGTGTGCCTGCGGATTAAGCAAATGCTGGAATGGGATCTCCTCTACCTGGCCTGTCGTCACCACGTTTTCGAGATTTTGTTGGAGGCCCTGTTCTCTGCTTTGGTCATGGAATAGTCGAACAGTCCGGATATTTCCCTCTTCCTGAACTTCAGGGACTTCTGGCCGAAGGTTCGGCAACAGGAGTTCCAAACTGCTCTCGACGATGAGGCTATGGCGTCGACGGTTGAGCCATGGCGAGAAGACATCCTCAAGTTCGGCCAAGAACAACTCCGCGTCCAGCAACCCTGAGACGACTATAAGAAATAGCTGGAGTTGGCAGTGATCTTCCTGGGAGATGTGTTTTATGGTCGTTCCTCTGTCACTTTCATGGTAGGTCCAGTTCGCTCAAGCCATGAGCGACCATCCACCTCTCGAGGACTGAACAGGACGGAGATCTTCTGGATAAACCTCGGCCACCTCTGCGTGTTCGTCGTCCAGTACTACATTGGAGCGTGGTTCACCACCACGAGACTATCTGTTGCCCCTCGTATGGACCTCACCCTCTTCAAGACACTTTCACAACAGGAGAATCCCGTCATCGGGACGCAGCCATGAAGTCCTTCGGCCGACACCTCTGGTACCTGTGTGAATCCACGGTTGGCCTGGCCCTCTTCGACGAGATCTCCCTGGATGACAAGAGGAAAATGGTCACCAATATGAGAGGGGTTCAGGGTTCAGATGAACCATCACCTCGCACCCTCCTCACTCCTGTAGAGGCAGCTGGAAAAGACCTTCCTGCTTTTTTCACCACCACGACCAAGAATTAGTTGACATAAAACGCAGTGTACGTGAGGTAGCGGAAAGACTTGCAACGCTTGATGAGGGCAGGGGTAGGGCTACGGTTGACGGAAGCCGAACCAATACTAACGTTGAAGACGTTAGTAATTTGAAGGGTGAGGTGCGTAACCTAGTTTCTAGTTTAGGTAGCTTGTCGGGAAGGTTAGATAGAGTTGAGGAAGAGGTTAAGGTTAGTCCGAGAGTAGAAGATAGCGAGGGATTTAGAGAGGTTAAGGGTGGAGCTAGGCCGCGTACGTTAGGTGATAGGAATCCGCCCCCTATCGAGGTTTCGAACCCTTTCGCCCATTTGGAAAGGGACGTGAATGAGGGGGAAACTATTTTAATCGGGGACTCTTTAGTGCGCCACGTGGACAAAGAGTTCGTTAAACGGCATCCAACCAAGAGGAGGAGGGTCTGTCTCCCAGGGGCCAGGGTTGACAGAGTTAGAGACGAAGTGGATAGGATTGACGTTGCCTCTCGTCACTCAATGTTGGTGACGATGGTAGGAGGCAACGACTCGTATAGGCCCGATACGAGAGTGCCTGACCTTTTGGAGAGGTATAGGGGGTTAATTAGGTCCCTGAAGGCGAGGTCAGATAGGTCTTTAGTTCTAGGTATTACCCCTAGGCACGAGTTGGGTCTTAGAATTACGTCAAAAACAATATTTTTTAATAACAAATTAGAAGAGATTTGTGCTGAGGAAAATGTACCCTTCGTAAAGCTGTGGTCCGAATTCAGTGATCCTAGCCTTTTTATAAAAGATGGGGTGCATTTTAATGAAATAGGTAATGCTAGGCTAGGTAGGTTAATAGACGAAAACGTGCGAAAGCTGTATAGGTCGAAGCCTTCTATAAACGTTGTGGGTCCGGGGAACGCGGGCCCGACGTGATAAATAGTTTAAAACGCAGGCCCGAGGTAAAAAATAACTTAAACGTCTTTTATTGTAACGCGCGTAGTATTAGAAATAAATTAAATGAATTTAAGCGATAATTTATTCCGGCAACTATGATATAGTTGCTATCACTGAAACTTGGTTAAATACCGTGACTCGGGACTTGTTGGGAGAACTTGATATACCGGGTTTTAAACTCTTTACTAATGATAGGTTACATAGGTTTGGTGGAGGCGTTTTGCTGTACATTCGTAATTCCCTTAGGGCTATCGAGGTTAAGTTAGATTTTCCGGCAGCAATTAATGCGATATGTGTTGAAGTTAGAGCGCGTAGTATTAGTTTTAATTTTGTTGTTGTTTATAGACCTCCCGTTCAACCCCTCGATACAGATGCAAGATTTTACTCACTTCTTGGTAATTTTATTGAAAATCGGAATAGTATAATTGTCGGAGACTTTAACTGCCCTAATGTTAATTACGAGAATTTTACTGGTAATGAGGAGGGTTTGAGATTGGTTGAGTTTATGGACGATAACGTTTTACGACAGATAGTTACCGAACCAACGCGCGGTGACAATATTTTAGATTTGGTGATGACGAACGGCGAGAATATAGTCGAAGGTTTAGAAGTAGGCGAGAGTTTAGGATGTAGTGATCATCAAATTCTTAGGTTCAAGTTAGCGATAAAAAATACTGAGGATAGTAACGTAATAGAAGTCCCTGATTTTCGTAGGGCTAATTTTGGTAGTTTTGCTGATAGGATGATAGTGGACTGGGATAACTTATTTATGGGCAATGACACAAATTTGCGTTGGGTGGCGTTTAAAGAAAGTTTTAGGAATATTGAAAGGGAATTTATTCCTCGTAGGCACAAGCGCGCTAGAAATCGTGGTAGGCCGAGGTGGTGGACTAGGGAAATAGGAGAGTTTATAAACGAGCGTAATAGAGCGTATAGACTTAGTAAGTGCAATGGCACGGCAGCTAACTTTAATAGATATATCGAGCTTAGACGTCAGGTTAAAAGATCAGTTAGGAATGCCAAGCGTAATTTAGAGATACTTATAGCTGCGGATAGTAAACATAATCCAAAAAAGTTTTTTGAATACGTAAATAATCGTAAGCCGGTAAAAGATAACATAGGCCCTCTAGTGGATGTTAATGGCACTTTGGCTTCTGACGCTCAGGCGATGGCGGGTATTTTCAATAACTTTTTTGCGACAGTTTTTACCGTAGAAGACGTAAATAATGTCCCCGACATGGACGATATCGTTCCATTTAGTAGCGAGACTATTTTGGATGAAATAACTGTTTACGAGGCTGAGATTGCGCATTATATCGATAGGCTAAAAGTTAGCAAGGCTCCAGGTCGACGCTTTTTATCCCAGACATTTGAAAGATTTGAAAGAAGTTATCGTAGGCCCCTTAACGAAGATTTTTAATCAGTCACTCGAAACGGGGATTATTCCTGAAGACTTCAAATTAGCTAACGTCACGCCTATTTTCAAAAAAGGCGACCGCGCAGTAGCTAGCAATTATAGGCCCATTAGCTTAACGTCAATTGTCGGTAAACTTTTGGAATCCGTAGTTAGGGATCGTATTATCGATCACTTAGAAAGTAGAGATTTGATTAATAGTAGTCAGCATGGGTTTCGACGCCATAGGTCTTGTTTAACTAATTTGTTAGAATTTTATAACGAAATAGTGCGCGAATACGATAGGCATAGAGCAGCTGACGTTATTTATTTAGATTTTAAAAAGGCGTTCGATACAGTTCCGCATAGGAGACTAATTGCGAAGGTCAAAGCGCACGGTATACGCGGTCAGGTAGCTAACTGGTTAGAAGAATGGCTTCGTGCTAGGAGGCAGAGGGTCGTAGTTAATGGTAGTGAATCCGGGTGGTTAGATGTAGGTAGCGGTGTCCCACAGGGTTCAGTGTTAGGCCCATTGCTATTCGTAATTTACATTAACGACATAGATGTAGGATTGACTAGTAACGTATCAAAATTCGCGGACGATACTAAAATAGGCGGTAAGGTTGTTAACGAGGACGATAGAAATAGGATCCAGGAAGATGTAAATAGGATTATGGAGTGGACAGATAAGTGGCAGATGCAATTTAACGTAGACAAATGTAAAGTTTTGCATATAGGTTCTCGCAACAATAATTACACGTACACGATGGATGATAGGGAGTTAGCGAACGTTGACGAGGAAGTAGATTTAGGCGTACGCGTATCTAAGGATTTAAAGGTTAGGAACCAGTGCCTGGAGTCTTGCGCAAAAGCTAATAGGATGTTAGGCTTCATAGCGCGTAATTTCGAATTTAAATCGAAGGATATTATATTGCCCCTTTACAAGTCCCTAGTCAGGCCTCATTTAGAATATGCCGTTCAGTTTTGGTGCCCGTACTTGCGTGAGGATATTGCTAGGTTAGAAAGGGTTCAGCGTCGTGCCACGAAACTTATTCCGTCATTGCGCAATAAGCCTTATGAAGATAGGATTAAAGAGTTAGACCTGTATTCACTCGAAACTAGGAGATTAAGGGGGGAGCTTATTGAAGTTTTCAAAATCGTTAATAACATCGATAACGTAAATTTTGACTTTCGATAATAGTAATACTCGCAATAACGGATTTAAGTTGCGTGGCAGACGTTTCATTACTAATATCGCTAAAAACTTCTTTACGTTTAAAGTAATTGATAAATGGAATAATCTTCCCGCGTCAGTCGTTCATTCTACCAGCGTTAATATGTTTAAGAACCGTCTTGACAGACATTTTAAAAGTATTAACGTTGTTTAATATAAAAAACAAAGTTAGCAACAGGAGCTCTGGTGGTGGTGCTCGAGGATGAGTCTGTTGACGATGAATGCCAGCTTGTGACATGCCAGCGTGTGATGCCAGCAATAAAATTATTAAAAAAAAAAAAAAAAAATTAGACTAACACGAACGTAGATGTAGCTCGTAGCGTAAACTAACCCACTTTTTGTTTAACTTTACCTACTTTTTTTTTTTTACTTTGCATGTCTGTAACTCTCTTCTTGCATGTTTGTAGTTTGCATGGTATGACTGTGAGTTAAGACTGTGTTTGCATGGTTTGTAAGCGTTCTTATTTTACTTCTTTTCATCTTTCACCCCTCTCCTATTCTCTCCGACTATTTTTCTGACTTGTCGGCAGTGGCCGGCGGATGATGATGGTGAGTCTTTTTTCTCTTTTTCTGAATGAAAGTTAACCCACGAATGATAGGTGTTGCTCCTTACTTAACCCCTTATTCTCTTCTCTTCTCTTAACCCCCTACTCTTTCCTTTCTCTCGGGCTAACCTTAGAGTGGATCTTAGGGTCTTTGTTAGCCTTAGCTTCTGTAGATCTGTAGATCTTCGATAACCTGGAAATCAAACCCGGATTCCTGACGACCGACCCAGCGCACTGGCCGGAGTTGGACACCTATAAAGCTGGAAAGGCGCGTGCGGAGAGCCTTGGCCACCAACGATACGGCTGATCGAGGCGTCGCCCTCATCCAGGAATTCACCGCTTCGGGAAGAATGAAGAAAGAGGACCAGATTGAGTGCATGCTTCAGATCGTTGAGGATCACCGCCGGCTTTACCCAAAAACAGCAAACAAGAGAGACCTCTTGGCGTGAACAACTGTTATGAACTTATGATGAGTAACTTGTTCAATGAGAATATGATCGTCTTAAAGCTGTATTTCAGTTTTTCTCAATTGTGGCTTTCCAAATATATGTTCAGACTTTCGTTTTTCCAGCTATGGTTTACTTTCTCCCTTATGTGAAATTTCAGATTCGTTGCGCGACCCCTAAACATGATTTGAATCGAATGAAACTTCACCACTAGTGTTTCTCCATTAGCCCTTTAAGGATCAAGGGACGTATTTGTCCCAACGGAAATAATAATATAAATTGTACAATGATGCAACGTTTCTACAAATACATCTACATGTTTATATAGGTATCGTTTAGTTGTCGGAAAATTACCCCAAAAATGGGTCATTTAATTGACTATAGTTACGAACATATCTAATTGTAAATAACAATAAAACTTAAACTTTTAAGTTCAAAGAAACGCATGCTGGTCGTCAAAGGGTTAGGTGGGTGTAATTGGCGGGTTGTGCAAAAGAATTCATCGAAGTTGAATTTTGATCCTATATACCTATATACATAAACCCTTCGTGGTTTTATTCATCATAAA